>JAFEMH010001500.1:0-464035 GCA_022495995.1 Adenophora triphylla var. japonica
AATTTTAAATGTCTAACTGTTTTTTTTTTTTTTTTTTTTTTTTTGAAATGTCATCACTGTATTATCTTGTTTTTTTTTAAATGTCACGCCTCATCCAAATTTTGTTGAAATGTAACTTAGTAGTGAAATAATAGCGAAAAGTTAATTAATATGACCTCATATATCACCTAGTTAACATATGAAAAAAGGAAAACAAAGCGAAAACTCTAATACGTGGCTAAGTAACAATCGCCCCTCCCATCCCACATAACAGTTAATTGCCCACCCCCACACCCCTCCCCCTGTTCTCTCCTCCCTATCGTCTGCTGTCCCCTCTATATCTTCCCTATCCCTCCTTCCCCTCTACTCCGTCTACAAACACTGGACCTTTCTCTCTTCGTCAAAATTTCCATATTCCGATTTCCCATTTCTTTAGTTACGGTTTTGGTTATGACATCTGGTGGAAACACTATTCGTGTCTATCGCGGTTGAATGACACAGATTTTCTGTGGGTATGGAAGGGGTCAGAGGAGGGTCCCGTTGGCGGTATGCAGTTGGAGGGGTGGCCGCTTACATTGGCTCTTTAGGGTTTGGTGGGTGTGGGTATCGGTGGGAATTGCAGGCTTGGGTTGGTAAAAAAATAAGTTTTCTTGAATTTTGAAATTAAATGTTGTAGGTTGGGTTCGTCAAAATTATTTTTGTTAAAGATGTAGGTTGGGGTGTGGATTTAGTTTTTCTGTTGTTTATATCAAAAGCAAATGTTTTTCTTCTTGTTAAATTAACTTCTTGATGACGATGAGAGTTGGGGCGTTGAGATTACGCCAACAATGTTTGTTTGTGATAGGGTGGTGGGTGGGTGGAAGGGGATGGAGCAATTCAAATTTTGCATTGTTCTTACGATTTGCGGATGGCGAAAAGGAGTGGCGTCGGAATGGAGAAAGTGGTGGCGGAACTTGGCGGATGGAGGTTCTTCATATTTTTCTGGAGGTGTAGAGGATGGGGATAGATATATAATCAACCTTTAAGAGATGAGAGAGAGGTCTCTTGAAAGAATATTTTTCAACTTTGAAAATTGATGGTTTTCGTTAAAAAAATTAATGGAAGTTTGTTATGTGTGAGGTCCTCATTCACTAACTTTCTTTCGGGTTTTAACTTAGCAGTTTAAACGGAGTCGTGACATTTCAAAGAATTGAGATAGTACCGTGATGACATTTAAAAAAATTAAAAATTAAAAAATCTGTGAGGGCATTTGAAATTGGCCAATAGTTCAGTGACCAAAATTGAGGTTTGTAGCCTTTAAACTTTTTCAGTACTAATATTCACAAATGTTTACTTCCATAGTCTTTGCTTGCATGTGCTACTGCTAAATTCTTAGTTTGTAGAAAAGCTTTTATTTTTCTTATTGGAATTCTCTTTCAATCTGAAATCCATATGCGTTGTTCATTTGTTTTTTTGATTGCCTTTGTGTGTGTGTTTGGGGAGGTGAATTTCACTCCTATAGCTAGTTTGCTGGTGCGAATTGGTTAATTGTCATCTCTCTCCTGATTTGATACCTTGCTCTTAAACTTCTGAATCTTGTTGCTAAGATCCACTCTTGGAAGATTGAAATACCTTCATGAACAACTTGAGCAAATAATATGGCATAGATATTTCTGAATCAAGTTTAACCCAAAGTTTACTACTGATTGCATAAAGCCATATGCTGAAAAAGTCTTGTGATATCCGGATGGTTGCAGTAACTGATCCAAAGGATGCGGATATAATATGGACAAGCATGCAGGTGGATGAGGAAACAAAAGAAGGCTTGTAGGAACTGAGAAAACTGATCAACAGTACATAAATCCAGTTTCCTTTTTGAAGCTTGGTGTGGTCACTGAAACATCATTTGGCAGAAACAGTTAAAAAGGTTGAGAGTGCTCTTTAATTTTATAAATAGTAGCTGATGGACATTAAAGAGCTTCCTTGTCATTCCTTCACAAGAATTTTGCTAAACTTGAGCTCCTTGTCTAACAGGCACATGGATCTCCAGAATGGTTTCAGCCTACTTATAATCTTGAAGCACACAGTTAACTCAGCTTGTCGGCGACTATCTTTGTTGCGTGAAAAGGGATGGTATTGACAACCTATGGATCTTAAAAGCCTTGGAACATGGCAAGAACTTTAGAATACAACTGTTACTGCGCAATTTATCATCTATTATACGTCTCACTGGAGACTGGTCCAAAAATATGTCAGAAATATATCGAACATCCAGCTTTGTTCAAAGGGAGAAAATTTGATCTTCGTTATATTGTTTTGGTCCGTAGCATAAACCCATTGGAGATATTCCTTACTGATATTTTTGGGTATGTATATTGTATACCATTCTTTGATATAGGGTTGCAACCGTTACTAAAATATAATTATAGCTGCTGAATAATTTGGGATGGGATTTGTTGATATTCATTTACATATTAACGTAACACTTTCCCTTTTCAGGTCAGATTGGCAAACAACCCTTACACTTTGGATGATAACAGTCTTTTCGAGTATGAGACCCATTTCACTGTTATGGTAGGTGATGCTTCCCTTGTTGTTTGTTTCCTTTTGGGGAATTACTTCAGTTGTAGTGGTGACTGCATTATGTTGTATAAGTTATGTTACCCAAATTTGTGTAACCGAGTTTATTTTTTGAAGCATGTAATTATTCTTTTACTGCTGATTTATGCTAAGACTGACATTCTTTCATGGGTTTCAGAATTACAGAGGAAGATTAAATCACATGCCGACGCCAGAATTTGTTAAAGAGTTTGAACAAGAACATCAAGGTTTGATTGCGTGTCTTTCCTCTGCTCTTGAGTGGTGATATATATCCATTCCAAAATTCCAGTTCCGACTGTGAGAAACTGAAGTGCATGTATCAGCTACTAGTCCGTGCAAAACAACCACTACTATTTTCTTAACCACGGACTTACTCCCTGCTTCCCTAAATGAATGTCCATTTTCAGAATTTTTTGTCCCCAAATCAATGTCATCTTTATTAAAAACATTGTCCCTAAATGTTTTTTTACCATTTTTTTCACTATTCATTTTGTTCTTGCAAAACTAAATGTTTAGAATGTGGATAACACAAATATGTATGCATCTTTGCCATCGAATTGTATAAAAATAGACTTTGTCAGAATGTCCCTTAAATGAAATTTGGACATTCATTTAGGGACGGAGGGAGTACTTTCTTTAGTAGATTGCTGATACTGATTCTTATATATACTTGTTGCAGTCAAATGGTTGGATATACATTCAAGAGTGAAAAAGATGATCCGGTCCGTTTTTGAGTCAGCTGCACTAGTTCATCCAGAAATGCACAATGCAACATCTAGGGCCATGTATGGCATTGATGTCATGCTTGATAGCTCCTTCAAACCCAAGTTACTGGAGGTGAGTAGTTTCTTAATCATTTCCTTCCGTCCACCACTCTTTAATATTTTAGAAATATGTTCAAGTTTAGAGAGATTTTAGTACTCTTCTTCCCTAACAAATTGAGATGTATATATACAAATAGATAACCACCCTGTGCATAATCAATGAATACACTGTGGACATGCATGCAGGTAACCTACTGCCCGGATTGTACAAGAGCAGTCAAGTATGACATGGAAGCTATAATGGGAAATGGAGAAGTCGTAAAGGTAGTGATTTCTATAACTATTGTTTTGGCTGTCTCTTTTTGAATGAAACCACCCATGTATCCCCACTTTAATGGAGGCTACCACCTTGTTGTATGAGTTGTGTACCTTAAAACAGTTCAAGTTTGATAATGTCTTGGTTTGTACCCTAAGTTTTTAAAGGGAACAGAGGATGAAGACACTTTGTTTTTGCATCTAATAAACTATGTCGTATGTCGTTTTGTTTTTTTTTTCCTTGCATCAATTGGTTTGTAAGTTCCTTTTTTTTTTTTTTTTCCCAGAAATGCACAATGCAACATCTAGGGCCATGTATTGACCATTTTGTAACTGTAGCTGTATGTCATTTACAAGCAAAAATTGATCATTCACTTGTCAGTCTTCATATGACAAAGACAACCAAAGAAAAAGAAGAAAAAAACCCTCAGAGCTACACAACATCACAAATGCTCATCCATCCATCCACTGAGTCTACAAATTGGGGATTAACATAACATAATGAAGTAACAAGTCTAGTATGATTCACCCATTACTTGGCTCCTTGGAGTTGATATCTTCTTTTGCAATTCCATATTTGACATCCTCTCAACTTCCAATACTCGCTCAAGCTATTACCAATTGCCAAAAACGACCAAAGCTTCCTCAATATGCAATATATTAAGTCCATGGGAGTAAATTTAACTTGGCAAAGTAAGAATCAATACCTTTGCTGCTCGGGTGCTCCATTCCCCAAGTATAGCTCTCAGCCTTTCATTCTCTTCAACATACTATTTCACGTCAATTGTGTCATTAGAACATAATTGCGAATTCAAAATGGTAAGACAGAGCAGATATCACTCTTTTTTTTTTTCCATTACAAGATCAGAAACTTTTCCTGTTTGAAGTTTTTTTTTTTTTTATCCTGGCGGTAAATCACTGCTTCACAATCAAATCTATTGGCTTCTATTCAGCGAAAGTATATACGGAGTATAACCAAACAACCAAACAGATAAATCATGTGAGGTACAACACACATACTGACACACACACACACACCTGGTTATTGGTAGTGCGAACACGCTGGATCTCAGAGTCTCTCTCAGCAATCAGCGATCGTGCAAGCGTTAGTTCAGATTGTAACTGATTCATCTGCACAATGAAAACATTTTCACTGTCTTGTATGGGTAATAATAAAGTTACAAAGAAATTTTACAAAATTTGATTTACAAAATGATATGTCAAGATTTTGTTGGGGACTTTAATTAGAGTGTGACGGGTCCACAATCGATACAACAGATAAAATAGCGCTACCTCATTTTGTATCCATCATTTTGTAAACTTCTTTTGTGCTCCTAGCATTGCCCGTCATGTATTGAACTAAGGTAATAAGCTTTAGTGCTCAGGTTAACTTCAGAAGCCATGATATAGTTGTGAAAAATCTGGATGCTTTATGAAGCAATACTAATACACATTAGATTATTCTCTTCCACCCGAAAATGAGTATCCATGTCTGTTCAACTTTAGGATGGAGCGAATGTCGTTTGTTCCTGTTTACAGATTAGCGAGCCTATAAACCTTTTAGGCAATTGTCCTGTGTTAAGGTGGTTTTATTTATTGTCAGGGGATCAGGGCTCACACTAGCTTGATGCCTGCCTGATAACCAGAAAATTTCAGTTCGAGTGTACATTTTCTTTTTGATCAAATCCACCATTTAGCATCATATCTCCAGTTACGCATTGAGGCTTAAGATTTTATTTGATTTTATATCTTGTTTATTTTTTATGATTGTTGGCAGATGTATAGATTTATCCAATATAAGCTAACCAGCAGTTTCCTGCTACTTCAACCATGCATCATGTTTTAGCCATACGTGTTGAGGATTTACTTTAAAGACATAATTTTGACCCCTCCACTTTTCTACAGCAAACCACAGTTTGTCTACAAATGTGACAACATTATCCTTGGGTTGCTCTGCTCACAAGGAGAAGGGGCAAGGTTATCTAAAGAACGTATAAGCTAATTGATCCATATGAAATAAATGTGCAATTCCGAGTCAGCAGAGTATTTCTTTATAAGAGATAACAAATGCCAAATTGCAAATAACCCAGAAGAGAGAAGAAAAAATCGTATTTCTAGCAAAAACTATCACCAGAGAGTAATAAGTTAATGTGCTTGCACAATAACCGAGAAAATAAGGAGGCCATATTGACTCCCAAGAACTATCATATCTACAGAGGGGGTTTTTTTTTTTTTTTTTGGGCTAACAGTATTCTTTTGGGCAGAGGTGAGATTCATAATTTATTTAGTTCAGTGCAACAAAAGCACTGGACACAGTTCACAACCAACATAGGACCAAAAACCGAATGCATTACCTCAGCTGAAAGTGTACGTAGTTCCTGATCACGAGCCGCTAATAGATGAGCAAGATCAACCTGCAGGAGGAGACCACACAAACCCATTAATCCAACCATAAGTCAGCTGATTATGAAACATGCTTGTTTTGGTGCTCCAAATAAAGCAGCAGCAAAAAACTAAACTCGTCTAACTAACAACTAAGAAATAGTATGTGTTTCTATGGCCAGCACACCATATCTTAAGAGTTTCTCAATTACCCTCAGTCGCACTCCTCTATTTGCCACAATAATAGGCAACAGTTTTTCGGAGTTAGCCTTAAACATACTGACTTTATTATCGTGCACTGAAACCTGATCCTCAGATGGGAGACAGACATAATAACATCAATGTTACGATCTTCTTCCCATTCTCTACGAAAAAAAAAGACATTGAAGTACAGCATCAGAGTGATAATACCTGAGGCGTGCTCCCATCGCTTGTTCGTTCATATTTGCTCAAGCATTCTTGCAATCGAAGAATCTACAGGTATGTACAAAATTTGAGAATTGTTTTCAAAAAAGAATATTTGAGTATGCTACAGCAACTGGATCAGTGGTGGACTCAAGGCTAACTATATGGGATCAAGTGCACCCACTTAATTAAAAAAATTGGGTAGTTCAGTAGGTAAAGAACGATTTTTTTTTTTCACAGTTTACATTTTGACGCTTTATATTGTAATTTGTGCACCCACTTCAAAATTCCCTTGGTCAGCTGTTGACTGCAATCCTCAACCGAATGCGTCAAGCGCATGACGTGGAAGTGTTGCACCTTCACAGAGGTACAACACAATCCGATTGCTCTGTCGTTTTCCTACCATTCTATTATGAGTAATAGATGCAACACTATGCCAAAGGGGCCTCAAACAGACCCCAATGAACCACCTACACACTCAATCACTTTATAATTTAAACCATTGATCAACTATTATGAAAACTTGAGAGTTGTGAAGCTAAGTGTTAAAAGTATTCATGATCCCAGCTGACAATCGTCAATTGCTGAACACTAGTCAGCTAGGGAGTAAATTCATGTAGCCAATTTTAATAAAACACAAGTTCCTAGCTGTCACTTACCTCCTCGCTCAGAAAGTGAAGGTTTTCTCGCTGATATTGTAGTAACGCCATTTGCTGATCAGATAGTCGACTACCATCATGATACCTGTCATCCCAAGCAATAATCATCACTCAACTACATATATTTTGTATTGGGAAAATTACAGAACCATGCAGTGTACCGGGTTCTAATAATCAATTAATGAAGCGTACTTACTAGTTCTGACATTGTTCGTACTTTGACACTTAATTTCAATTAATGCAATGTACAAACAATTTGATGGATGACGTTAATTTTTTTAACGGAAGGCTGATGTAGACAAGTCAAATAAGAACATAACTGAACCCGTTAAAAAAATTAACGAGTCCAACTATAATTAACGGAGTAACAAAAAAAAAAAAACCATTCCCCATAAGCTCTCTCGTCTTCTCTCTCCCCCAAAACCATGTCCTTTCCCTCCCTCTCTCTCTCTCCACTCCTATCACAACCCCATCTTCTTCTCCCTTCTTTCACCCCCTTTCATCCAACCTTCCATCACTCACACCTAGTCCTCAACCCCACCCCCATCTTATCATCTCCCTCTTTCCAGACCCTCCTCCTTCCTCCATGAAAGCCGCCACCCCTTCCCTTTCCCTTCCCCTCCTCCTTCCACCATCCACCCCTCACCCCTCCGTATTCTGCTTGTACTTACTACTCCCTGCCTCATACACTTCTCCCCACATCCCCACCATCTCTTCTGACCTTCGCCCTCCACCCCCTAACCGTCCCCTCACCTCCACTCTTTTGTCGTCCTACCCATCCCCTGTTGATCCCTCCCCAATTCCGAATTAAGCTTGCAATTTTTTTTTCAGATTTCAGATTAAGGCTTCAAGTTGTTCAATATTTGCAAATTTTGGCTTCAAATTTGCGAATATTTGGTTCAATTTTACAGTTTTTGGGTTTAATTTTGTAGATCTTGAGTTTTAGTATGTCAATTTCGCAGATTTTGATTGAAATAGGTTTGAATGAATTGAAATGGGTTTGTTAATTTTGTGAATGAAGAAAGTTTACATGGGATTAAAGGATGTGAATGGGGTGTAATGGAGGATTGTTGCCGGAGTTGTATGGTGGTGGTCGGAATGGATGTTGTGGTTGATGGTGGAGTGGTAATGGGGTAACGGGTGATTCAGTTTTGCAGACATTCGTTAGTTTTTTGGATGTCGGAAGAAACATTCGTTAACTTCTTAACAGAAATTTGCACTTTTACCCCCAAAATTGCTAACAAGGTTAATAAAATAACACTTCGATTGCCATGTCATAATTTCGTTAAGATTTTTAATGTCGTTAAGATAAAAATTAGTATATTGCATTATTTGATACAAAATTGGAAAGTACGTATCACAATGTCAGAACTAGTATGTACGTTGCATTAATTGATGAAAATTGGACAGCACATTCCATATATTGGTCGATTGGCCGTATTATATTTGAAGTTCATTGCGAGTAATGTTGCTACAATTCCACTATTCCAAATTAATAAGTTGTCTTCATCAGTTACCCAACATCTCATAGTCAAGTGACATGGTGATAACATTCAAATAAAATTCTAGCCAGGCTTGCTAAAGAAGTGTCTAGTGTGCTAGTCCGCAGTTAGTTTACTCTTTAAGCCTTTTTTTTGTTAGCTTATCAAAGATTACATTTTCTCCATCACCTTAACCAATAAATGCACTCTCTCCATCCCAAATGAATGTCCATTTAAAAAATTAAAATTTTCCATAAATACATGTCCATTTTCTAGAAAAATCCTAAATGAGTTTTCACCTTTAAATTTATCGTATTTCAATGAATACTTACAAAGTTAAAAGATTATAAGTGAAAACTGTATTTATATGCCTTTGCTACTAAATTTTCTCGGAACTCAACTTTTGTCGGATTGTCGCTTAAATGAAAGATTGACAGTCATATAGGGACGTAGGAGCAGTAAATTTCGTCAAGATTATCAACAACATATCAATTTACTGCTTAATATGTAGGCTTTCGTGCTCGCATTGTTGATGATAACGGCCTGCTGAAGCATGTGTTGACATATACTAAACTTATCATTATGTAGAATATACATTACCCTAGATATCTACTCCCTCCGGTCCAAAATAGATGTCACTTTAGCACTTTTCACAAGTTTTTAAGGAAATGAATTATTGCCACACTTTAATGAGGGAAATACCAAAAACACCCTTATTAATTGTCTCCCTCACCTACATTACTTCTCACTATAAAACAATCAATAAATTGCAACGATTTCCAATGCTAGGACAAAAGAGTCATTAAATACTCTTTACCCAAAAGCGACAGATAATTTGGACCACAAATTTGGTACAAAAGCGACGGATATTTCGGAGATTTTTTTCTCAGAATATCACTTTTAAAAAGCTTATTTCCTAAAACAACAAACTTAAAAAACTATTGCCCAAAATAACCCAATTTTTGTAAATCGCCATTGGTAGTAGAGATTTAAGCTTAACCGCTCAAACTCGCTACTACCAACAGCGGCTTCCAATTCCTATTTCCCCTTTAAGTCTCTCCGAAAATAGAGACGAATTTCTCCATTGCCACACAGTCGAAAAAATAACTAATTGCATAGAGGCTCAGTCACCAATTCGCTATCATCATCCAAGGTGTTGTGGGTTGAAGTTAAATCATCCTAAATGGTGTTCGAAGAAGAAGTATGGAAGTATATTTTTTAGGTCTGAACTGATCTAAAAGATCTAGCAAAATATAGTAGACCTAAAACCTAGTTTTGACTGCGAACCTGAATGGCTTATCAGCAACACAAACTTGGGACAATGGGGACAATAGTTGAACCGAGTGCACAAAACGCACAAAGGGCACCAAATAAGGATGCCAATCGAACCCAACAATTGCACAAGTCAACTAACTATTGAATCAACGAATGAAGGGAGAGGGCGACTCTGTGTGCAGAATTACGCTATCATCACATGCGGGAGAGCCGTTTGTTATTATAGACAGAGATAAGAAGATTGTCTAGATGGTTGGAGAAGGAGAGAGTTGGCGAGGCGGTGATATTGGAATTGGAAGCCGCTATTGGTAGGAGCGGATTTGAGCGGTTAAGCCTGAATCGCTTACTACCAATGGCAATTTTACAAAATTGGGTTATTTTGGGAAATAGTTTTTTAAGTTTGTTATTTTGGGAAATAATTTTTGTTTAAAGTAATATTTTGAGAAAATAAATAAATCGTATTTTGGATCGGAGGGAATATTAACAAGCAACCCCCCCCCCCCTTGGCGAGGAAAGAGCTGTTTGACCATCACTAACACTTCTATCTGTTGTGTTGTGAATTACTATGAAACCATAAAAGGTTAAAGACGAATTTTATAGGTCAAATTGGGCCAATGCTTAGATGAAAACAACAGAATAAATGCATTTAGATAACTGAAATGAGTTTTATGAGCATGATAAGATTATGTATTGGGACATTACATGCTCAGTTTTAGAGTAAAAATCTCCAAATAAAAAGAAACAACTCAGAAGATACAAGACATTTTTTGTACAAGCTAGCAGGGACTCCAGATGGCTTTTCCATGGATGAATGCATCATATACACATGACGGCCAACACTGAACTTCTAGGTACATAGTGAGCATCCAGATGATAAGTTCAAACATAAGGGACATTCCTAAAATGATAAATGTACTTTAAAGTTCTTTATATATACCGAGTACTGACATACTTTTTTCAACAAAATGACCTGCACACTTGTTTTGAGTCTCAATTTTCCTGAAGAAGCCAAGCCAATGCCAATCTCCTTATATTAAGTGCAACAAAATAGTTTCATAACTATTTTTATCTTGGAGGGGCCTTATGCTTTATTCACATGCATTGCAGAGAAGCTAAATTGAATTGGGTCTTTCTCTGTTCTGACTGGTTTGAGTCTTTCAACTTTGTTCCAAAGCTTTCACCTACGCTTAGCACTACCCTTTGAGATGAGTTCATAAAGTTACGAAGCTACTATATGACGTTTTTGGTTTAAGAAATGGAAACTGACATGGGGCATATTTATGGCACAGAGTCGCAGACTTGAGTGTAAATGCAATTGAAGCTGGTATTAATGAGGGTTTTTTTTTTTTTGTGGGGAGGGGGGAGAAAGAAACAATGAGAACAAAAGATAAGTACGCATATCAAGTTGCTGATAATGAATTACGTTTGGAGATTTGTAAGATCTTCAATGTAGACCAGTCTTTTCAGAAATTAATCCAAAACAAGATTGACCATAGGGACCTATCATTGCAGGGTGTTGGATGGGTCTACATAAGAAATAATAAACAATAATATGTGTATTTGCATATATATACACACACATATATATAATGAATTCAAGATATGGCGTGCAAGGAGTAAATCAAGGTATTTATAAATGTAACATTATCTTAATGCTTCCAGAGAGCTTGATGTTGAAGGGAGAGGACTATGATTTTAAACTTATACTGGTCCTGTCAGTTACTAAACCAAAATAAAATAGATGGACCACAGGAACATGCCATTTCAGGGTATAGAAGTCTACATAAGAAGAAAT
The DNA here is from genome assembly GCA_022495995.1 of Adenophora triphylla var. japonica. Lineage (NCBI taxonomy): Eukaryota > Viridiplantae > Streptophyta > Magnoliopsida > Asterales > Campanulaceae > Adenophora > Adenophora triphylla. Next base: position 11,636 of record JAFEMH010001500.1, read on the forward strand.
ATATCTAATGAACAAGGGACATGTCATAAGATAATTAATTCAAGGTATTTATAGATGTATCAAGTACCTTAACCCTTCCAGAGAACTTGACGGTTGAAGGGGAGAGTACAATGATTTTAAAACATCTGGCTGAGATTCCAACGAATTGTACTGGTGCACGTTACCTGCAGGCACCGAATACCTGTTCAAAATAAGAGACCTGCCATAAACTCAAGATACAATCTCTAATAAATCTTCAGCACTTCAAGGAGTAACACATACAACATAAACGAGCATCAGAACATATCAAGTTTCTAAGGACTATAAACTGACACCAGAATCGTAATATGGGAAAAGGTGCAAGTTGGAATTTGTACATAACATTATCCAAGAAACTTCTATGAAATGGATTGGCCTGCATATTTGTTTAGGAAAACTACATCCGTCGTCCTTTTAATATAGCTCCTTCTGTGGATTCGTCTGTGCGATTCAGAAAAAACTTAATCCTTGTATTCTATGAGCTGAAATTGGTCCTTTCATTTACTCCATTCATTTCAGTCTTAATGTGGCATCATGTGAGTTTTTAGAGCGCAAGATGGTCAATTTCATTTTAGCAGAATGATAGACTCAATTGTAATATCTTATGGAGTATAAAATAGTAAGGGGTTCAATTCACAACATGTGAAACCTGTCGTCATTAACCTGTTTGGATAATCTCTGTCCTTCCTCTGCATTAAATTCCACCATATCCAAAACCCAACAGCAAACCCTCACCACATACTAATTTTGATGATAAACTTATTTTTTAAGTTCCATAATTTTACACAAACCTACGGCAAACAAAATCTACAAAGATCTAATTTTGATATGTTTTTCTTTCTCACTTGTATGCAATCAATTAGCTCCAACCAAATAATGCATGTTGGCTTCAGACTTCATAAACAACTTCTGTAACTTGTAGATTAAAGCTATTGTTTTCCTACAGAAAGTGTTGTTGGTGGTGGGTATTTTTAATTTGGCGAAACTGTGATAGAAACATTCAAATGGATTTGGTTCTCTCTCAAACTGAAATTGGGAATCCACCAATGATGGATCTCTCTTTCAAGTAATGTCTTAGTCAGAAAATATTATCTTCTTATATTAATGGTTATATTTGAATTTCCATCTTGTTTTCAAACCATCAGCAAAAAAAATGATAACACTTCCGCCTTGAACAATAATGACTCCAACTGAATCCAGATTGTTGTTTGGTGACTTCATCAATGGAAGCACCGTTAGCGGAAGATGAACCTTATCTTAGGCTCTTAGCCTTTGAATCCAAGCAGCATCTCAACCGAACCTATCATATAGTCCATGTCATTAAACTCAAATAACATCTGAAACTCTAACCTTTATGTAATAAGACTATGAGAGAATCAAGAAGAGACAAAAAGGACATTGCATTCCATAACGAACCAAGATTGAGATGGGAATGAGCTGAAAATCATTCATTGCAAAGGTCTGGGGGAAGTGCTCTTAGTTTCCCTCTAATAAATAATCAAATACAGTGCTTGTAATTGCAAACCCAAATATCATGTTGATTGAAGAGCATTATTCTCTATGTTATAGACCTCAAGATAAAGTTTGTGCACTAAAACTTGACCAGAACATGCCACAAATAATGTAAATCAACCATCAAAACATCATCCACGATTTTCAGTGCCTTATATATTCCAGTATGAAAGTAACTTACCAATATAGACACTCATGAAAGAACAGGCAAATATTACTTCAACCAGCATAATTATCCTGTAAACGTGACAGGAGAAGAGATCACATACTCAGTTCAGTAAAATCATACATATAAGAAATTACTCCCTCCGTCTCAATTTAAAGTTCCTAGTAGTCTTTGCGCGGAGATTAAGAAAAAGGAGTAGGTGGTGAAAGTATTGTGAGTATGAAAAAAATTAAATAAGAGAGAGAATGAGTGGGAGAGAATAGTGAATTGATTGGTGTTGTGAGTATAAAAGTAAAATAGGAGAAAGAATGAGTGAGGTGAATAGTAAAGATTCTTTGCCATTTTAGGAATAAAGCAAGTAGGAACCTTAAACTGAGACGGACCAAAAAGGAAAGTAGGAACATTAAATCGAGACGGAGGTAGTATGATTAATCATGAGATGTCAGTTGCACATCCTCAACATTGATTTTTTTATGCGTTTCGATGAATCCTTCTTATAACTAAAGCATAACGAAGTACAACATTTTACAGTACTTGACTACTGAGAAGCAGATTGCAAAGAGTAGCAGAAAGGAAAAACAAGGTGGTGGGGAAAATTAAGAAATGAAGAGAAATATATCAAGAAAGTATCTCCAAAATAAGGTCTTATAGTAATCATGAAGGAATAACCCTGCATTTAATTCAGAATTCATAAAGAGATAGTGATTTAAATAAAGAATCAGCATTCAGATTTGCAGTGAAATTACCGGAGTAACATAGAAAGTGAAAGAACATGCACACGGGGTTCCCAAGCCATAACCAGTAGCATCGCGGCAGTTCCTGGAATTTAGATCAGAGAGATACGTAAGTACCGGGATAAAGTATTTGACAGTAACATTAACAAGCTAAAACAAAGGATTTCACAGCCAGAGAAGCAAAGATAACATTACAAAAGAGAAATACATTAGTGCTATAAAAGAAGAGTGATTCTATTCACACACGTAAATTTTCTAAGTACACGTCAAAAATGTGTGCTTCCTAAAATACAACTTTCTTCCCCACCCAAAAACCTATCACCTTCCTTCATCATTCCAGCTATCTCCTCCGCCTCTCCCTCCTCCATAATTTCCGGCAAGCCGTAACACCCAACCAAAGACACCTCATGGTGTTCGGTCAACCATGGCCGAACACCGTAAAGCTTGGTTTATGCATTAAGGCGTTCAGCCATGGCTGACCGAACACTATTAGTGTTCAGTAGGTCATAGGTGCCAACTGAACACATCCCATGGTGTTCGGTCAACCATGGCCGAACACCATGATTGTGTGTGTGTTTTGTGTGTTTGTGCGTGCATGGAGGAGGGATGATGATGGCTGTGAACTAGATTATGTTCCCTATATAACTTCAATCAATGGAGATCTATTTTAAGACCAGACTCCATATTTGAAGAAGGGAGAGGAGAGAAAGGGAGCTGTGCCGGCTTGCTGGAAATTATGTATGGAGGGAAGGGCGGAGGGGTGGTCAGGAATGGAGGAAAATGATAAGGTTTTTGGGTTGGGTATAAGGGGATATTTTGGGAAGCACACATTTTTTACGTGTGCTTAGAAAAATTATGTGTGTAAAATAACCGCACTCATAAAAGAAAGTTTACTTAACTGGGAAGCAAAAGCAAACAAAAAAGGAAGAGCAACATATAATTTAAGAAGTAAGCTGAAAGAAGACCAGGAATCCAAGAGAAACAAACTTTCTCCTAAATGTTCTACATTCTCGTTCAAAAAAAAAGTTCTGCTTTGAGTTCCCCTTTCTGGTTTTCCTGGGTTGATTTTCTGGGATGGTCGGGATGGAGCCCAACTCATTCGGGTGGAATAGAGAGAAGCCAAAGGCAAAGTACACATTTGAACGTACAAATCATCATGGTATGTACATAAGAAACAATTAAACAACCCAAAGAACTAACGTTCATATAAGAAGCTCAGTCTATGTTCACACCATCCAATCAAAACGTTACTAGAATGTTGATGGAGTAATATTTGTGAGCTTCTATAACAAAAAGTTGGAAGAAATAAAAATTATTACATAAATATCTGATGAATATGATGATCGTAACGATTATTTAGTGATAATAAAACAAAATTTATAACCCAGTATAATGTGCGTGGCACATGTATCTGAATTTTGATGTTCCAACTTCTAAGAACCTGGGAGTGGGATTCTGGAGCTCATACTGGGTTTGCATATCTGTATTATTTTTATAGGGCAATATTACTTCAAGAATTTGTCTAACTCTAGGTTGCAGCAAATTCTTTGGTTGATGTAAAACAAAGAATCACCTGCTATTACATAATTGATTAAATAATGAAAAAGAGCGAGAATGAATTGGAGCAAATGATTTGGTGAATAGAAAATACAATCATACCATATGAAATAGTGGCAAACGGTAAGCGGATAATATGCTTCAATTTTTGGCTGAATATATAGTAGCCCTGAAAAATAAAGGTCAATGTCACTGTTCTATACTAAATGAAACACTACCCATGCAAAAAATCTATATAGAATAAGACACATATGTTATTGGTAAGCGAAGGGTTAAAATATCCTTTCGTCCTTGGTTCTGGTTTTGTTTGTTTGAGTTTTTGGATGACAGAAAAGGATATCAGTTGGAGGAGAATTACCGTCTCGTGTGGAAATATGAACATAGACAATCTGGTTTTCAAGGATAGAACCACCATCAAGCAACCCAAGATATTCCACGATAAACCATGTATTGTGATCCAAGTTTATATTTAAGAAGAATACACTTCAAAGAGAGAGAAAATGGTTCCAAATCCTTTTTCTCACATGCACAACCAGAAGTATACAGATGATAGACTCACATTTTCTCCATAAGTTTAAAGCCGGATGAAAGTTAATGATGTGGGCATATAAACTGTCATTCCTGTGGGAAAATGATGTATTCGTAGATTTTTTGTGCATAATATGTACATAATATGCATTAAGGTGTTGAATGTACAACACTTTCATTCATTATAGTGTTCTACAGTACAACACCTTAAAACAACCTCTGTAAAAAAGTGTGGTGCATATAGCATTGCTTCATTCCTCAATTTCTGCTAAAAATCTGCTCTTGTAGATGCTTAGGATTGGTGGTGAATAATTCATGAGAGATGGTGCATGAGTTCCTGTTCATATCCTATAGATTATCATGAGACCCTCAAGAGTATTAAGACATTCAATTTAATATGATATAAGCGTGAATATGGTGGCTTCAGGTGCCCACATTCCAATAAGATGCAAAGCTGAGCAATGTAGTATGTGCATGTGTGTGTTCTCGAGTTGAGGGTGTGAGTTGTTCTGGTGCTTGTGTTCGCCTTGTTGAAAAGGATGGATGGATGAGGGTAGAAACTACATTAGTCATCTTTTATTCACATATTTATTTACTGTTATCGTGATTAATGGTTGAAGTTAGTAGAAGCTAACAGAAAACGTGGTAGACGGTCCCACACATAATCTAGAAGATACACCGTTGCTATTAAAATTCTATGATGAATAAAAGAAGTAAAAATTTACTTGATGATCACTACACCTCCTCTTAGAAAAGAAAAAAAAAAGATAACATATTAGTAAGTAGTAACCTGTAATCTTATTTTCTGGACCTGATATACCAGATATTGTTGAAAGATGCCTGCACACACAGCCAAAAAGTTGATCACATTAACTTCTTGAAGCAGTATCTTTTCCGAAAAAAAACTAGTAGCATGGGAATTGCAGGCACATGAACATCAGAAATAACAGGTAATAATTTTATGTGGAAGAATGCTAAATATGTTGCTCAACATGCTTCTGTACATTATGAAGCAAAAGCAACAGATTACTAGACAAGTTCTAACTAGGTTATCAGAAATCAAGAATCTGCTCAAACTGAAATAGTAGATAGATAGAAATCAATCACCATGACTCCAGACTTTGTGAATTTATCATTAGCTTTTCCTCACATGTACTAAATATCTAAGCTACTATTTTTCTAGATCTTCTTTGTATGCCTTAATTTCCTACATCATTCCTCTAGTCACTTTTAATGAGTGCATTTTATATTTGACCTGAGAAACACACCTTCATAAAGTTCAATAATATCAGTTTACTATAACATAAAAATGTTAAATATATCTTCTGTTTTATACAATTATTACGTTATTTCTGGCCTCTTGTCTAAAGTTTTTAGACCGTCATGATTCACATATTTTCAAACCTGAAACTCAGAGTAGCAGTAGCTAAACAAACTCTTGTCCAAAATAATCATCCCGATCTAGGTGGGAAACGTTATTGGTAAATATCACATATCAGATCACTCAATATGAGATATCAGTATTTAACCCATCACATGCTTGCCACCTAGAGAAACTTGGACGAGAAGTTTAGATTCTTACCGCTTTCCTAAAAACAACATACTGTTTAACATAGAGTAGGATCTTAAGGTTCAGTATTCTTGAGTCTTTTTCTGAGATATGAAAAGCGTCAGATCTTTTGTAATATATATCATGAAATAAAGCTAACGTTCCCAGGAATTGGATAAGTAAAGTGATCGATTACGGTTCACTTTGTGACTAAAAGTCAACAAGCATTTGAGGCTAGATAGATAGAATAAGTAGGGCCCGAAAGTTTTGATTTACTGCTGGTCCATCACAAGGGAACAGGGAATCTCAACAAAAGAAGTTCTCTCTGAACCGAACATGAAAGCCCTTTTCCATCAGACGGCTGTTCCTGTAAGTCTATTCTTGGCTTGGATTATACATCCAAAGAGGTCCGATTTCGGCCATTCCACATGCTGCCTAGCAGAGACTATCTAAAGTCGATTCCTTTCTTTGTAGACTGTAGTAGATGCTGAACCTGTTGCTCCATTGTGGGGGAGGGGCTATACATGTAAAAGGTCTATCTGGTGTCATATGTCCCATATTTTATGCTTAACAATTAGTATTTTTTGCAACCCAAAATATCATGATAAAAATCTAAATTGCAACATAAGTTGGCACAAAAAAGAAGTTTGACGCCACACCAAAGCATTAAAAAAATAGATAAGGACTTGAGAATGGGGAACTGCAACAGAAACCTGTCACAATCAAAAGGGCAACGCTGCAACTGCAGAGCAAAGGTTCAATCAAATGTTGCTGGGGTCGGAATATCCATATACCTCCTACAGCCAAAACAGCATAACCTGCCTAGAATCAAAGAGAATCAGCTCCAGTAGCCAATATAAAAAAACAAGGAGATTTTCCAAAAAATAATGAAACGATACTTGCCAATAGTAGATTGTAAAAAATGCTACCAATGATGTTTGCCGGCTTTCTATGACCAAATAAAGGGGCTTCATGCAATAAATCAAGAAACCTATGACAGAAAAGGACATGATCCATCAGTATTAAAAAGAGGATCCGGAGAAGTACCAACATATTTATAAGCAGTTGAATGAGGTGTAAAAGGAACAAAGACTTCCCTTTATCTGATTTTCCTTTTCCAACTGAGTTACCCTTTTACTTGTGAGATAGAAAAGAAATGGGTCTCATTTATTTGATATCACTACAGAATTCTATAGGGTATCAGTATAATTTTTGATAGAGGAATAAATTTTAGTAGAAGGAAGAAGTACATATAGAAGAGGACAAGATGCCTCTGTTGAACAAAAACATGAGAAAGAAAATTGGGAAAAAAAACACAAAGCAGACTAGCAGGCTACACGAACCAAATTACTGTACAGCAGGTCTCCAATCTTTACACAAATCTGTTAAAAAGATAAACCACTAAAAGCTCCCAATGCAGATGTCCAAAAGGAAGCAAGGAACACAATCCTCTTCTTAAGCAGAACGAAAGACAGCAATCTATTCAGGAAAATTCTGGCATTTTGTTCGGTGCAAAGACTCCACAAAGTTTCAAGAACTCCATATTGCCATAAACAGCCATCATTTCTGTTTTTGTAAGGTCCGCATACCTAATTCGAAGGAAGCTTTTGACTATAGAAGGGCAAAACCAGCTCTACTCCAAAATAGAGAATAACTCAGGACATGCTCTCCAAGCAACCAAGCAATGAAGCAATGTAAGAAGAGATGATCATGATATTTTGTAGCACGTAAGACATGTCCCACGAGAAAGGCTTGTGAGGTTTTCACCTTTATTGAAGATTGTAGTGTCCAAATGATTAAGCACTAGAGAACATGTAGAAGCCTTTTTTTAAGGGAACTTTCAACTTCCAAATAAAATCATTCAAAGGCAAGGAGTTGGCTTTTGAGTCGGACTGAGAGTCTTCAGGAGGGATTGAGGTGTGAATCTATCACGAGGATCTAAAGTCCAGACTCGCTTATCAGGGCAATTCAAACTCTGTGAGCTTAAAGAATTTCCAGCAACATTACCATCTCCTGGGACTCTCAATCATTCAAATTACGAATAAGATGTCATAAGGATATTAAAAGAAAAACACATAAAGCCTATTACATCCTAAAAACCATGTAAAACCATTAGGAGACACTTAACTTTTGGGACAATGGAAGTAATCCCCCCACAAGGATCATTGGACAAGTTCGTGTGGATGGGGCCACAATCAAATGTCTCTCTCTCCCAACCCCCACAAATTAGGTATCGCATGACCAAAGTGCACACATCAAACATGTATAACCATGCACATGCACACGTCAAGGGTCTAGAAAATGCAACCAGCTGTTGCACATAAAAGTACATTACTCCAAAGTGTTCAAGTTGAGCCACCCTAAGGAATGTAAGTAATAGGCGTAGGTTGTTGCCTTCTACTTTTCAGAGTAGAAACACTTCCTTGGAATCCTTAATATTTGGGGGTCAAGGCCCTTCATGGACAAGTTCGTGTGGGTGGGGCCACAATGAAATGTCTCTTTCTTCCATTTACATTCAAAGATATGTTCCTATTTTTTAACTTATTCATCATAGTCCAAAAAAAGTAAAAAACAAAAAAAAAATCAGAACCGCTTTCCTTCATTAATTCTCCTTTCTCAAACAGACAATTTTTTTATCATTGCTTCACTAAACTATGAGTTTTTCATAGAGTAAGAGTTAGTTTTATTTAGTACTCCAGACGTCCCAAAATAAATGTCGCATTTGACTTGTCAAGGATTTTAAGGAATATGTCTTACATGTTTGTATGTTGATTGTACCATAGTAATATTGCACTAAGATTTTTTCCTATTTTGAAAGGGGACATTTATTTTGGTACGAAGTGTGGCATTTATTATGGCACCGAGGGAATATGAAATACATAGAGTTTCTATCTGTACCCAAGAATACTCTCAGTCTCAGCTAAGCATAAAAACCGACCAATATGCACTCCAATTTGACTAAATGCTGAAGAATCAAAAAGCCCAAACAAAATATTCGACAATTGAATCATATACTTCAACCAGACAATTAACAGAAAAATTACTAAATCCTTAGCACTCATATTCAATCAAAATATGCAATCAATCCACAACCTTCGAGGGTAAAGCGCACACACATACACAGCGTAAGATTCAAGTGAAATGAACAAACTTACAGATCGTATTCATCAGCAGATGCAGAAGAAGCGTGTCTATCCATAGATATGTTTTTGGCGGTGTTTTGGGGAAAATTTCCGATTAAATTCGACCAATTTCAGGATATTCGGAAAAATGTCAGATTAAATCCCTGAAGAAGAAGAAGAAGAAGGAAGACAGGGTGCTACTATTTTCTCTCAATTCACGGAAAACATCGAAAAGGCATTGTATATAGAATTGATGTAGTGGGAATAGAAATTCCCAGGAAGACAGTTACAAGGCCAATAACTTGAACAGTGAACTGGGTTCTATAAAGCGTAGGGCCAAAAAGCCCATCAAGCCATGTCATGTCTGGGTCTCAACTCTCAATTATCATGATGATTAATTATGAGTCCCTTAAATAAATTTAGAAATAAACATGCGTTTATATACTCCCTCCTTCCCGAAACTTACTTCACAAACACTTATTGCACTGGTTTTAAGGAGGGAGTATTATATTGAAAGTGTTGTGAGTGTGAAAATAAAATAGGAGAGAGAATGAGTGGAGAGAATAGTAAATTATAATGGTGTTGTGAGTATTAAAATAATGTAGGAGAGAGAATGAGTTGAGAGAATAGTAAAGATTCCTTTCCATTTTAGGTAAGTTTTAAATGTGTGAAGTAAGTTTTGGGACGCCCAAAAGGGAAAGTGTGAAGATTGTTCCGGGACGGAGGGAGTATACTCCCTCCGTCCCACCAATTTTAAGAAAACTTTTCATTTTGGGCGTCCTACTAATCTTAAGAATTCCCAAAATGAAAAGTTTTTATTACTATTCTCTTCACTCATTCTCTCTCCTACATTATTTTAATACTCACAACACCATTATAATTTACTATTCCCTCCACTCATTCTCTCTCCTATTTAATTTTTCACACTCACAACACTTCTTCCACTCATTCTTTTTCCTAATACTATAATAATATTCCTTAATTCCCGTGCCATTTCACTTTTTCTTAAGACTTATGGGACGGAGGGAGTATATACTAGTAAAAGTCCGTGTCCGAGGACACGTATTTTATTTTTATTTTTAATTTTAAATTTTTTTTAAAGGGCAAAATGGGAAAGGGACAACTTAGTGAGGGCAAAATGGAAAATTTGACATTTGAAACTGTTCACACAACTGTTCACGGACAGTTGTGTTTTATACTATAGATACTCCCTCCGTCTCAAGATAATCTGCAAAAAGATCATTTTTGGACGTCCCACAATAATCTGTACTTTTCCAAAATGGAAATGGGACTCAGTTCTCTCTACTCACAACCATTACCCAATTACTCCACTTTCTCTCTCTTACCCAACCATCTACACTCACAACACATCACCTTTTTCACTTTTCTCCTTAATTCTCGTGTCAAGCCAAAAAGTGCATATTATCTCGGGACGGAGGGAGTATATATACTCCCTCCGTCCCGTCCGACTTAGGACATTCACTCCCGACACGGAGATTAAGAAATACTATTATAATATTAGGAGAGAGAATGAGGGAAGGATGTCATGAGCTGAAAATTAAATAGGAGAGAGAATGAGCGTGATAAATAAAGTGATGAGATTATTTGTCATGTGAGTATGACAAGCGGGTCTCATTTAATATAAAAGTAATATAAACTTTTCATTTTGGGCCGTCCTAAGCTCCGGGTGGACGCCCAAATGGCAAAATGTCCTAAAGTGGACGGGACGGAGGGAGTATATATATATATATACTCCCTCCGTCCCATTACAAAGTGAAAAGTTACTGTTCACGTGTAGATTAAGGAAAAAAATAATGATATAAATGTTGTGAGTGTAAAAGTAAAATAGGAGAGAGAATGAGTGGAGGGAATAGTAAATTATAATGGTGTTGTGAGTATTAAAATAATGTAGGAGAGAGAATGAGTGGAGGGAATAGTGATAAAAACTTTCCTTTTCAGGAAGTGTGTTGCTTGTAATGGGACGCCCAAAAGGGAAAGTGTGTTGCGTGTAATGGGACGGAGGGAGTATATATATATATATATATATATATAAATGTATATAGAAAAAACAAATGTGAATCGAATTTCAAGAGGACATTATTAATATCAATTGATATTTGCTTATATTGAGATTTATAGATAAATAAGATTGAAAAAATTGTTTGTTTGATGAGAATAATAGAAACAAATACAGATTACTGTAATGTAATTGGATTGAACTTTTATAATAAAAAATATTATAGATTGAAATTCACACAATATGCAATAATCATGTAAAATCATGTTTTTAATAAAATTGTTAATTTCATAAATAAAGAATGATACCATAAGTTGTGCTAACTTCTCACGATCAATGTAGCACACGTATTTTAGACTAACACGACCTTTCGTATATTAATCAAAATACATTAAGTTTATATTAAATTCACGTATTTTACACTAAAGGAACATTACTAGACAATTAATCTACTCTCGTGATTAATTAAATCTAGTTCAATTCATATGATTTCGATAATCAAGATTCGCTACTAATTACTTCTCTTGATTTATTAGGATCATACAAACATATACGTTTTCTATTTGTAGGCATTAATACCAATAGGAAAAGAAATGATTTAAGACTAAGATAAAATGATGCACGATTTTACATAGATTAACTACATGATTGTAGAATTTACAACCTCAAGAAATAGAGTACTCCCTCCGTCCCACAATACTTGACACACTTTTCCATTTTGAGCGTCCCACTGATAAGTCACACTTGCTAAAATGGCAAAGAATCTTTACTATTCCCTCCACTCATTCTCTCTCCTACATTATTTTAATACTCACAACACCATTATAATTTACTATTCTCTCCACTCATTCTCTCTCCTACTTAACTATCTACACTCACAACACATCAACTTTTTTACTTTTTCCTTAATTCCCGTGCGAAACAGTAACTGTGTCAAGTATTACGGGACGGAGGGAGTATTTACTTACAGGCCATTGCAACTTTCACTACTAGAAGCAGTGCGATCATCAAGGGAAAATTACCAACGAAAATATCCGTCACTATTACTCATGAAATATTTCTTGTTACTGACGGATTCATAAAGGCCAAATTAAAAAAAATTAACCATTTTACCGACGAAAATTTCGTGAGTAATTATTTAAGTTACCCACGGAAATTATTCCGTGAGCATTACCGATGGAAATTCCGTGAGTAAAAGAATTAATTACCCACGAAATATTTCGTGGGTAATATCCACGAAAAATTCCGTGGTAACCTTTGTATAAAGTCTTCACGCTCTGATTTAATTTTATTTCTCTCTTTTTACGACCTAATTTTAAGGAAATGGAAGAGCGAATGGAGGAAAGATTGCGGCAAAAAAAGAAACAAATGCGACAAGAGATTGAGCAAAAGATGCAACAACAAATGCAAGAAATGACGAGATCTATGCTACAACAACAGCTACATTGTTTTGAGATTTGTACGTTACTGTTTTATTTGGTTTGGAATACATTGTTTTGGGATTGTTTGAGAATTGTGTATGTTGTTTGTTTGAATGGTGAATGTTGTATGCTATGTATCTGATTTTTATATTTTACAGGTGACTTTTTGAATTTTCAATTTTTTTTTTCAATTCTGATAATTTTATCCATGAAAATTTTCGTGGATAATATATTCAATATAATTACGCACGGAAATATCCGTGGATAAAATTTTCATGAAAATACTATTAAAATTATTTCCCACGAAATATTACGTGGGTAGTATTCTTATTAAAAATAATATTTAGATTTACTCACAGAAATATTACCTAAGGAAATTTTTGTGGGTAAAATTCCAATTAAAAATAATATTAAATATTAACAACGGAATATTTCGTGGATAACCTACGACAACTTTTCGACCGGCAACCAGGGTAAAAAATTTTGTGGGAATTTTTCCTTATTTTTCGACGAAAATATTTGATTTTTGACGTATATTCCGTGGGTATTTACCACATAATATTTCGTGGGTATTACTCGCAAAATTTTACCCACGGACATCCTACAGACATTTTTCGTAGGTAAATGAATTTTACCCACGAAATTCACTGTTTACCCAAAAACTTGTATTACTTCAATCTTTAATAGTACAAGAATGCTTGAATAATTTTCAAAAATCTAGAATGATTTAGGAATTGTTTGATGTTAATGGCATACAAAATAATCTAGAGTTGATTTACAATGTTTCAAGTTGTCTAAATCTGGCCTATACAATGTCTTCATATATAGGCAAAAGAACTAAAAGTCAAGACTATTCCTAAAACGCACTTTCAAAATCAAAATATATGCACTTGTTCACTTGACACTACAACGCTTGTATTTGGCACTGCGGTGCAGGATTTAAATTTCTTCTATTCTTCTCGGCAATCTCTGCACGACCTTGGTCAATTGTGCGCGCTGTCGTGCCAAACTTAAAATAAAAATTGCTACTTTCTTTTCCCTTCTTCCACAAATTGCTCTATCTTTATTCCTATCATCCAACAATGTCTGATATTCTTTGTAAATCATGCTTTATGCCAAGAATGCTAAAAAATCTCGTTTCAACACATAACACCACCCAATCATAATACCCGCGAATAATAATATAAAATTATCTAAAATAAACTAAACAATGAAAATAATAAATAAAATGTTATGTACACAATCTCAAGAATTGTTTGCATGTATTTGCTCTTACTAGGTCTGCCTTTAGAGAGCCAGGTATGTATCCTTGTTTATGAGATCCTGTTTGTGTACGTATTTATAAAAGTATCATTTTTGCTCAATCAGATCGAATTGACCCTTCGTTTTTGGTTTGTCCCAGATCAAATGTATAACTATCATCACGTTTGACGGGCTAGCGAATCTGCATAACCCAATTGTGTTATTGTTTGGAGTCGGACCGAGTTAATAGTGAGTATGATAGGTGGATACGGGTCACGATTGACAAGTCTAAACAGCTAACCAATAGCAAATGGATTCAGTCAGTCTACGAATAGCCGAAAGAGATACTTCATCAATAATTGAGTAGGTAAATTTACAAATATCTTGTCCCAAGTAATTTGCCATGAACGTGTAACTTTTATAGCTTATTTTGTACATCAAGCCTATTGCATTTACCAGTACAGTACAATATATGGTCATTTAGCCATGTAGCAAGCCACCTGCTACATCCCAAACTTAAATAAGACCACTTTTATATAACAAATCTTTTACTCAAACCTTCCTTCTCGTTCTTCAAGGACACATTAAGCCACAACTGGGTAAGATGCACAAGTTGCCACACCTGTAATCAATCGGATAAACAAGCTTCAGTTTTAGGCCTCCTTTCTGACAAAGATTCAAGCCATATGTACCAAAACTACTGCTACGACATGAACGATTTTTTTTGGTACAATACTTGTGCAGAAGATGTTTTTAGGGTCCTGTACCGTACAGCACCTCTATCATAGGGTGTTGTATTGTACAACCCCGTAAAGTATTTCTGTACAATTCCGTACAAAATTTTTTTTTTATCATATTCTGTTTAGCAATATGTCTCTAGAACTTCATACTGACAATTTAGGTGTTTTTCTTTTCGTTTTTTTTTTTGGTGGGGGGGGGGGGGCAAAGGATCTCAAGTCAGGGAAACTTACCACACATGTTCTTTCCCATCTCCATCTTAAAGTAGCCATTGTCACCCCAGTCTGCCCCCCATGAGTTCTTGATGAGCCAGTATGGAACACCATCCTCTACTCCATATCCAACTGCAACAACAGCATGGTTCACGTCCTGCCAAATATTAACAGAATGCTATCAGATTAATTCTTAAAACACTATAGATTATAGAACTCTTGCTGCAAAAGTAATTCAGTTGTAATTCACATCCTAAACATGCCCTTGTCAGGAGCTGCTCAACTTCCACCTTATAAACATTGGACAAAGTTTGGTTCAATGCAATAAAATGCTCCCAGGAAATGTCAAGGAGCTCGTAGATTCAGCAGAAGTTCAAAAATTGACTTTATAACAAAACAGGAAAACAAATGATGCGCTAGGATAGACTCATTCTCAAGTTACTCTCACAACAAAATTAACAAGATTACAAATGAATGATCCATCTTAAGCCAACATAAACTGTGCAATGTTCTATTTACTCTTTGTATAAAATCAAGCAGTAACTTTGCCATGCTCCCAAACCTTTTCTCAACTCTTTTTTTCTTACCTCCCAGAAAATGTCAAGGAGTTCGTAGATTAAGTAGAAGTTTAAGATTTTACTTTCAAATGAGATAG
Source organism: Adenophora triphylla var. japonica (assembly GCA_022495995.1). Lineage (NCBI taxonomy): Eukaryota > Viridiplantae > Streptophyta > Magnoliopsida > Asterales > Campanulaceae > Adenophora > Adenophora triphylla. The sequence continues at coordinate 27,107 of JAFEMH010001500.1, forward strand.
GAAAACAAATAATGTGCTAGAATATAAACTCATTCTCAAGCTACTCTTACAAAAAAATTATCTTAGACGAAGTTTGGCTCTACGTACTACCTCTGTCCCAAATTTCCAAATTGAATGACCTATTTTGTCCCAATATGAATGACCTTTTGAAACTTTTCCTTCAAAACACTGTCCCTAAATGATTTATTTTCAAATTTTTTTTTCGTGGTTCATTATATTTTTTGCAAAACTAAAAGTTTGAAAGTAAATAGCAAGAATGTTTATGATTTTTTTTTTCTATTAAAAATCATAATTTTCAAAAGACCCTTAAATCCAAAATGGTCATTCATTTTTGGGACGAAGGGAGTAATAGAATGCTCTTTGGAAATATTATGCATCATCATACTGAGGACAACAGAATGGTCATTCATTTCTTATGCTTTTTAATTCCATTTGTTTCTTTTTTTTAATTGGCAGTACATAAAGCAAATATGATCTTACTTGGCTTACGTCAGATCCTTAGATGTAAAACACTCACCATAGGAGAATTGCCGCAAGTTTCGCTGGTGTATACTCCACTTTTGTATAACCGGAAGCCATTCACCACTTCAAAAGCCACACTCACTGGTCGAACAACTCCTACTGCATCCTTTAGCTCATCTTCAGCTCCCTGTAGATAGATTTACAAGTAAGAATGATACAATCATGATAATATGGATTTTTGTTGTTGTTGTTAGTACTCTCTGACCTTAAATGAGTATCCCAAAAACATGTTCTCTAAATGAGTGTCTGTAAGGAAGTATCTTAATTCACTTCTAACAAATATCACATTCTGCTTTATATTCGCAATAGCATTTAGTCTATAAGGTGGAAATATGTGTACTTATGTACATTTGCTACTAAAATTGATTAGAAGTCAAATTCTTCTAAAATGTCTCTCAGAATAAAAAATGGGCACCCATTTAGGGCGGAAGAAGTATTATATTAAGGGCATGTGATGAGAAATATGGGTAGACACAAGCTCAACAAGCAAAGGCAAAAAACTCCGAAAGTTTTGAAATATGGTTATTTATTTACCAAGGTAATGTTAACAGAATCCAGAATTTGCACTCCAACATTCTCCGATGAGAATTTGCATACACCGTCTACCCCAGTGTATGGATATGCTGCCTCAGTGTCAAGCCCACCATTGGCTTTGATGTACTCAAAGGCTTGTGATGGCAAACCACCATGGCAGCCAAAGTTATTATAAGCTTTGGCACAGTCCACAAGTTGTTGTTCAGATAGGGAGATAGGCTTCCCATATGCCTGCACATACGCAGCCTCAAGAGCTCCTGTTGTGCTGCAGACTCAGGTAAAAATTGATGATTAGTTACAAGTTGCAGCCATTAACATACCAGTGTGAATTGTTATATCTTAATCCAAGTTCACCTGAATGTCCAGCAAGATCCGCAGTGACCTTGATTTTTAACGGGGGTGACTATGCCTACTTCTCTCCAGTCTTTCTGTCATACGCCAAAAACTAACATCAGACTATAGTTGTGGCACATGCAATTTTTTGATAGATCAGTAACTCTATTTCATTGCCAATTATATTCAATTTACTGATGATGAATACTGTCTCGTAATAGAATGACAGAAACAGAGTATAAGCAGAACTTGGGGAATATAAAGCAAAGAATGTGAACAAATATATAAAGTGATGTTTGTCAAAAATAGAAAATAAATTGAGATGAAAAACTAAAGCAGGTGATACGCAAGAATAATGACACATAAAGCAAAGAGTAAGAATGAATCTATTACGTATTTTGGAATGGAAAAACATAGACAAAAGATTTGCATAAATTATGGCATTTAAAGCAAATTATATGATCAATATATGTAGTAATCCAATACCGAAGGCCAGATATAGAAGTATGTGAGCATGTGGTGGATAACATGTGAAGGCTTCTGAAGATGCAACATCATAATCCGCTCTGGACGTAACCAACATGAGTCAACGATATAAAGGAAACTTATTTGAGCAGTATACTCTGAGATGCCAAACGAAAGATGATAGTGAACCAAAAGAATTGCTTTTATCATAACCCTTACAATGAAATGCGAAAAGAAATGCTCATAGGTCAATATTACAAGCTTTCAGTGCTTGAACCAGCATATAATTGAAAAGTAAAGATAAAAGAAAGAAGAATAAAAAAGAGTTTTCACAGTGAAAGCACCAAGAAACAACAGCTAAAAACCAAAAATGCACTCATAATAAGTACCTTCTCAGGAAGGAGAGCATTTGAGAGCTTGTGGTTGCCCTTTGTGGTCGCAGAACAGTTTTGAGCAGCTCCCAGTCTATGTTTACGGAACTCTTCCCATGTCATATCAGCAAACTCTGTTCATATGAAAACAGAAAATCAAAACTAACTCAATACATGATTATACACTAGCACATATAGAAACAAGCACAGTTTACAACTTTTCATTATATATACAGCTCCCAATCTTTTATGTAGCACAAGACCAATCTCATATAGTCATATTAATGGCAATAGAAATCTGGATATGGCAATTCGTAGAAAGATGCAAGCACAAACGGAACCTCTCTCGGTGGGAGGGTTGGAACTTAAGATAGAGCAAAGCTTTAGGGCTTCTGAAAAATCTAGTATATATGCCATAGAACGAAGCAATCTAATGAACCAGATTTCAATAAGAAACAATCTTCATTCATAAGCTCTATATAAATAGAAATAAGTTACAGAGGACAAGCTTGATGGACATAACTATCCTATCCAAACTAATTAAGTTTCAATAAACTAAATGCCAGCTTCTAACTCTCCTTAGTCCTTACATAGAAAATTCATAAAATAAGTCAAGGCGTGCAAGCTCAGTCCCACAGAAAGATTCGTAGTTATGATCTTAAAAGTTGATCAGCTAGTTTAGATAAAATGAATTTTGTTTGCATTTTTACAACTATATAGCTTTATGTTCATGATGGGTTTTGCATGATTCACAGACATAGTCTTATCCCCTATAAACTCATAGAGTTACAGTTCAACTATTGATCCGACATTGGTCAGCTATTATGGCAAGTCGAATTTAGCACTCAATGAATAACCGGTACAATAGCTCCAAAATTAAATGAAATCAGCAATTGACAAATTATAGACCACCCAGATAATTAACTAGAGCTACACCAAAACTAAACACTAAAACAATGGAGATTCATTTTTATCCAATGTTTCAATCGATGATAGTTCAAATAATGAATCACAACTGATCTATATCAAATAAAATTTGAATTGAGTCAGCAAACACAAAAGAAGATTGGGTCAACGCAATCAAAGCTAGAAAATCACTCAATTGAACGAATAGAGAAGTATTTAGCTAGTAGTGTACTTATAGCGATAAAGGACGAACTAACCATTAACGCCTAGAGTATAGGATAACCCTTTCTTATTATGCGATCTAATCATCTTCAAACTATCAACAAAAATCGAGAACCTTCTCCTCATCTCTTCGGGAGTCTCGTAGCTCTTTCCATACCTGAAACAAATTCAAACCAGAAAATTGAGCTCAAACAATAAACAAACTCAACTCAACAATTGATCATCAATTCAATCATCGCAAATTGAACGACATGGGAAAAACCTGTGAGCGAAGCGAGCAAAGGTGAGAGAGTGACGAGTTTGGCCGATGACTTGAAGAACTGAAGCTTCGAGTTGTCGTAGACCGTCCGATACGACTTGCTTGATCGGGTTCTCGTCATCAGTGAATGAGGATCCGGCATGAGCTCCGGCGACACAGGCGATCAGAAGTAGCAGGAAGGTCAACGGAGAGAAGCGAGCCATTTTTTGTTTTGGATGATGCAAAGTTTGAGTTGGGGATGGGTTTTTATTGGGGGAGATTCGATAGATTGGCCAAAAGCGGAAAGAAAGATACCTTGAACTAGAGTTATTATTTGTCAATTGGTCCACTTTTTTTTTTTTTATTACCCAGGTGTTGTCAATTGGTCCACTTGCTTAGATAATTGAAGGGCAGTGACAAAAAAGGCTTTGAATAATCTACTCCTTCCGTCCCACACCAATAGATATCAAAAAAATGAACACACATATTAAGAAAAAGTAAAAGAAAGAAAAAGTGGAAGAAAATATTGTGAGTATGAAAAATTAAATAGGAGAGAGAATGAGTGGAATGAATAGTTAGGAAAAAGAATGTTGTGAGTGTAAAAGTGAAATAGAAAAGAGAATGAGTGAGAATAATAGTAAAGATTCTCTTCCATTTTGAACAGTATCAATTGGTGTGGGACGGACCAAAAAAAAAAGGCCCACTTCCTCTAGGGCCCCTCATGCGAGATTTAAACCTAATTTAAGAAATAACATTTTGCAAATTCCAAAGACATCCTTTGATAACACAAAGACATAAATGCCCCTTTTTTTTTTCCATGCACGCTCACTCAGCACTAACAAATAAATAAAGAAAGGTGGTCAAATCTGAACTTCATCTATTCCAAATTCATTTCGACCCACTCGATAGATCCGATCCTAGAAAATTGGGGATCCGAACTGGTATTCATTTGGGGCCTTTTTTTTATTTGCCACTATACAATATTAAAAAGTAATTGAACGAATTGATATTTTTGAGATTATAATAATTGAAAAATAAGTTGATATAGGAGTATAGTGTTAACTTTAAAAAATAAAGTAAGTTTTTAATGATATTTGTAAAAAAATCAAAATATTGCAGTCATGCTCACTTTATTATGAAATGATGAATCTATTTTTTTGTTACTGCAAGTTAATTTAATTATCATAATGAAAATTCAAATCTTATAATAAAAACGAATTATTCTCATAATTTACACATTTACAACTCTTATAAGTTAATTATAAGACCACTTTGTCTCTTATAATTAACTTATAAGACAAGTTTTTCAAAAAAAAATCAAAAATTTCAATAATAACAATGAATTACTCTCATATTAGTAACGAATTACTCTTATAATTGACTTATAAGACAATTAACTTATAAGACTTTTTAAAAAAGTCTTATAAGTAACATATAAGACTTTTTAATAAGTCTTATAAGTAATATATAAGACTTTTTAAAAAGTCTTATAAGTTAGTTATAAGACCTATTTGAACATTGGAAATTGTGTTGTAAAAAAGTCTTATAAGTAGTAACTTATAAGACTTTTTAATAAGTCTTATAGGTAACATATAAGACTTTTTAAAAAGTCTTATAAATTAGTTATAAGACATATTTGAACATTGAAAATTGTGTTGTAAAAAAGTCTTATAAGACTTTTTAATAAGTCTTATAAGAAACATATAAGACTTTTTAAAAAGTCTTATAAGTTAGTTATAAGACCTATTTGAACATTGAAAACTGTGTTGTAAAAAATTCTTATAAGTAATAACTTATAATATTTTTTTAATAAGTCTTTTTACTTATAAGACTTATTAAAAAAGTTTTATAAGTTTCTTATAAGACTAATTAATAAGTCTTATATGTAACTTATAAGATTTTTTAAAAAGGTCTTTAAATAAGTTACGTATAAAACTTTTTAAAAAGTCTTATAAGAAATTTATAAGACTTTTTTATACGCAACATATAAGACCTGTTTTGAACAAAATATAATATAATTTTCATAGAATTAGTGTTGTACATCAAAAATCAATTTATAAGAACTAATATGATTACAAATTCTAAATCCAAGCTCTGATTGATAAAAAATGACAAAATTGTGTAGATTTATTCGCCGGAGTTGTAGATCTACTTGCCGAAATTGTAGATGTGGAAATGCTTAATAAGAGGTTCCACAGCAAACCATGTAAAGTTAAACCATGTAAAGTTAATCACAAAAGCTCGTACCACTAAACCAAGGGATAACAGCATTGAATATGATATGATGTATGCACTCTATTAACTAAACTAGGACCCCTTTCGTACCATATCCAACCTAATTCTCATCCAACTAACAGGGATTTCTAAATGCAAATGCAAAATACGGAGTATTAATTATTCTGGCTTAAAATATCATTCGCATTAGGGTCTTGCATCTTTCAGCAACGCAATCAAAGATTCCTTCAATTGCTTTAGCGTCGCTAACAAATATCATCCTGTTTCTCAACATTTAACTCGAACATAAAAAATGACGATTGTGTAGATTTGTTTGCCAAATGAAGGTGACATAGGACCTGGCCTTGATGAGACGATGAAGGGGCTCGCCGGAGAAGATGAAAGGGCTCGCCGGAGAAGATGAAGGGCTCGCCGGAGAAGATGAAGGGCTCGCCGGATCTGAACGAAGAAGGGAAAGAAGATGAGGCAAACTAGATCTAGTTTGCGTCGACGAGCTGCCGTTGCCGTTGATGTGTCAGTTTGCGCCGGTGGGTTGAGAGAGGAGAGATGAGAGAGAGAGAGTGATTGAGTGTGTGTGTGTGTGTGTGTGTGTGTGTGTGTTTTTGAACGTGTGTTTGAATGAGGGAGGGGGAGGGGCTAGGTGGGTTTTGTTTGAGGGCTGGGGGTAGTTAGAGGTGGCCGGTCGGTTAAACCGCCGGTTAGCCGGTTGAAAACCGGCGGTTGAAACCTCCAAAATCCCCAACCGGAACCGAACCGCCTAACCGGCTAGACCGGTTACGGTTTAGGCGGTTCACGGTTTTAACGGTTATCCGGTTAACCTCCGGTTTGACGGTTTGGATATGCTCTGCCGAGTCCTCGTGTTCTTTCGGCCAGCAACCCTTTTAGGGTTTAGGGGTTGAGGGTTGCTCGGTCGAGTCTTTGGTGCTGCTCGACCGAGCAACCCTTTTAGGGTTTAGGGGTTGAGGGTTGCTCGGCCGAGTCTTTGGTGTTGCTCGGCCGAGCATATCATTTTTCGCTAATTTTTTAACGATTTTTTGAAAAAGTTAACTTTTATTTTTTTTCAATTTTTTTTGGATAGATAAGACTATTTTAAACTTAAGTTTACTACATACATTTTTTACAAAAAGGTTTATAAAAAAGTTATGAATTTTTAAAAAATGAAAGTTAACGGTTTTTGAAAAAGTTAACTTTTATTTTTTTTCAATTTTTTTTTGGATAAATAAGACTATTTTAAACTTAAGTTATCTACATACATTTTTTGAAAAAAGATTTATAAAAAAGTTATGAATTTTGAAAGAAAGAAAACTTAACTTTTTTTAAAGAAACAAGTAGTCGTTTGGAAAAAAGGGACGGTACCCTTAAATTTTATTAATTAAAATACAATTACAACGAGGGTATTGGAAGGAGTGGTGGTGGTAGGTGGTAGTAGTGGACCTAGTGGTATTGATAGGAGTGGTGGCGGTAGGAGTGGTAGTAGTAGTGGTAGTAGCGGTAGTGGTAGTGGTGGTAGTAGTAGTAGTAGTGGTAATAGTAGTTGTGGTGGTGGTGAATGGTGATGGTGGTGATGTAAACCGGTAGTAGTGGTAGTGGTAGGTAGCGGTAGTAGTGGTGGTGGTAGTAGTAGTAGTGGTAGTAGTAGTGGTGTTGGTGGTGATGGTGATGGTAGTAGTAGTAGTGCTAGTAGTAGTGGTATTGGTAGGAGTGGTAGTAGTAGCGGTAGTAGTAGTGGTGATAGTAGTAGTAGTGGACCTAGTGGTAGTAGTAGTAGTGGTGGTGGTGGTAGTAGTGGTGGTGGTAGTAGTGGTGGTGGTAGTGGTGGTGGTGTAAACTAGTAGTAGTGGTATTGGTTGGAGTGGTAGAGGTGGTAGTGGTAGTGGTAGCGGTAGTAGTGGTGGTGGTAGTAGTAGTAGTGGTAGTAGTAGTGGTGGTGGTGATGGTGGTGGTGTAGGTGGTAGTAGTGGTATTGGTAGGAGTGGTCGTAGTCGCGATAGTAGTAGTGGTGACAGTAGTAGTAGTGGACCTAGTAGTAGTAGTAGTAGTGCACTCTTGTAGTGGTGGTGGTGGTGGTAGTAGTGGTGGTGGTAGTAGTGGTGGTGGTAGTGGTGGTGGTGGTGATGGTGGTGGTGTAGACTAGTAGGAGTGGTAGTACTAGTAGTAGTGGTAGTAGTGGTGGTGGTGGTGGTGGTGGTGGTGGTGTTCTTGGTAGTAGTAGTAGTAGGGGTGGTGGTGGTGAACATAACGGCTAGTTTGAAAAAGTAGCCGTTGGAATGAGTTTTGGCGTTCTGCTCGGCCGAGCAACTCATATGACTCGGCCGAGCATGACCGTTATTGGAAATTAACACTACTGGAAGGTTATGCTCGGCCGAGCAACTCATATGACTCGGCCGAGCAAGCCAAAACCGGCGGTTAACCGGCGGTTGGCCGGTTTTTCAAAATTTCAAACCTTAACCGAACCGGCCAATTACCGGTTTCGGTTAGCCGGTTCCGGTTAACCGCCGTTGACCGGTTTTGACCGGTTTTGGCCGGTTTTCAACCTTCCGATTGGCCGGTTCGGTTTATAAAATGGACACGTCTAGGGGTAGTTTCGACATTTAGGAATTTTATTTGACTGGTCAACATAAGTAAGGGGTGTTCTTGGAATTTCAATCTTAATTGAACTCTCTATTTGAGATTTTGAAATATCCGCTCCTTAAAATGGAAAAAAATCTGAACATGGTGGCCCTTAAGGAATTTTTCCAAAAAGAAATAAGTATCAATTGGTGTGGGACGGAGGGAGTATGGCTTTAACAGAAAGTAGAAAGTATAGGGCTTTGAAGTGCAATTTTTTTTTAGTGGTTTTTAAAGAAGAAATTCGTTATAAATTTTATTAAGTCGTGTCATTCACGTGACAAACGAATTAGTTATTTTAAAATTAATATAATTATTATGTAGCTAAATGTACAATTTAAAAAAAAATAAGAGAATTGTTATTCACCCCCACAAATTTACTTAATACTTCCACAATATAATTTTAAGAAAAATATCATTAATTGAATGACTCTATTACCCTCACTAATAATGTTATACACCCGCAATTGAATTTTTTTTTTTTTTAAGGGATTTAACTGAAATTCGCTGCTGAAGCTCCGCCACCCACTCATCTTTCCGGCCAACACCACCACTACCACCCATCCCTTGTTGAGCAGCAAAAGTAGGTCATTTCTGATGAAGACGGACAAAACAAAAGAGACTCACTTTCTGTTTCCCCAATCTCTTCTCTTTTTCTTGTCTGATTGATTGATTGTTCAGAAAAACTCTCTCTCTCTTTTGGCCACCATTTAATCGAAATTCCGTTTTGATTTTTGCTAAATCAATCATGGCTACCTCTGCTCAGCTTCGTCTTATGTCCGATCTCAAATCCATTATCAATGAACCTCCTGAGGTACGTTTCATCTTTCTCTCACCTTAATATGTTAGTACAAGTAATTGATTTATGTAATTAACAATTCTATTCAGAAAAATCAGACTTGGAAATGAAATTACAGTTCAAGTATTGTGGAATTCGATTTGTTCTCACGATTTGTTTAGGGTTCAAAATTGAGTTAGGAAACGTAGCGTAATTGAACATGTGTGGTATGAATTAATAGAAAGATGAGTGGGCGGCGGTGGAGCTTCAGCCAATTTCTTTTAAATCCCTTAAAAGAAAATAAAAACTTTAATTACGGGTGTATAGTATTAGTAGTGAGGGTAATAGAGTCATTTCAATTAATGACATTTTTTTGAAAATTATATTGCGAGAGTATTAAGTAAATGTGCGAGAGTGAATAACAATTCTCAAAAAATAAGGGAGAAAATGAAAAATATCTCTCTCACCCCAACCCCAACCCCAACCCATCCTCTTCCCCAAACCCACCTCCAAATAAAAAATTAAATAAAACTACAAGCTAGCCAATAGTTAAATACTGTACACAAATGTTTTATAAAATGATGTACAAAAATAGTAATTTATTTTCTAAATAATTAGATTTTTAAAGAAAATAAAGTAATTACCATCTAATAAAGAAAAATAATTAATCAAACTCTATAGTTAAATAATTTTTGTATATTGTTTAGATATTTAATAATTTAAGCATATTTAATATATTAAAATGTAAATATATATTGTATATTTCATCATATATAAATATATAAATAAATAATTATCTTATTATTTACTATAGTAATAAAATTAACTAAGTAGCATAAACACAATGGTAATTACTTTTCATCCATAACCAAATAAAGAGAAACTACCAAAAAAAAAAATAGTTCAAATTTGAGAAAAGTAACTTTTTTGTCTATTAACTGGTTTAAGTTTTACCTTTTCATTTTTAAACTATTTTTTTTTACCTTTTCGTCCTTAACCTATCATTTCTAGAATTATGTCATCCTTCCGTCAGTATTTCATCCAAAATTTCGTTAAACTAATATGAGTTGGCACCATTACATCACATTCTTCTGTGATACATAAAGCTGACTAAGCAACTAAAACAATGGTAAGAAAGTTTTAATAAATAAAGGAAGGAAAGTGTAAATTTCGAGAAAATTGTTTATTTTTAAAGAGAGAAAATTGTTCAAATAAATTATAAATACCACAAACTATCTAATTTAATATGAGTTGGTCTTATGAAAAACTTTTCATAAGACTATGAAAAATTAATTTTTGAACCGTTTTTAAACCATTGAACGCGTATTGAATCGGATATCGGTTCACTAAAAAAATTAATCCGCCGTTTATCAAATCAAATCCAAACGAAAACACACAGTAAAACAGAATTCAATCGAGCAAAAACAGAATTCGATCGAAGATGAAACTGTCGATTTTGAAGATGAAACTGGCGATTTTGCAGATAATGCTATTTTAATTTATCAAATTCCTCACATAGTTGATGATAATCACGATACATGTAAGCGTAAGACAATTTCATAATGCCAGTGTTTTTTTTATATAATGCCAGAACATTTGTTTGATTTGTCTTTCCAGTCTCAATTTCATATTGCTAGTGTTTGTTTTCATAAATGCCAGTGTTACTTATTTGAAGTACTAGTAAGAGTGTTGTTTATAATGCCAGGATTAATTTTTGAATGTGCCAGTTTTTTTTTTTTCATATGTTCCAGTGATTGTTGCTTGGACTGTGATTGTTACTTTGTTATTTGAAATGCCAGTGAGTTTATTTTAGAGTGCCAGTGTTATCTTATTTGAATTGCCAGTGAGGAATGTTTGTAGTGCCAGTATTAATTTTTGAATGTACCATTATTTTTTATGATAAATTCCAGTTAGTGTTGCATGGACAGCCAGTATTACTTTTTGAATGTGCCAGTATTTAGTTTTGAATGTGCCAATGAGTGTTGCTGGGACTGTCATTGTTACTTTGTTATTTGAAGTAGTGAGTGTGTTTTAGAGTGCCAGAGAGTGTTGTTTGTAATGCCAGGATTAATTTTTGAATGTGCCAGTGTTTTTTTTTATATGTTCCAGTGATTGTTGCTTGGACTGTGATTGTTACTTTGTTATTTGAAGTGCCAGTGAGTTTGTTTTAGAGTGCCAGTGTTATCTTATTTGAATTGCCAGTGAGAAATGTTTTTAGTGCCAGTATTAATTTTTGAATGTGCCATTGTTTTTTATGATAAATTCCAGTTAGTGTTGCATGGACAGCCATTATTACTTTTTGAATGTGCCAGTATTTAGTTTTGAATATGCCAGTGAGTGTTGCTTGGAATGTCATTGTTACTTTGTTATTTGAAGTGACAGTGAGTGTGTTTTAGAGTGCCAGTGAGGGATGTTTGTAGTGTCAGTATTAATTTTTGAATGTATCATTGTTTTTATGATAAATTCCAGTTAGTGTTGCATGGACAGCCAGTATTACTTTTTGAATGTGCCAATATTTATTTTTGAATGTGCCAGTGTTTGATATTACATCAGTATTTTAAAGTCCCAACAAACGTGTTTTCAGATGCCAGCATCAGTGTTAAAAAAGTGCCAGCTTTAGTGTTTAAAAGTGCCAGTATCATTGTTTGAAATTGCAGTGTTAGAATTTTCAAACTGACAGTATCAGTGTTTCAAGAGTGCCAGTGTTATGCTTTCAAAAGTGCCAGTAACAGTGTTACATAGTGCCATCATCAATTTACTAAGTGCCAACTTCAATATTACAAATGCCAGCATCAATTTTACAAAGGGTCAGCTTTAGTGTTTGAAAGTGTCAATATCATTGTTTGAAATTAACAATGTTAGAGTTTTCAAAATGCGAGTTTTAGTGTTACTAACGTTCCAGTGTTAGGGTTTCAAATACGAGTAACAATGTTAGAGTTTTCAAAATGCGAGTAACAATGTGGATCGAATAAAACTACAACTGAAAACATATCGGAAAAGAAGTACAATCCAGTATCATACCTTCATTCCGATGCTTGCTCCTGATTTCTTTGATTTGGTCCGTCATAATGTTCAAAATACAACCAAAAAAATCTCGGAGAAGATGTAAATCGATAGAAATTGATGATCGAAAATGACAAAAATATTCAAATTCGTTGAAAATTGATGATAAACTACGAAAACTGTTCGGATTCCTTGAAGAACAAGTACGAAAAATCAAATTGAGAGCGCAAATGACGGAAGGAAAATTGAACCAGACCAAAAAAGTGTGTGTTTGCGTATGTTAAATGAATCGCGGCTCAAAAAGACGTTTTTTCTTAATCTTATAAAAAACAAAAAACGCATTTTTTACAAGATTTTGACATTTAATATTTATTTGTTAATAATAAAATAATAAATGATAATATTAGTATTTTTTATAATTTATTTATTTCTCACTAATTTTTAAAGACTTTTACTATTTTATTGTATATCATTTTATAAACATTTTTTAATTTTCAATTTCCCTTTATTCCTTCAACTCCAAACACCTTAGAAAATCACCATTACTACCGCCACACCCACCACCATCACCACCATTATCAACAACAAATCAAACACACCATCGTCAACATCCTTAATACCACTACCAACAACAACCACAATACATCAAAAATCACAAATAAAACTCAAATTCAATTCAGATCTGAACATAGAAAGTGAAAGAAAAATAAACAGATTTGATTTCAAAATTTCAGATCTAAGAAGAGAGACTGGGGAGACGCCAAATTGGAGATAGCCATCCAAGCAATCGACGCCGACGAGCAAGACATGGGTCGAGGCGGTCGAAGTAGGAGAAAGGGGCACTGATGTCGGCGTCGGAAGAGGGAAACTGGTGGATGGGCAGAAGTGGAGGGAGTCAACGGAAGAGGGAGGTTGTTGGGGCGAGGGTGGGAGTCGGGGTTGTGCCAGGGAGGAGAGAGTGTTGGGTGAAGAGGGAGGGTGGGGAGAAGAGGAAGAGACGACTGATGATGTAGGGAGGTGTTCTTATTCTTCATTTTGGCTTGGTGACCGAGAGGAAACAGAATAGTAAAAGTGAGTTTAATTTTGAATGTTTTATTTTGCCCCTTTTACGATCATTATAATAATATTTAGGTTTAAAGTTTAATTTTTTACATTTTAACCTTTAATACTTTTAAATAAGCAACGAATCATGCCAACTAAGCCCAAAAATGCCACATCAATATTCCACATCACCAGCAAGTTAACGAGGTTTTGGATGACAGACCGACAAAATGATGAAATAATCCTAGAAATAGAAATGATAGATTGAGGACGAAAAGGTAAAAAAATCTGTAAATATATTAAAGCAAAGTCGTTCCCTAAGGTAAAAGGCCACCAAAATCTGATGACCTAAGGTAAAAGGCCACCAAAATCTGATGATCTATGGTAAGTTTTCAAGGGTATTTTTGTCTTTCACTTCTGACATGTAATAAAAAAAAGGTGAAAATTGATCTATGCGTGTGCTTCTTTCTTGGTTCTGAGATTTTCAAGACTGCAACTACAACGTGTCCATTACTTGAGTGACTGGAACTCTTCAATTGACAAATAAATTTTGTTTGATTCATTTTTTAACATTCTGAAAAATAAATTGTTGAACAAGTCATGAAAATTTCGAGCGGATGATTTCAATGGCGTTTGAGGTTCTTTTAGGGTCCGCTCCCGAGTTTTTTAGGGAGAGAAAGGGAAAGGAAGGGAAGGGAGGGGAGGAAATCATTGAACATTTCTTTTCTCCCATTTCCTCCCACACTTGGAAAGATTGAAAAGGGAGGAAATGAGCTCCCATTTCCTTTCCTTTCCTTTCTACAAAAAATTCAGGAGCACACCTTAGGGAGGAAATGAGCTCTCATTTCCTTCCTTTTCCTTCTTTTTTTTCCAAAATAAAACTTGAAGCAGACCTTAAGGATGAAGGAAGAAAGGGATTCGAATTTTTGGGAAGGGTTTGCTACTATTATTCACAGTTGTAGGTTTTGGATTTGTTTGGGCCGCTTAAGTAATAAACTGGACTTTTTAGTTTGGGCCTTAAAACTTTAAATTTAGAATTTAACATCTTTTAAAATTTTGGAATTTTTAATATTTCTTAAGTAAATCTATCTCAAATATAGCCAAAAACTTGTAAAAAACGCGTTTTTTTAACCTTAACAAAAAACGTGTTTTTCACCCGTCGCGCTCGAGCTCTCTCTACTCTCTCTCTAAACGCAAACAGAGTTCCTCACCATTATCGGCTCCCTCAATCGTCTTCTTCATTGTTTTCTCTAGAAACCAGTTCGCCGACGATTCATGAATCTTGAAAGGACCCAATTTCCTCCGACCATTAATGGCGATTCATGAATCTGGACTCCGGGTAAACGAGGGCGACTGAAAGTAGAGAGAGAAATTGGAATGAAACCTTTTGTCAATTGAGAAGATACTGCCATTGTTGATGCTCTCCTGTACGTGGATTCGAATCATTTTCTTGGCTTCCTTCGAATTGATCTTGCCTTTTTCTTGCTCACTGTTCCCAAATTCTTTTTGCCAGTTGCAATTTTAATTCCAATTTCAGATGCCAGTCCATGTGTTTTGAAGTGCCAGTCCATGTGTTTTCAAATGTCAGTCCATGTGTTTTTGAATGCCAGTGCTTGTGTTTTTGAGAACCAGCAAAAATAATTATCAGTGTTTTTGAGTGCCAGTGTATGTGTTTTTGAGTGCCAGTGTATGTGTTTTCAAATGCCAGTTCATGTGTTTTTGAATGCCAGTGTAAAAAAGTGCTAGTGCATGTATATTAAGTGACTTTATAAACTAACACTGGCATTTGGTTACACTAACACTGGCACTTTGTTACACTAACACTGGCACTTTGTTAAACTAACACTGGCACTTGTTTTACACTAACACCAGCACTTTGATACACTAACACTGGCACTTTATTACACTAACACTGGCACTTTTTTACACTGGCACTGACACTTTGTTACACATGCACTGGCACTAAGTTTATGGACAAAGAGAGCTTTTAACTGACACTTTTTTAGACGTGCACCGGTACATTTTTATCATAACCCTCGCAATTATTTATACAACTACGGGCAATTATTTAGAACAAATTCACATAATTCCCAATTGAATTGATCCAAACTTCAGCAAATTAAATCCTTTATCCACACCATTGAAGGACATTCTGTTTATCCAACGAAAAAACGAAGAGCTATGGAATCAAATCACACAGTTATCTCCAATTAATTATGTACCAATCAATAAAGTACCAATCAATTATGTAACGAAGCAGAGTTGACAATGAACATTAATGGCGGAACTAGGGCACGAATTGTAGGTTACAAAATACTCAAACTGAGTGAACGCCGGAGAACGATCGGAGCTTGGGATGGCCAGAGAAGATGATCGGAGCTTGGGATGGCACAAATTTGTAATATTAACACGGGCATTTATCATGGTTGCCAGTAATTACAAAAATGCCACCGTTTATTTTGAAAACACGTTTTTTCTTATCTTAAGAAAAAACTAGTTTTTTATAAGACCAACTCCAAATATAATTACTTTTCTGAAATATCTTTTGTAATAATAAAAATAGAATTATTTGCATGTTATTCATTAAAAATAAGGTATCGATTGTGTCTTTTCATTTTTAAATTTTTGTAAGTTAATTATTATATTTTAAATAAAAAATTATTTTCTTAAATTTAATTTTTATTGCCAAGAAGTTTATTGCAATTTTTTTCAAAAGAGTTTTTTAGAATCTTTAGTAAAATTTTTATATTTCTGTTATATTATATTTTAATGAAGTATATTTATTATTTTTTCTCTCCACGTTTTATTTTTAAAATATTATTACTATTTAAAAGCAATCATAAGATTTTATTTTCAGAAAAAATTGTCTATAAATATTTTAAAAGAGAACATATGAATAGATGATGCAGTTTTCTGAAATTTTGTGCAGACAACAACTTATTTAGTACAAACCATAAAAATACAAATGGGTAAAATTATAAAATTAATAAGTCAAATTATCGAATATGATTGTTTACATAGATCGGAGTAATTTTTTTTATTATTATTGTAAGTAGTTTTTTTTTTATCGAGAAGTAATTTTTTTTTTGATTGAAAATTTGACCTAAAATAAAAACCTATTCCTTTTATAAAAGCTCTTTAATATTTTGTAAGAACTCCCTCCAAAAGATGTTGATTACAAAAAAAATACGTAAGTTATGATTTTACAATTTTTTTTTGCATTAATCAGTTAAAATAACTGATAAATATATATATATATATATATATATATATATATATATCAAATATAAGTGCATTTATCAGTTGTTTAACCAAAATACCAATCACAAAAAATTCTTTCAATACTAATAAATTCATTCTATATCTTTCATCTAAGTTATCTTTTATTTGTTTATATATACGTATATATATTTCTTAAAGTAATATTAAAACGCCCAATAATTTTTCACTTTTTAAAAGTATAGATATTTCTTAAAGTAATATTAAAACGCCCAATAATTTTTCACTTTTTAAAATTAGTACTCTAATTTTAACTTCCAGAAAATAATTTCAATAACTATGATACCCTTCAGAAAAACTTTGATATAGATTTTCGATTTTGTTTTTGTTTGAATGCATGTCACAAAAAATTTACATGAATGAACGGGAATTATATATATTTATGTGCATGGATATATTTATTTTCAAATAACATTATTTGCTCATCTTTAACCTTATTATATTTATTTCTTTTTCCATTTACGATTAAGTATGTTTTTGCTTGGATATATGTGAGGTGAAGTAATATATTCTCCTAACTTACTGTAGTGGTATACACGATTAAGTTCAAAAAAAGAGGTCTGCCACATGAAAATATTTTTCTATTCCTTTCAAGTGTCGTAATGCAGATGAAATTGACTCTATAATTCGTCTGAGATACCCTACCAAATTTGTTTGGAAATTAAAGTATCGCGAATGGTCCATGAAACAGGGTTTTGCTATTGTTCGAATATATTATGTGTCACCGGGGAGTAGAGATGTCTATTATTTGCGTTGCCCAATAAAGTTCGAGTAACTAATCCAAATGGTTTTTATATTGGGATATCTAATATTGAAGATGATAGTGCTTCAAGTACTAAATCTACTACAAATGTTGTGATTCAGTAAGTATTTCAAAATGTTTATGTAGTATTCACACTTTGTTCTTTCGATTTACTATTTCAGAATATGTATGTCTGTAAATAATTATTGTGCATTGCACGAATTTGCTGCTAGTAATGGTTTAAGAACGAGAAAAGGGACGAAAAAAGTTACTTTTCTTGTTCAAATTCATACCACCCTCATTTATACCTTGAACCAAATTCATATCCAAAACAAACACAATGGGTAGGCTTCAATTTCTACACAAATTCCATATATGGTCGGCTCCAAGAAAATCAATCTCTTTTTTCTACAACTCCGACCGAACACCCATGTTGATCAGCTTCAATCATTCCTCCTTTAAATTCAAAGCGCCACCAACAATGGCGGTGGCAATAATGGTGGCAGAGATAAATTTTCAGATCTGAAGGAGGCGGCAATGATGGTAGCAGCGGGAGAAATGGGGATTGGATTTTTTAGAATTCAATTTCTTTGGTCTTAGATTCTTGGTAAAGTGATTATAGTAGAGATGAATTTTGAAAGAATTGTAGCTAGGACTGTAACCAGTTGTGCACAAACTTGTGTGTACAGTTGTGCACACAAGTGTCAGCACAACTGAAGAAACAACTAATTTTCAGAAAATAACTTAAGTAAATCAGAATTGTAAATGCAGCGGAATTAAACCTTCAGCAAGAAATTCTTGCTGGAATCCTTTTCATAAAATAACAACCTTGTTTAAATAACAAGATTGTAGAACAAACGAATATAATGAAAAGAGAAATAAACTACGAAAGATCAAAAGAAGTTCTACTCTAAGAACTTATGAAAACACGAAAACAATCTTGAATCCTCAGACTTCTGATCTTCAAGATACAGTAACAAAATGCTCAAGGATTTTCTCTCTTGATATTTCTCTATTTCTTGCGATAGAAAATCAGTAGTTAATGAAGAAGACGAGGTATGAGGATTTTCTTGTTACTTATTTATGACAAAAAATGTAATAACCCAAAAATTTCTGAGGATTATTTGGTAAATTGTTAAATTTTCAATTAGGCTTTTAGAGAGACTAATAATTATATTGAAGTCCTAGGAATTATATTATGTGGATAAAATTATTTAGATGAGTTGGGCTTTGGTATTTGGCTTAGATTTAGCAAAACTTTTTTTTAAATACTCATTTTTAATAAATTGTTTTAATAATTAAATTGTTTCCTTAATTTAAATTATTTGAATTACCTTTTTAATAAAAAGATTGGAAGTAATGAGTCTGAGTTATTATTGGACTAAGATTTTTGTGGGCTTATTTTACTGGGCTTGGACTATCTAATTAGCTTAGGATTTGGAAAACCTAATAATATAAATACAAATTTTCTTTCTAATAGGGTTACAATATTTTTATTAAACCAAGGAAATAGGGAGAGGTGAGGCGGCACCAAAACCGAGGAGAGAGAGAGGGCCGTGAGAGAGCTGAAGAAGAAATTGGAAGAAGAAAAAAAGCTTGGCCAAATCCAAATGAAAATCAAGGTAAAATATTCTTTCGTCCCATAATTATTATTCTTGAATTTTAAAGAACCAAAAAAATTTTAGAAACTCTTGAGATTAGATTGAGGTTTTTATTATGAATATTGTTGATTAATGAAGAATTAATTCAAGGACATTAAATTGAATTAGATATGAATTTTTGAAAGTTTAAAACTATTTAATTCTAGGTTTAGCCATTCTTAGATTGTAATGGTTTAATCTTAAGGTTTATGTAATAAATTAAGGGTTTGATTATTGGGGAATTGTAGGTTATAATGATGTAACCCTAACCCTAATTCATATTATTTTGAAATTAAATCAATCTCAATAAATATGATTAAAAGTATTTTTATTAAAAGAATATATAAATTAAGTGATGTATTTAATGTTTGGAAAATAAAAAGAAGAACAAAAATCAAGTTTTTGAACCACCATGGATTCGGCCGAATGGCCTAGGTAGGTTTTGGTTTTGTTTTGTTTAAACCGTTAAGTGTTTGGCCTATTTTGATAAAGCACAGTTAGTTTTCAAACTGAAAAGGGACCAAACTGCAGAGTTTTCAAAGCTGAAAGGATTATCCAGTTAAGTCATTAATCGAACGCTTAACTCGGGATCGAACTAAAAAGTTCAAAAGTTCTGAGGGACTGTTCTGTGATTTTGAAAATCTGAAGGACTGTTTTGCAATTACTGAAAAGTTGAGGGACTGTTTAGCAATTATTTAAAAGTTGAGGGTCTGTTTTGCAATTATTTAAAAGTTGAGGGACTGTTTGGCAATTTTCTGAAAGTTAAGGGACTTTTTTGTAAATTTTAGAAAGTTAAAGGACTTTATTGAAATTATGAAAACTAAAGGGACTTTTCTAGGAATAAGAAAACTTAAAGGAACCTTTTTGAGAATAATTATAAGTCAAAAGACATTTAGGAAATTATTTAAAAGGGGAATTGATCCTAGAAATCCTAGGAATGTTTTGGTGACATTATTAGGATATTAGTTAACCATAAAAATGAGTTAAGTAGAATAACTCATAGGTTAACCAAGTGGATTAAAAGGATTAAAAGTACTAAGTAGATAGAAGTTAATTATACCTAAGGTTGAGATTTCGCTTTGTGTGATTGTAGATTCGTGCGCGTGAAGCATTGTGAGAAGTACTAAGCAACGTTAAGGTAAGGGATTATACATCTTTAAGTTAATTGATTTCCGATCCGTTTCATTGTTTAGGCTTCCGCATATTTCTTGGCGATGTACGTTCTTTGATACGTAAAAGCTGACCTCGCGTCAGTATTTGTTTTGACTCCCTCGTTTACCGTTATTTGCTAATCTTTTGTTATTCGTTTGCTTAAATTGTCCTTTTCGTTTCGTAAATACAGAATTTTGATGTTATTGTGAAAGTTCGTATTCTGTATAAAAAAATGAGTTTTTATAAGATGTGATTTTTGTTCCATTAATGATCACTAAGTTAGACAACCTGCTTCGGCGGGGTATATTTGATATTTGGCCTTCGGGCAAACTTAGTTCACCGCTTCAATGTAGTAGTGGTGGGGTGTTCCAGAAACACTGTTTAGGA
Organism: Adenophora triphylla var. japonica; assembly: GCA_022495995.1. Lineage (NCBI taxonomy): Eukaryota > Viridiplantae > Streptophyta > Magnoliopsida > Asterales > Campanulaceae > Adenophora > Adenophora triphylla. The sequence goes on from JAFEMH010001500.1 coordinate 47,562, forward strand.
CTCTGCGGAGTCAACCTTTGTGCCCTTTGTGGGATTTCGAACCCTTTGTGGGTATTAGTGCTCTTTGTGGGCTTTTGTTCCCTTTATGGGATTTTGGTTTGATAAGGTCAGTGGACCACTTACGTGATCATGATGTCTGTGAATGATTTGATTATCTACAATGGTATGGGACAGGTTGTAGATAACTAGATCATTCGAGTCAACTTTGTTCGGCTTATCGATCCTTTGAAATTCCTAAAAATCTGTGAGTGGTTTAGTTAGTTAAAGCTGGTATGGGACAGTTTTAAATAAGTAAACCATTCGAGTCAATTTGAATCGATTTCGTCATCATTTGGAACTCCAAAATATTTGTCAACTCAGATTGTGAACCGTTGAGATTTTGAAAGACATTTGGTTTGAGATTTGGTAAATAACTATTTTGAAATTGTGTTCTGTTATGTATTCGATTGTTATTTGAAATTGTATCGTTTGATATTCCTTCAGGTCAACTCCTCCTTAAGAACCTAGGAGTGTCAGAGCATATGAACTTACGGGCATTGTTCGCTCACCCTTTCATACTCTTTTTCTTCCAGATTTCATATAGGAAGAATGTGAAACGGTTCGGGAGCACTTCATAAGGAGTTCAAGGATCATCTTAGACTTTTTAGTTAGTTATTGCAGTTATTTGAGAGTTGGTAAGACTTTAAAGATTTTGTTGAGCTAGTGGATTGTACTAACCGTTGAAATCCTTACTGTTATCAGCATTTAAGTTATTTCAAATTGTGGTTAGTGTTTGAATTATGGTTTTTAGTAGCCGTTGGAGATTATTTTATTATCAATTAAGTATTATTACTGTTGTGAAAATTCGGGGTCGTTACAGATGGTATCAGAGCTTTGGCTTTAGATCTTTGGGAGTTAGGCTGTATGAGAATAAGTTTGATTTGAGCTTTTAGATCCTTGGGAGTTTAGGCTGTATGGGGATAAGTTTGATTGGAACTTTTAGATCTTTGGGAGTTTAGAATGTGTGAGGAAAAGTTTGATTTGAGTCTTAGGTTTGACCTCAGCATCATTCTTGGAGTGTTTGATGTAGATTGATATGATAAGATTAGTTGCTTCATCGGATTATGAAAGTTTAGAGGACTAAACTTCTTTTAAGGGGGTAAGAATGTAATAACCCAAAAAATTTCTAAGGATTATTTGATAAATTGTTAAATTTTCAATTAGGCTTTTAGAGAGACTAATAATTATATTGAAGTCCTAGGAATTATATTATGTGGATAAAATTATTTAGATGAGTTGGGCTTTGGTATTTGGCTTAGATTTAGCAAAACTTTTTTTTAAATACTCATTTTTAATAATTTGTTTTAATAATTAAATTGTTTCCTTAAATTAAATTATTTGAAATTACCTTTTTAATAAAAAGATTGGAAGTAATGGGTTTGAGTTATTATTGGACTAAGATTTTTGTGGGCTTATTTTATTGGGCTTGGACTATCTAATTAGCTTAGGATTTGGAAAACCTAATAATATAAATACATATTTTCTTTCTAATAGGGTTACAATATTTTTATTAAACCAAGGAAATAGGGAGAGGTGAGGCGGCACCAAAACCGAGGAGAGAGAGAGGGCCGTGAGAGAGCTGAAGAAGAAATTGGAAGAAGAAAAAAAGCTTGGCCAAATCCAAATGAAAATCAAGGTAAAATATTCTTTCGTCCCATAATTATTATTCTTGAATTTTAAAGAACCAAAAAAATTTTAGAAACTCTTGAGATTAGATTGAGGTTTTTATTATGAATATTATTGATTAATGAAGAATTAATTTAAGGACATTAAATTGAATTAGATATGAATTTTTGAAAGTTTAAAACTATTTAATTCTAGGTTTAGCCATTCTTAGATTGTAATGGTTTAATCTTAAGGTTTATGTAATAAATTAAGGGTTTGATTATTGGGGAATTGTAGGTTATAATGATGTAACCCTAACCCTAATTCATATTATTTTGAAATTAAATCAATCTCAATAAATATGATTAAAAGTATTTTTATTAAAAGAATATATAAATTAAGTGATGTATTTAATGTTTGGAAAATAAAAAGAAGAACAAAAATCATGTTTTTGAACCACCATGGATTCGGCCGAATGGCCTAGGTAGGTTTTGGTTTTGTTTTGTTTAAACCGTTAAGTGTTTGGCCTATTTTGATAAAGCACAGTTAGTTTTCAAACTGAAAAGGGACCAAACTGCAGAATTTTCAAAGCTGAAAGGATTATCCAGTTAAGTCATTAATCGAAACAGTTAACCAGATCGAACTAAAAAGTTCAAAAGTTCTCGAGGGATCTGTTCGTGATTTTGAAAATCAAGGACTGTTTTGCAATTACTGAAAAGTTGAGGGACTGTTTAGCAATTATTTAAAAGTTGAGGGTCCGTTTTGCAATTATTTAAAAGTTGAGGGACCTGTTTTGCAATTTTCTGAAAGTTAAGGAACTTCTTTGTAAATTTTAGAAAGTTAAAGGACTTTATTGAAATTATGAAAACTAAAGGGACTTTTCTAGGAATAAGAAAACTTAAAGGAACCTTTTTGAGAATAATGATAAGTCAAAAGACATTTAGGAAATTATTTAAAAGGGGAATTGATCCTAGAAATCCTAGGAATGTTTTGGTGACATTATTAGGATATTAGTTAACCATAAAAATGAGTTAAGTAGAATAACTCATAGGTTAACCAAGTGGATTAAAAGGATTAAAAGTACTAAGTAGATAGAAGTTAATTATACCTAAGGTTGAGATTTCGCTTTGTGTGATTGTAGATTCGTGCGCGTGAAGCATTGTGAGAAGTACTAAGCAACGCTAAGGTAAGGGATTATACATCTTTAAGTTAATTGATTTCCGATCCGTTTCATTGTTTAGGCTTCCGCATATTTCTTGGCGATGTACGTTCTTTGATACGTAAAAGCTGACCTCGCGTCAGTATTTGTTTTGACTCCCTCGTTTACCGTTATTTGCTAATCTTTTGTTATTCGTTTGCTTAAATTGTCCTTTTCGTTTCGTAAATACAGAATTTTTGATGTTATTGTGAAAGTTCGTATTCTGTATAAAAAATGAGTTTTTATAAGATGTGATTTTTGTTCCATTAATGATCACTAAGTTAGACAACCTGCTTCGGCGGGGTATATTTGATATTTGGCCTTCGGGCAAACTTAGTTCACCGCTTCAATGTAGTAGTGGTGGGGTGTTCCAGAAACACTGTTTAGGACTCTGCGGAGTCAACCTTTGTGCCCTTTGTGGGATTTCGAACCCTTTGTGGGTATTAGTGCTCTTTGTGGGCTTTTGTTCCCTTTATGGGATTTTGGTTTGATAAGGTCAGTGGACCACTTACGTGATCATGATGTCTGTGAATGATTTGATTATCTACAGCTGGTATGGGACAGTTGTAGATAACTAGATCATTCGAGTCAACTTTGTTCAGCTTATCAGTCCTTTGAAATTCCTAAAAATCTGTGAGTGGTTTAGTTAGTTAAAGCTGGTATGGGACAGTTTTAAATAAGTAAACCATTCGAGTCAATTTGAATCGATTTCGTCATCATTTGGAACTCCAAAATATTTGTCAACTCAGATTGTGAACCGTTGAGATTTTGAAAGACATTTGGTTTGAGATTTGGTAAATAACTATTTTGAAATTGTGTTCTGTTATGTATTCGATTGTTATTTGAAATTGTATCGTTTGATATTCCTTCAGGTCAACTCCTCCTTAGTAACCGGAGGGGTTGTATATGAACTTACTGGGCATTGTTCGCTCACCCTTTCATACTCTTTTTCTTCCAGATTTCATATAGGAAGAATGTGAAACGGTTCGGGAGCACTTCATAAGGAGTTCAAGGATCATCTTAGACTTTTTAGTTAGTTATTGCAGTTATTTGAGAGTTGGTAAGACTTTAAAGATTTTGTTGAGCTAGTGGATTGTACTAACCGTTGAAATCCTTACTGTTATCAGCATTTAAGTTATTTCAAATTGTGGTTAGTGTTTGAATTATGGTTTTTAGTAGCCGTTGGAGGTTATTTTATTACCAATTAAGTATTATTATTGTTGTGGAAATTCGGGGTCGTTACAGTTGGTATCAGAGCTTTGGCTTTAGATCTTTGGGAGTTAGGCTGTATGAGAATAAGTTTGATTTGAGCTTTTAGATCCTTGGGAGTTTAGGCTGTATGGGGATAAGTTTGATTGAAGCTTTTAGATCTTTGGGAGTTTAGAATGTGTGAGGAAAAGTTTGATTTGAGCCTTAGGTTTGACCTCAGCATCATTCTTGGAGTGTTTAGTGTAGATTGATATAATAAGATTAGTTGTTTCAACGGATTATGAAAGTTTAGAGGACTAAACTTCTTTTAAGGGGGTAAGAATGTAATAACCCAAAAATTTCTGAGGATTATTTGGTAAATTGTTAAATTTTCAATTAGGCTTTTAGAGAGACTAATAATTATATTGAAGTCCTAGAAATTATATTATGTGGATAAAATTATTTAGATGAGTTGGACTTTGGTATTTGGCTTAGATTTAGCAAAACTTTTTTTTAAATACTCATTTTTAATAAATTGTTTTAATAATTAAATTGTTTCCTTAATTTAAATTATTTGAATTACCTTTTTAATAAAAAAATTGGAAGTAATGGGTCCGAGTTATTATTGGACTAAGATTTTTGTGGGCTTATTTTATCGGGCTTCGACTATCTAATTAGCTTAGGATTTGGAAAACCTAATAATATAAATACAAATTTTCTTTCTAATAGGGTTACAATATTTTTATTAAACCAAGGAAATAGGGAGAGGTGAGGCGGCACCAAAACCGAGGAGAGAGAGAGAGGGCCGTGAGAGAGTCAAGAAGAAATTGGAAGAAGAAAAAGCTTGGCCAAATCCAAATGAAAATCAAGGTAAAATATTCTTTCGTCCCATAATTATTATTCTTGAATTTTAAAGAATCAAAAATTTTAGAAACTCTTGAGATTAGATTGAGGTTTTTATTATGAATATTGTTGATTAATGAAGAATTAATTTAAGGACATTAAATTGAATTAGATATGAATTTTTGAAAGTTTAAAACTATTTAATTCTAGGTTTAGCCATTCTTAGATTGTAATGGTTTAATCTTAAGGTTTATGTAATAAATTAAGGGTTTGATTATTGGGGAATTGTAGGTTATAATGATGTAACCCTAACCCTAATTCATATTATTTTGAAATTAAATCAATCTCAATAAATATGATTAAAAGTATTTTTATTAAAAGAATATATAAATTAAGTGATGTATTTAATGTTTGGAAAATAAAAAGAAGAACAAAAATCATGTTTTTGAACCACCATGGATTCGGCCGAATGGCCTAGGTAGGTTTTGGTTTTGTTTTGTTTAAACCGTTAAGTGTTTGGCCTATTTTGATAAAGCACAGTTAGTTTTCAAACTGAAAAGGGACCAAACTGCAGAAGTTTCAAAGCTGAAAGGATTATCCAAGCAGTCATTAATCGAATTAACTTCGTGGATCGAACTAAAAAGTTCAAAAGTTCTGAGGGACTGTTCTGTGATTTTGAAAATCTGAAGGACTGTTTTGCAATTACTGAAAAGTTGAGGGACTGTTTAGCAATTATTTAAAAGTTGAGGGTCTGTTTTGCAATTATTTAAAAGTTGAGGGACTGTTTTGCAATTTTCTGAAAGTTAAGGAACTTCTTTGTAAATTTTAGAAAGTTAAAGGACTTTATTGAAATTATGAAAACTAAAGGGACTTTTCTAGGAATAAGAAAACTTAAAGGAACCTTTTTGAGAATAATGATAAGTCAAAAGACATTTAGGAAATTATTTAAAAGGGGAATTGATCCTAGAAATCTTAGGAATGTTTTGGTGACATTATTAGGATATTAGTTAACCATAAAAATGAGTTAAGTAGAATAACTCATAGGTTAACCAAGTGGATTAAAAGGATTAAAAGTACTAAGTAGATAGAAGTTAATTATACCTAAGGTTGAGATTTCGCTTTGTGTGATTGTAGATTCGTGCGCGTGAAGCATTGTGAGAAGTACTAAGCAACGCTAAGGTAAGGGATTATACATCTTTAAGTTAATTGATTTCCGATCCGTTTCATTGTTTAGGCTTCCGCATATTTCTTGGCGATGTACGTTCTTTGATACGTAAAAGCTGACCTCGCGTCAGTATTTGTTTTGACTCCCTCGTTTACCGTTATTTGCTAATCTTTTGTTATTCGTTTGCTTAAATTGTCCTTTCGCTTCGTAAATACGATTTTTGATGTTATTGTGAAAGTTCGTATTCTGTATAAAAAATGAGTTTTTATAAGATGTGATTTTTGTTCCATTAATGATCACTAAGTTAGACAACCTGCTTCGGCGGGGTATATTTGATATTTGGCCTTCGGGCAAACTTAGTTCACCGCTTCAATGTAGTAGTGGTGGGGTGTTCAGCTTATTTGTTTAGGGACTCTGCGAGTCGACCTTTGTGCCACTTTGTGGGATTTCGAACCCTTTGTGGGTATTAGTGCTCTTTGTGGGCTTTTGTTCCCTTTATGAGATTTTGGTTTGATAAGGTCGAGTGGACCACTTACGTGATCATGATGTCTCATGAATGATTTGATTATCTACAAATGGTATGGGACAGTTGTAGATAACTAGATCATTCGAGTCAACTTTGTTCACCTTATCGACCCTTTGAAATTCCTAAAAATCATGAGTGGTTTAGTTAGTTAAAGCCGGTATGGGACAGCTTTTAAATAAGTAAACCATTCGAGTCAATTTGAATCGATTTCGTCATCATTTGGAACTCCAAAATATTTGTCAACTCGTATTGTGAACCGTTGAGATTTTGAAAGACATTTGGTTTGAGATTTGGTAAATAACTATTTTGAAATTGTGTTCTGTTATGTATTCGATTGTTATTTGAAATTGTATCGTTTGATATTCCTTCAGGTCAACTCCTCCTTAGTAACCGGAGGGGTTGTATATGAACTTATCAAGCATTGTTCGCTTCACCCTTTCATACTCTTTTTCTTCCGCATTTCATATAGGAAGAATGTGAAACGGTTCGGGAGCACTTCATAAGGAGTTCAAGGATCATCTTAGACTTTTTAGTTAGTTATTGCAGTTATTTGAGAGTTGGTAAGACTTTAAAGATTTTGTTGAGCTAGTGGATTGTACTAACCGTTGAAATCCTTACTGTTATCAGCATTTAAGTTATTTCAAATTGTGGTTAGTGTTTGAATTATGGTTTTTAGTAGCCGTTGGAGGTTATTTTATTACCAATTAAGTATTATTATTGTTGTGGAAATTCGGGGTCGTTACAGTTGGTATCAGAGCTTTGGCTTTAGATCTTTGGGAGTTAGGCTGTATGAGAATAAGTTTGATTTGAGCTTTTAGATCCTTGGGAGTTTAGGCTGTATGGGGATAAGTTTGATTGAAGCTTTTAGATCTTTGGGAGTTTAGAATGTGTGAGGAAAAGTTTGATTTGAGCCTTAGGTTTGACCTCAGCATCATTCTTGGAGTGTTTAGTGTAGATTGATATAATAAGATTAGTTGTTTCAACGGATTATGAAAGTTTAGAGGACTAAACTTCTTTTAAGGGGGTAAGAATGTAATAACCCAAAAATTTCTGAGGATTATTTGGTAAATTGTTAAATTTTCAATTAGGCTTTTAGAGAGACTAATAATTATATTGAAGTCCTAGAAATTATATTATGTGGATAAAATTATTTAGATGAGTTGGACTTTGGTATTTGGCTTAGATTTAGCAAAACTTTTTTTTAAATACTCATTTTTAATAAATTGTTTTAATAATTAAATTGTTTCCTTAGTTTAAATTATTTGAATTACCTTTTTAATAAAAAAATTGGAAGTAATGGGTCTGAGTTATTATTGGACTAAGATTTTTGTGGGCTTATTTTATTGGGCTTGGACTATCTAATTAGCTTAGGATTTGGAAAACCTAATAATATAAATACAAATTTTCTTTCTAATAGGGTTACAATATTTTTATTAAACCAAGGAAATAGGGAGAGGTGAGGCGGCACCAAAACCGAGGAGAGAGAGAGAGGGCCGTGAGAGAGCTGAAGAAGAAATTGGAAGAAGAAAAAAAGCTTGGCCAAATCCAAATGAAAATCAAGGTAAAATATTCTTTCGTCCCATAATTATTATTCTTGAATTTTAAAGAATCAAAAAAATTTTAGAAACTCTTGAGATTAGATTGAGGTTTTTATTATGAATATTGTTGATTAATGAAGAATTAATTTAAGGACATTAAATTGAATTAGATATGAATTTTTGAAAGTTTAAAACTATTTAATTCTAGGTTTAGCCATTCTTAGATTGTAATGGTTTAATCTTAAGGTTTATGTAATAAATTAAGGGTTTGATTATTGGGGAATTGTAGGTTATAATGATGTAACCCTAACCCTAATTCATATTATTTTGAAATTAAATCAATCTCAATAAATATGATTAAAAGTATTTTTATTAAAAGAATATATAAATTAAGTGATGTATTTAATGTTTGGAAAATAAAAAGAAGAACAAAAATCATGTTTTTGAACCACCATGGATTCGGCCGAATGGCCTAGGTAGGTTTTGGTTTTGTTTTGTTTAAACCGTTAAGTGTTTGGCCTATTTTGATAAAGCACAGTTAGTTTTCAAACTGAAAAGGGACCAAACTGCAGAGTTTTCAAAGCTGAAAGGATTATCCAGTTAAGTCATTAACTGAACAGTTAACTTCAGGACTGAACTAAAAAGTTCAAAAGTTCTGAGGGACTGTTCTGTGATTTTGAAAATCTGAAGGACTGTTTTGCAATTACTGAAAAGTTGAGGGACTGTTTAGCAATTATTTAAAAGTTGAGGGTCTGTTTTGCAATTATTTAAAAGTTGAGGGACTGTTTTGTAATTTTCTGAAAGTTAAGGGACTTCTTTGTAAATTTTAGAAAGTTAAAGGACTTTATTGAAATTATGAAAACTAAAGGGACTTTTCTAGGAATAAGAAAACTTAAAGGAACCTTTTTGAGAATAATGATAAGTCAAAAGACATTTAGGAAATTATTTAAAAAGGGAATTGATCCTAGAAATCTTAGGAATGTTTTGGTGACATTATTAGGATATTAGTTAACCATAAAAATGAGTTAAGTAGAATAACTCATAGGTTAACCAAGTGGATTAAAAGGATTAAAAGTACTAAGTAGATAGAAGTTAATTATACCTAAGGTTGAGATTTCGCTTTGTGTGATTGTAGATTCGTGCGCGTGAAGCATTGTGAGAAGTACTAAGCAACGCTAAGGTAAGGGATTATACATCTTTAAGTTAATTGATTTCCGATCCGTTTCATTGTTTAGGCTTCCGCATATTTCTTGGCGATGTACGTTCTTTGATACGTAAAAGCTGACCTCGCGTCAGTATTTGTTTTGACTCCCTCGTTTACCGTTATTTGCTAATCTTTTGTTATTCGTTTGCTTAAATTGTCCTTTTCGTTTCGTAAATACAGAATTTTTGATGTTATTGTGAAAGTTCGTATTCTGTATAAAAAATGAGTTTTTATAAGATGTGATTTTTGTTCCATTAATGATCACTAAGTTAGACAACCCGTCTTCTTGGCGTGGGGTATATTTGATATTTGGCCTTCTGGGCAAACTTAGTTCACCGCTTGATGTAGTAGTGGTGGGGTGTTCCGTAAAGAACACTGTTTAGGACTCTGCGGAGTCAACCTTTGTGCCCTTTGTGGGATTTCGAACCCTTTGTGGGTATTAGTGCTCTTTGTGGGCTTTTGTTCCCTTTATGGGATTTGGATAAGGTCAGTGGACCACTTACGTGATCATGATGTCTGTGAATGATTTGATTATCTACAGCTGGTATGGGACAGTTGTAGATAACTAGATCATTCGAGTCAACTTTGTTCAGCTTATCAGTCCTTTGAAATTCCTAAAAATGCGCGAGTGGTTTAGTTAGTTAAAAATTTGGTATGGGACAGTTTTAAATAAGTAAACCATTCGAGTCAATTTGAATCGATTTCGTCATCATTTGGAACTCCAAAATATTTGTCAACTCAGATTGTGAACCGTTGAGATTTTGAAAGACATTTGGTTTGAGATTTGGTAAATAACTATTTTGAAATTGTGTTACATATGTATTCGATTGTTATTTGAAATTGTATCGTTTGATATTCCTTCAGTCAACTCCTCCTTAAGCTTAGGAGGGTTGTATATGAACTTACTGGGCATTGTTCGCTCACCCTTTCATACTCTTTTTCTTCCAGATTTCATATAGGAAGAATGTGAAACGGTTCGGGAGCACTTCATAAGGAGTTCAAGGATCATCTTAGACTTTTTAGTTAGTTATTGCAGTTATTTGAGAGTTGGTAAGACTTTAAAGATTTTGTTGAGCTAGTGGATTGTACTAGATTTGAAATCCTTACTGTTATCAGCATTTAAGTTATTTCAAATTGTGGTTAGTGTTTGAATTATGGTTTTTAGTAGCCGTTGGAGGTTATTTTATTACCAATTAAGTATTATTATTGTTGTGGAAATTCGGGGTCGTTACAGTTGGTATCAGAGCTTTGGCTTTAGATCTTTGGGAGTTAGGCTGTATGAGAATAAGTTTGATTTGAGCTTTTAGATCCTTGGGAGTTTAGGCTGTATGGGGATAAGTTTGATTGAAGCTTTTAGATCTTTGGGAGTTTAGAATGTGTGAGGAAAAGTTTGATTTGAGCCTTAGGTTTGACCTCAGCATCATTCTTGGAGTGTTTAGTGTAGATTGATATAATAAGATTAGTTGTTTCAACGGATTATGAAAGTTTAGAGGACTAAACTTCTTTTAAGGGGGTAAGAATGTAATAACCCCAAAATTTCTGAGGATTATTTGGTAAATTGTTAAATTTTCAATTAGGCTTTTAGAGAGACTAATAATTATATTGAAGTCCTAGAAATTATATTATGTGGATAAAATTATTTAGATGAGTTGGACTTTGGTATTTGGCTTAGATTTAGCAAAACTTTTTTTTAAATACTCATTTTTAATAAATTGTTTTAATAATTAAATTGTTTCCTTAGTTTAAATTATTTGAATTACCTTTTTAATAAAAAAATTGGAAGTAATGGGTCTGAGTTATTATTGGACTAAGATTTTTGTGGGCTTATTTTATTGGGCTTGGACTATCTAATTAGCTTAGGATTTGGAAAACCTAATAATATAAATACAAATTTTCTTTCTAATAGGGTTACAATATTTTTATTAAACCAAGGAAATAGGGAGAGGTGAGGCGGCACCAAAACCGAGGAGAGAGAGAGGGCCGTGAGAGAGCTGAAGAAGAAATTGGAAGAAGAAAAAAAGCTTGGCCAAATCCAAATGAAAATCAAGGTAAAATATTCTTTCGTCCCATAATTATTATTCTTGAATTTTAAAGAACCAAAAAAATTTTAGAAACTCTTGAGATTAGATTGAGGTTTTTATTATGAATATTATTGATTAATGAAGAATTAATTTAAGGACATTAAATTGAATTAGATATGAATTTTTGAAAGTTTAAAACTATTTAATTCTAGGTTTAGTCATTCTTAAATTGTAATGGTTTAATCTTAAGGTTTATGTAATAAATTAAGGGTTTGATTATTGGGGAATTGTAGGTTATAATGATGTAACCCTAACCCTAATTCATATTATTTTGAAATTAAATCAATCTCAATAAATATGATTAAAAGTATTTTTATTAAAAGAATATATAAATTAAGTGATGTATTTAATGTTTGGAAAATAAAAAGAAGAACAAAAATCATGTTTTTGAACCACCATGGATTCGGCCGAATGGCCTAGGTAGGTTTTGGTTTTGTTTTGTTTAAACCGTTAAGTGTTTGGCCTATTTTGATAAAGCACGCTTAGTTTTCAAACCGAAAAGGGACCAAACTGCAGATTTTCAAAGCCGAAAGGATTATCCAGTTAAGTCATTAATCGAACAAGCTTAACCAGATCGAACTAAAAAGTTCAAAAGTTCTGAGGGACTGTTCTGTGATTTTGAAAATCTGAAGGACTGTTTTGCAATTACTGAAAAGTTGAGGGACTGTTTAGCAATTATTTAAAAGTTGAGGGTCTGTTTTGCAATTATTTAAAAGTTGAGGGACTGTTTTGCAATTTTCTGAAAGTTAAGGGACTTCTTTGTAAATTTTAGAAAGTTAAAGGACTTTATTGAAATTATGAAAACTAAAGGGACTTTTCTAGGAATAAGAAAACTTAAAGGAACCTTTTTGAGAATAATGATAAGTCAAAAGACATTTAGGAAATTATTTAAAAGGGGAATTGATCCTAGAAATCCTAGGAATGTTTTGGTGACATTATTAGGATATTAGTTAACCATAAAAATGAGTTAAGTAGAATAACTCATAGGTTAACCAAGTGGATTAAAAGGATTAAAAGTACTAAGTAGATAGAAGTTAATTATACCTAAGGTTGAGATTTCGCTTTGTGTGATTGTAGATTCGTGCGCGTGAAGCATTGTGAGAAGTACTAAGCAACGTTAAGGTAAGGGATTATACATCTTTAAGTTAATTGATTTCCGATCCGTTTCATTGTTTAGGCTTCCGCATATTTCTTGGCGATGTACGTTCTTTGATACGTAAAAGCTGACCTCGCGTCAGTATTTGTTTTGACTCCCTGCCACCGTTATTTGCTAATCTTTTGTTATTCGTTTGCTTAAATTGTCCTTTTCGTTTCGTAAATACAGAATTTTGATGTTATTGTGAAAGTTCGTATTCTGTATAAAAAATGAGTTTTTATAAGATGTGATTTTTGTTCCATTAATGACCACTAAGTTAGACAACCTGCTTCGGCGGCTTCGGGCAAACTTAGTTCACCGCTTCAATGTAGTAGTGGTGGGGTGTTCCAGAAACACTGTTTAGGACTCTGCGGAGTCAACCTTTGTGCCCTTTGTGGGATTTCGAACCCTTTGTGGGTATTAGTGCTCTTTGTGGGCTTTTGTTCCCTTTATGGGATTTTGGTTTGATAAGGTCAGTGGACCACTTACGTGATCATGATGTCTGTGAATGATTTGATTATCTACAGCTGGTATGGGACAGTTGTAGATAACTAGATCATTCGAGTCAACTTTGTTCAGCTTATCAGTCCTTTGAAATTCCTAAAAATCTGTGAGTGGTTTAGTTAGTTAAAGCTGGTATGGGACAGTTTTAAATAAGTAAACCATTCGAGTCAATTTGAATCGATTTCGTCATCATTTGGAACTCCAAAATATTTGTCAACTCAGATTGTGAACCGTTGAGATTTTGAAAGACATTTGGTTTGAGATTTGGTAAATAACTATTTTGAAATTGTGTTCTGTTATGTATTCGATTGTTATTTGAAATTGTATCGTTTGATATTCCTTCAGGTCAACTCCTCCTTAGTAACCGGAGGGGTTGTATATGAACTTACTGGGCATTGTTCGCTCACCCTTTCATACTCTTTTTCTTCCAGATTTCATATAGGAAGAATGTGAAACGGTTCGGGAGCACTTCATAAGGAGTTCAAGGATCATCTTAGACTTTTTAGTTAGTTATTGCAGTTATTTGAGAGTTGGTAAGACTTTAAAGATTTTGTTGAGCTAGTGGATTGTACTAACCGTTGAAATCCTTACTGTTATCAGCATTTAAGTTATTTCAAATTGTGGTTAGTGTTTGAATTATGATTTTTAGTAGCCGTTGGAGGTTATTTTATTACCAATTAAGTATTATTATTGTTGTGGAAATTCGGGGTCGTTACAAAAAATGTATGTCGCGAGCTTTTCACAAATATTAATAAAACAATTATTACTATGATTTTAATAATAAAGTAATAAATATGGCCTCATTAATTATGTCTCTCTTTTACATCAGGTTCACTCAAAAAGTATAATCAATGAAATGAACTAAGTTTCAATGAAAAGTAAATTTGGATTTTTTCCCTAAAATGATATTGTATTTTGTGTTAGAACATGGATTAATTAATATGTGTTATTTAATTCCATTTGTTATAATCATTTAATAATGTTAAAGTATAGATAAAATGTGTAGAATCCCATTAGGTGTAAGTATCATTAAATGATGGGCATAATTGTAACTTTACACCATCATCTTTATGAAAGGGTGTAGTCCCTAAATGAAGTGCCCCTTCTCTATCTATATAAAGGCTATCCATCAGCCATTTAAAGACACTTAACATCATTTACAATTTAGTCAAAACATTCTTCATTCATCTAAGAAGAACAAGTGTGGGCACTATCATTTAGAAGTACTATCTCCCTACTCTTTTCTTTCATTCAAGAACAAGATCAAGAACACAATCATGGATTCTTCAGGTACACGCTTCCGTCTTCATCTTCCTCTCATTCTTAATCTAGTTGTGAGTCGGTTCATGATTTGATAAATCATTTTGTTTCAACATTTTTGGACCAGATTTTTAGCGTTAAAATGATATGTATTTTGGACAGAAGGGAGTATCATTTTAGTCTAAGGATTTTGAAGATTTTGTATGCTAGCCCTTTTAAAATTTACAACACACCCCCTCAAATTTTGAAACATAACCCCAGCCAAATTTTGAAACATAGCCCCTCAACATTTTATATTCATGTATTCAATGTTTGAAAATTATAAATTTTCACCTAGAAAGAACTATTATTATGATTTAAACTAATGATTATGAGTCTATGAGAAAATATTGTATATTAGTTTCGTAATTAAATGATTGTCTAATTTTGACTAAAAAAACATTTTAAAAACATTATTTTTTAAGAAAGATTTAGTAACAAAGATGCTAAATGCCTTACCTATCCAACTCATCCAACTCGGGTAAATCACTACTGTATACTTTTTGATGATGGCCTATCTCCCTACTATGTACTCCACTACTCCCTCCTTCCCACCTCACTTGACACTTATTTTCATTTTAGGCCGTTCCAGCTCACTTGACACTTCTCAAAATAGCCTACTTTTTATAATTTTATATTCACTCTACCCCACCACTCATTCTCTCTCTTCATTTTCTACCACTCAATTTATTTAACCAACACTACTATTTACCCCACTCATTCTCTCTTCATTTTCTACCACACATTTTTTTTTATTTTATTCTTTTTTCTTAGTTCCCGTGCCCACCTCAAGGGTGTCAAGTGAGGTGGGACGGGGGGGAGTAAATCACTACGTCCAGACCAAGTGTTCGGCCAGTGGGCCCAAGAGCCTGTCCAGCCCGCTCCAGTGTCACTCCAACCCGTTGTTCCTCTTCTTGCTGGGCTTCGCCCAAATGTGTCCCCTTTTTAGCCCATTGGGCTGTCCCTCCCTCCACTCTGCTGTAACTAGGAGCCACCAGGGTATCTTCAAACCAAAGGTCCTCTTTAGTCTTCACACTACTGTCTCTAAATCACCTTCCTTGAAACTCCCATCCTTGCTCTTAATGATCATAATTGGAAAATGGCAATACATGATGAGTATATTGCGCTTATTAAAAATAAGACCTGTTAGTTGGTGCCCCATCCACCTCATGCTTATATTATCCGTTCTATTTTGATTTTTACTCGTAAAGACATCGCATATGGTTCCCTTGAGAGCCACAAGGCTCACATTGTTTGTGAAGGGAAAACTCAACGAGTGGGCATTTACTGTAGGGGAGACCTTTAGCTCGGTGGTTAAACCGGCCACCATTCAAACAGTTCAAAGAGTTAACAGATCATGTTTGTTTTCTAAAGAAATTCCTATACGGGCTCAAGCAAGCTTATAGGGCATGGTCCAAACGTTTTTAAGACTTTGTGTCTTCTTTGGGATTCTCTCAAAGCCAGTCCGACCACTCTTTGATTGTTTATAGTGCAAATGGGTCGATGGCTTATTTGTTGGTAGTCTTCCGAGGAGGTATATAAGTCAATTATTTCACCGAGCTCTGAATTTGCTATGAATGATTTGGGATCTCTCCACTATTTCCTTGGTATTGTTGTGACCCACTCTCACGGCCGCCTCTTTCTCTCTCAGCGCAAGTTCGTCTTATAAATTATTGAACGAGCAGGCATGCGTAAACTCTCTCTACTCCGGTTGACACTAAGCCAAAGTAGCTGCCCATTCTAGTCTACCATACGCTGATCCTTCTCATTATCGAAGCCTGACAGAGGCACTTCAATATCTGACATTCTTACGTCCCGACGTTACATACATCGTGCAATAAGTGTGTTTGTTTATGTATGATCCTCATGGGGAACGCATGTAAGCGCAAAAAAGGATTATTCAATATGTTCATGGTACTAGTTAATAGGGTTGTCAACGGTTTGTTTCAAATCGCGGTTTGAGACCAAACTGAAACCAAACCATTTGGTTTGGTTTAGTTTTTACACAATATCGGTTCAGCTTGGTTTAAAAATTCATAAATTGGGAGGGGGTTTGATTTGGTTTGCGGTCTGATTTCTACAAACCGAACCAAACCAAACTGAACCATATCATACTGAACCGCAGAACTGAACTGCAGAACCGGAACGCGAATCCGAACCATAAACCGAATTGCAAAATCGTTAATGTGGACCGTTGATTATTTGTAAAATATAATATACACAGTTGATTTCATCCTTAGGCTATGTACAGTGATTTTATCCCACTCCCCTATTTCATCTAACACTTTTTACATTTTTTCTCATCATCTAATATTTCATCTGCCCATTTCATTTAACTCCCTACAATGGCTAAATTAAATTAAATTTCAACTCCATTCAACTCATCATTCTATACCTCACCACTTTTATTTTATTTATATTCTCTATTTTTATGATTAGTAAAATAATAATAATTATTGTTATTATTTATAACTAAAAAATATTTCACACTTAATTAAAAAAACATTGCATTGATTTATAGGAAAAAAATAATATTTTTTTTTTAAATAAAGGCTAAAATGAAGAAGGATAATTGAGAAAAGAGTGTTTTTTTTTGTGTCCAAATCAAATGAAACTTATATCAATTTGTAGGAAAAAAAAATATGATGAATTTTGGTGAAAAAAAAATTAAAAAAATAATAATTTACTAGGTGATAATTCAGCTCAAAATTTTGGGATAAAAAATTTGAAAATCTGACGGACCAATCAGAGCATGCCACGTGTCCGATTCATGAAAAAAAAAAAGAAGGAAAAACTGAAGGCCTCACGCGTAGGGATGACAATTTAACCGAACCCGATCTGTTCCGAAGGGTGATCCGATCCGAAATTTTCGAATTTGGTAGAGTTTTTCATGATCCGATCGGATTTCGGATCAGATTCGGTTTAGACATGATCCGATCCGAGATCCGATTCGATCCGACTCCCTTCAAATTATTATCTGATCCGATATCCAATCCAAAACCCGAGCCGATCCGATCCGATCCGCTTTCATTAACCTTACTGTTTTTCATTTTTATCCCTCATGTTCTTTAAATTTGCATTTATGTCTTCCTTATATAAGAAAAAATCTAAATCTAAGGTATTTTTCCAATCCTTTCTTTAAATTTAAACTCCAAATCAGTTGAGTTCGGATCGGATCAAGTAAGCTCGGATCGAATCAGTTGAGTAACCAAAAAAAATAAATACAGCTTCGGATCGAATCAGATCTCGGATCGGGGCTCGGATCAAGTAAGTTTGGATCGGATCGAATTCGGATATGGCTTTCTAGTATTCGGATCGGGACTGATCCGATCCGATCCGATTGCCATCCCTACTCACGCGCCTTCTATGGCCGTGAGTCGCACATGCCGTCGTTGGCCCAATCGAAAGCCGACACGTGTCATATAAAGAGAAAAAAAAAAAACTTTCACCTGAATGAAATATTTCATCAAGCCATTTCATTCCACCCCATTTCAACCCCTCATTGCACCACTTCATCTAGATGAAATGTGTTTCATCCCCCATTGCTCCTAGTCTTAGAAAACATAAACTTATTGGTTGACTTTTGAAAAAAAAGAAATCAATCCACCAACTCCTCCATTGTAGGATGACACGGATAGTTCTTGAAAGTCTCAATACATCTTTCTAAGAATAATTCTTGATACGAGATCTTTTATTTTCCAATTAATTTAAAGGTGCATTTAATTTAGGATTGAAATAAGGAAGCTTAATTGTGAGAACAGACTGTTGGGATGATGGCGCAGCTACCGTAACATGGTCCCCCACCTTTACCTATAATATGTTCCCATATTCATTGATCAGCATCTAATCATTAATCAGGTGGTCATTATTTCGTTATAATCATGCAATGCGTGCGCTTTTCTGTGCTTGTTGTTGCGGGCAAAATTAAATGGAAGGGGCACGTGCTTTTAGTGTGTTTTTTTTTTTTTTTACCAACCGTTAATCTGCTCATTTAGAAATGATTTTGAGAATACTTTTTCACCAAGTTAATTCAATCAATCTCATCTTAAAAAAATATTGTGATGAAAATCGTGACCAATGAATCGAGCAATACTGAATAAATAGTAAAAAAAAAGTGCAGTTGCAGTTCCATTAATCAACTTGTGAGTGGTAATGGTTTTGTTTTAAAGTTTCAAGTGTTAAGCATGCTAAGGATCCTCCTCATAATCCTTCAAAGAATTCGCCTGAAACTTGATTTACTGTTTATTATCTTGTAAATATTTCAGTTATCATTTTAGTATATCTTGTATTTATAATTCATATCATTTGTATAGTCTAGGAAATAGTGTAAATCCCATATATCCCTCTCAGAAATCTGTATAAATACCTTACAATTATCAATAGAAAAATTATCTTTTGCAATTCTTTCATGGTATCAGAGCCATATTGATCTAAACCCACCTTCTCAAAATTTCGACACACCACCAACACCATGGTTGAATCCGCCTCCACCTCTGTTCTTATGTCGGCTCACCTTATACACTCCCAAAATCGTGGTCACTCATCTCGTGCGTCATCCCCACCCCTCCTTCCCACTCCACCAAATCTGACCAATCCCACATCCACTGCCTCCCCCAAAACCTTTAAGGGCAAATGCCAATGCTGTCGCTTTGTTGGCCATGTCATATCTGAATGTCGTCAATTCAGCCGAGACTACCCCACTGTCACCTTCCCGCCTCCCCCTTCCTTCAATCGTAACCCTCGCCGTTCTACTATCACCCCACCACAAGCCCACACTGCCACTGTCCCCATCCAAACTCCCCCACCCTCTTGGCTTATGGACAGTGGTGCCACCAATCACATCACCAATAACCTCTCCAACCTCTCTCTTCACCACCCCTATGTTGGTAGTGATGATGTTATCATTGGAGATGGTTCTACCCTTCCTATTGCAAACATAGGTTCTTTCTCTATCTCTCTCTTTCCCTCGTCCATTGTTTTCAATAATGTCTTACATGTCCCTCGTATCTCTCGAAATATTCTTTCTATTTCTCAATTCTGTAAGGATAATAATGCAACTGTTGAATTCTCACAATCTTCCTTCCTTATCAAGGCCAATCATTTCAACCAGATCCTCCTCAACGGCAAGCTTGAAAATGGTGTCTACATCTGGACTCCACCCTCTCCTCAAGCTCATGTCGCCACTACCTCATCTCTTCAATCATGGCATCACAAACTAGGACACCCTGCTCCTCCAATTATTTCCCTCTTAAATAAACAGTTTTCCTTATCAATTCCTTTGCTTTCTTTCTCTCATTGTAATTCCTGCAAAATCAATAAAAGTCATAAACTCCTGTTTGATATATCTACTCTTGAATCTCATGCACCTCTTGATATTATCTTTTCTGATGTGTGGACATCCCCCATTCACTCTTATGATCATTACAAGTACTATGTTATATTCGTGGACCACTATACAAAATATACTTGGCTATATCCACTAAGACATAAATCTGACACCTTTTCTACATTTAATCGTTTCAAACTACTTGTTGAGAAATATTTTCCCGTCCCATTCGTCAATTTTTCTCTGACAATGGTGGCGAATACCTTAAATTTACACCATCTATCCTCCAAAATGGAATTTCCCACCTCACCTCCCCTCCTCATACACTCGAACATAATGGCTTTGCCGAACGCCGTCATCGACATATTGTTGAAACCAGCCTCACTCTTCTCTCCCAATCTCAACTTCCTCTCATATTCTGGTCACATGCTCTAACTACTGCCACATACCTCATCAACCGAATGCCCACAACGACCCTCAATAATGAGTCCCCGTTCTTCCGCCTCTTCCAAACTCAATCAAACTGTCACAAACTTCGATCCTTTGGGTGCCTCTGTTATCCTTGGTTACGTCCTTACTCCATTCACAAATTAGCACCTAAATCTACTCCATGCATTTTTGTCGGCTACTCTCCATCTCAAAGTGCTTACCACTGTCTCGACCCTACAAACCATCGTCTATATACCTCTCGACATGTCACCTTTGTCGAAACTGTATTCCCTTATCCATCTCTCACCAACACCACCCCCTCCTCCCCTCCAATCTCCCCTTCCTAATGGTGTACCTTCTCCCTTCCCATTGTTCCAGTTACTGCCCCTCCCTCACCCAACATTGATCCGCCCTCTCCCACGCCAATTCCTGCCTCTGTCCATGTGGGCGACAGCATAGCCCATGTGGGCGACCGCCCACCCTCAAATCCCAACAACTCTGAATTTGTTGTTCACTTGGGCGACCGCCCATCCCAAGTGAGCGATCGCCCATCCTCAAATCCCACCCATTCTGATTCCGCTGTTCACCTGGGCGACCGCCCATAACCCATACCTCTGATACACCAGTTTCCACACCTGAACCACTTGTTACCACTGTTCCCCAACGCTCTATTGTAACCCGACTCACCAACAACATTGTCAAACCAAACCCCAAATATGCTCATCTTGCCTCTTTGTCCTCACCTACATCCCTTCCTACCACTACTAAACAAGCTCTCTCCACCCCCCACTGGCATGATGCCATGCTTGATGAGTACAATGCCCTTATTCGAAACAACACCTGGACTCTCGTACCCTCCCATGAAGCTCCCAATATTGTTGGTTGCAAATGGGTCTTTCGCATCAAATACAACCCGGACAATACTATCCAAAAATACAAAGCCCGCCTAGTTGCCAAAGGGTTTCATCAATGCCCCGGTCTTGACTACTCAGATACATTCAGCCCTGTTGTCAAACCTGTCACTATCCGTCTCATTCTTTCCCTTGCCATCACTCAAGGCTGGTCCCTACGCCAGCTTGATGTTAATAATGCCTTCCTCCAAGGTCATCTTTCTGAAACTGTCTATATGTCTCAACCCCCGGGTTTTGAAAACACCACCCAACCCTCTCATGTCTATCGTCTCTCCAAAGCTATATACGGTCTCAAACAGGCCCCTCGTGCTTGGTACACTGCTCTCAAATCCTTTCTTCTCTCCTTTGGCTTCACAACATCCCTAGCTGATCCTTCCTTATTTCTTTTCAACCATAGCTCACATCGTCTTATACTTCTTGTCTATGTCGATGACATAATTGTCACTGGCCCTTCTGCCTCTTTTCTCCAATCCTTCATTGACAGCTTGGCCACTCGTTTCTCCCTTAAAGACCTTGGTCCCCTCTCTTTCTTTCTCGGTATTGAGGTCACACCCAATCCTCATGGTCTTCTTCTAACCCAATCCAAATATATCACTGACATTCTCTCTCGTCATAATATGTTATACTCAAAACCCTCTTCCACACCTATGGCCACCTACCCACCTCTCTCTGCCACCCCCCGAACACCCATTTGCAATCCTTCGGAATACCGTGCAATTATTGGCAGCCTTCAATACCTATCTCTTACTCGCCCTGACATAGCCTTCTCTATCAATAAACTAGCACAATATCTTCATCACCCACAAGAATCCCACTGGACTACCCTTAAACGTCTTCTCCGCTATCTCTATGGGACCATTCATATGGGACTCCAACTCTTCAAGAACTCTCCATCCTCTCTTCATGCCTATTGCGACGCCGATTGGGCCGGTGATAAAGATGACTTCGTCTCTACCACTGGATTTCTTGTCTATCTTGGTCGCAACCCACTTGCTTGGTCCTCCAAGAAACAACGAGCTATTGCTCGCTCCTCCACTGAAGCAGAATTCCGTGCCATTGCTGCTACAACTGCTGAAGTAATTTGGGTCACAAACCTTCTATCTGAACTTGGTATCTCATCCTCTTCACCACCCATCATCTATTGTGACAATCTCGGGGCCACCACCTACTCGGCAACCCAGTTTTTCATTCTAGGATGAAGCACCTTGCTCTAGCTTTTCACTTTGTGCGAGAACAAGTTCAACTTGGCACTCTAAGGGTTCAACATATCTCCGGTACTGATCAACTCGCAGACGCTCTTACAAAACCTTTGCCCCGCACTCGGTTCACATCATTGATCTCCAAGATCGGACTTACTCTTGGAACGTCCGTCTTGCGGGAGCATGTTAAGCATACTAAGGATCCTCCTCATAATCCTCCAAAGAATCCGCCTGGAACTTGATTTACTGCTCATTATCTTGTAAATATTTCAGTTATCATTTTAGTATATCTTGTATTTATAATTCATATCATTTGTATAGTCTAGGAAATAGTGTAAATCCCATATATCCCTCTCAGAAATCTGTATAAATACCTTACAATTATCAATAGAAAAATTATCTTTTGCAATTCTTTCATCAAGAACATTTGATGAAACAATAGAAAATGTACTAACTTTCAGTGGCGGAGTCAGGAATTTAACGAAAGGGTGGGGGGGACAAAAAATTTAGGAACTAAAGGTATGATGAATGGGGGTTCGAGGGCAGAGCCCCCCAAAAAAATTTGGATGTTTTTTTCTTGTGAACTGAATCATAAAGCACTTCAAATTTTGAATATACACCCTAAATTCTCATGAAGGATTATTTGTCAACTTCAACAGTAATATTTGAAACATTCTATTGATAAGTGACTTTGGAGAGGATTTTTTCCTATTTGCTTACATGATCATCTTCTCCAATTACATGTCTCCTCTCAGAAGAATGCCCAAGAATTACCCACTTGCATCCTATATCTTTCAATTGTTCCACACTACAAAGAGGATAACTATAATCTGTTCATGATAAAATCTACAAGATAGTAACATCCCGAACTCACCAAGAATAATACCACCTGATTTCTCCGGTAAAAGCCCCACCTTTACCAATCCAAGAATTAAAAGCAGCTATCTCAATCCTACCAGTTGTTGTGGGCATTTTTCAACATGGCGACATCTTCAATTGATCCTGCATATCGAGATGTCATTACACTGTAAGTATTGTTTTAATATTTACTTGTTCAATATTTCCTAATATTCTTATTCTTATTTTTCAGTAATTAAGAGAGGAATGCGGAACAATCTCCAAGCACGTTCAACAGATCTTCAAACGGCTAGGGCGACTTGGTCTCACGGAGGTTGAAGTGATAAACCAAAATGCCGAGATTATAGGAACCATATTGACTCTTTCATATCTACTTGTATTTAAGGGGAAATGGAGACGGAAAAACACATTCATGCTCATACGCACACACCCTACACACAAGCTCTTGTAATCCTCTCCATTATCTTCCAAAGTTGTAATCGTGATTATTATAGTGAAACCTTTAAGGTTGGAGACCTAACTCCCGGGGTTTTTTCCAAAGAGGTTATCACCTCCAAGGTTTTCCTCGTTAACAAATCGTGTTGTCATTATCTCTTTTTCATTCTTTTGTTCCATATAATCGAATTCCATAGTTCCCTCCTTATTATTCAATCCACACACTAAACCTAGTTAAGATTCTACTTTATTGTTTTTTCTACCAAAACAATTTGGCGCCCACCGAGGGGCCTCGTGGTTTATCGGTTATTTGAAACATTTCCTAACCAAATTCACTATGTCTGCACCCTCCAATGTGTCCACCGCCGGGAAAGGTCCCGCCGTTGTTCCCACATCAGGAGGTAGAACCAGCTTGTTACCACCACCTCCTCAGACCGGGTCTCAGCCAACTCAACCTACGAGGACTCCACAAAAGGGGGCAACCTCTTCCAATGCAGATGCTGACATCCGGAGTATCCTAACCAGGTTGAATCAAAGGTTGGACCAGCAAGACAACAATTCGAAGGTGTTGACCAATTCCATGATTAAGATGCAGAAAGACCAACAGCTCATCGCATCTCGGCTTGAGAACATATCACCACTGCGTGCAAGGGTTCTCAACTTTGACAACACCGGAGGATCTACATTTCAGAGTGAATTCATTCCAATGGGCAGTCCTCCTCAAACTCATCCGCTGACATCTTTAATGATGTCGACATCTTTACCTGGGGACACCCCATTGACGCCATCTTTCGCAGGATTCACCCCATTCATTCCATTTATAGACAACACTACTGTCACGACTACTACGGACGATTCTGGTTTGCTAAATAATCTTTTCAATAATAATAATTTCAATCGTATTCCTATGGCTGACCCTTTTGCAGGAAACCCACTAGCTAAACAGATGCAGGATCTCGTAGAACTGATAATGAACGTGCCAAAGTGTAACTCCTCCAATTCAACCAAAGTGACCCAAAATCCTACAATCAATCCCGGTTTGTCCCAGCAATTGCAAATGTCGACATCCCGAAGCGTTTCACCGTACCATCTATGAAGTTGTACGATGGCACCACGGACCCGCAGGAGCATGTTGCACATTATCAAGAAAAGATGGACATAGTCCATATCCCGCTTCAGCACGGAGGCTCGCTTATGCAGGGATTTGGATCCACCTTGTCTGGACCAGCTCTCAAATGGCCGATTAGGCAACCCCTAGGTTCAATTAGTTCATATGCCCACTTCATCAACATGTTCTATAACCAATTCTCATGCAATCGACAATTTGAAAAGTTGACAAGTGATCTCTACAATGTGACCCAGCCTAATGAGACTCGAAGGATTATGTCCATCGGTTCAATAAGGAGGTGTTAGAAATTCCCAATCTTGACATGTCGACCTACGAAGCATTCAAAATGGGGTTGAAGAAAGATTCACAAGATTATCAAGATTTGGTAATGACTCCTTGTAAGCGGCTAGAAGAAGTCAGAGCAGTGGCATTAAGGTTCATAAGACTGGAGGAAGATGAGCTGCGAAGATCGAAGTCGTCATCCAAGACGTCGACATATGACCATCCCGACAGAAAGACTGAATCGTCCCATCGCAGGAACAACCGTCCCAATCCTTATCCGAGAATTGACACTAGCAAAATTAATTCGGTAGACGGTGAGGATGAAGATAGTGATAATGTGCCTAACATTTCTGATTATTGTTTTTCTGTTGACATTTCAGGTGTACTATGTGCAATGGGCAACCTAGGAGACAAAGCCAGATGGCCAAAGAAAACGGACAAAACCACAGGATGGCGTGACAAATCAAAATGGTGCGCTTACCATGAAGACTTTGGACACGTTACTCAAGACTGCATCGCGTTAAGAAAGGAGATTAGTTACTTACTCTCGAAAGGACATCTTAAGGAGTTGCTGGGATCCAGAAAGAAGAAGGCTGAAAATGCAGAAGCTCCTCATGAAGCTGAAAGGCCAGTTTCTCCCCCAGCATCAACAAAGGTGATCAACTTCATCAGTGGAGGCTCAGAAATATGTGGAACATCCTATTCTGCCGCAAAACGACACGCTAAGGAGTCAAAAGAGGAAAAGCCAGAGAGACAGCCCAAGATGTCGACACCTTGCCCGGATCCAATTACCTTTGATGAAAGTGATCGTGATAACTTGCTGGAACCCCATCATGACGGTCTGGTTATTTCCTTGCAGATCGCCAACTGTACAATACGACGTATTCTGGTAGATGGGGGCAGCTCCGTCAATCTTATTATGTTGGGTACACTTAAGGAAATGAACATCCCAGAATCGGAGATTGTCAAAAAGTCTTCAGCCTTGGTAGGCTTCAGTGGTGAAGTCAAAGAAACGGTGGGGGAGATAAAGCTTCCAATATACTCAAAGGGCCTCAACACCATGGAGCGGTTCTGCGTAATTGATTGCGCAACATCTTACAATGTCATTCTTGGAAGACCATGGATTCACGGAATGAAGGCCGTACCCTCCACTTACCATCAGTGTGTGAAGTTTCCAACACCTTGGGGTGTCGCTAAGATTTACAGTGATCAACAGTGGCCAAGGAATGTTACAAAACTTCAATGAAGGCGTCTACATCTCCAAAACAAGCATAGCAATTACCGAGGAAAGTACGTGAAGTCCTGGAAGCTAGGGAGGATGATGTGAAAGAAGTCTTGTTAGATCCTTCCAACCCGGACATCAAAGTACTTATTGGCACCGACATCCCGTCGATATAGAAGAGAAGCTTGTGAACCTATTAAGAAGCGGAATAAAGAGTTTCGCTTGGAAACATGATGACATGACAGTATTAGCAAAGATGTCATCACTCACAAACTTAACATAGATCCTAGCTTTAAACCAGGTGCACCGTAAACGTAGAAAGTTTGCGAAACCAGAAATCAGATCATCAAGGAAGAGGTAGAGCGCTTACTCAAAGCCAACATGATACGGGAGGTCGATTATCCAAGATGGTTGGCGAATGTGGTTGTGGTAGAGAAGAGAAACGGGAAATGGCGAGTTTGCGTCGACTTCACCGACTTAAATAGAGCCTGCCCAAAAGATCCTTTCCCTTTGCCGCACATAGATTCACTAGTTGATGCCACTTCAGGTCACGAACTCCTCACTTTCATGGACGCGTCCTCGGGATTTCAACAAATTCGAGATGGAACCATCGACCAAGAGGACACTCGCTTTATAACCCCCACAGTATTTATTGTTATATTGCCATGCCTTTTGGACTAAAAATGCAGTGCAACGTATCAAAGGCTCGTCAACAAGATGTTTAAGGATCAGATTGGGGACACAATGGAGGTATACATCGACGACATGGTAGTAAAATCCAAGAAGGCCGAGGATCACATAAGCAACCTCTCTCAAGCTTTTGACATCTTGGATTTTTCAATATGAAACTTAATCCGGCTAAATGCAACTTCGGAATGAAGGCCGGCAAGTTTCGGGTTATATGGTTACTAAAAGAGGCATTGAAGCGCCCCGAGAACAAATACGCGCTATTCTCAACCCGTCATCACCTCAATCTGTCAGGACGTCCAAAGATTGACGGGAAAAAATTGCCGCAATCACTAGATTCATTTCCAAATCCTCGTATCGATGCAAACCTTTCTACGACATCTTAAGAAAGAACAAGAAGTTCCAATGGGAGGAACAACATGAAGAAGCTTTTCAGAGCTCAAAACTTACCGTCGACACCTCCCTTATTGGCCAAACCTCAGATGGAAGAACATCTTTACATCTACCTAGCAGGTGTCCGAAGGCGCCTGTAAAGCGCAGATCTTGGTGACGTAACGAGATGGTAATCAGCAACCCATCTACTATATAAGTAAGACACTCTTAGATGCCTTTGAGACCGGTATTCTCATTTACAAAAATTAATTTTAGCTTTGATAATCCGCTTCTATTAAGTTAAGGCACTATTTTGAAACACATACTATTATTGTACGCACTAACTATCCTATTAAGAATGTCATGAGAAAACCGGAGATGTCGGGTCGAATGGCGAAATGGTCTGTACAATTAAGCACATACGACATCAAGTACGAGCCCGGAACCGCAATAAAATCCCAAGCCCTGGCGGATTTTGTGGGCGATTTCATCCAACCTTACAACAAGAGGTGGAATTGAAAGTACAACAACTTCAAGATGATGACATCCTAAAAATTTGGACTCTCTACACGGACGGTGCTTCTAACATGAGAGGTACGGGTCTTGGAGTTGTACTAAAATCGCCACAAGGGGACATAATACCACAATCTATCGGTTGCGGTTTCAAGGCTACCAACAATGAAGCGAGTATGAGGCTCTAATTGCGGAGTTTAAGCTGCAGCCCAAGACTTAGATGTCAAGCATATCCGGGTGTTCATGGATTCATTACTAATTGTTAATCGCACAACGGGTCCTACGTCGCGAAAACGCTAAGATGACAACATATTTGGAAATCGTAAAAATTATTTCGGCCAAATTCAAAACATTTTCCTTGGAACAAATCCCACGGGAAGAAAATTCTCAAGCGGATGCTCTGGCAAACTTGGGTTCGGCCTTCAAAAGCTTCTCACAAACCGGTATCCCAATCATACATGTTGACATCCCAGCAATTGACCATCTTGAGATGTTCGCCCTAGATGCCGACATACTTGCCTCTCTGCGGCAAAGAACCTCTTGGACAGCTCCTATTATCAAATATCTCTTAGATGATACGATCCCGATCGAGGAGAAAAATGCAAGAGCCTTCAGGGTAAGAGTATCTAAATATGTACTTATTGATAATCTCTTGTTTAGAAAATCTGCTGAGTCACTACTTAAGATGTCTAGAGGCGGATAGAGCCCATCGGGTTCTCGGAGCCGCACGAAGGAGATTGTGGAAATCATACCAAGGGCGAAGTTTACATACTAAAGCTCTTATAATGGGCTATTTCTCGGCCTACAATGAGAAAAGATGCCGTTGATTACGCAAAGAAATGTGATTCCTGTCAACGACATGGGGACATCCTGCACCGGCCGGTGGCTTGCTACATCCTATCCTGTCACCATGGCCTTTTATGGTTTGGGGAATGGACATAGTAGGAAACTTCCCATAGCACCAGGGGGACGAGTATTTCTTTTGGCCATGACAGACTACTTTTCTAAATGGGTGGAGGCTGCGGCATATGTGCAAGTTCGTGACAAAGAAGTGATATCTTTTATCAAAAGGAACATATTCACCGATTCGAAATTCCATCGGAGATAATTTGTGACAACGGCTTTCATTCATCAAGAAGAGGACTCAAGATTTCTTGACATCTTGGGGTGTTAAGATGGTGACATCTTCGCTGTTCACCCTCGAAGCCAATGGACGGGCGAGTCTAGCAACAAAATAATAATCGGCAACTTAAAAAGAGACTAAACCGTAAGAAAGGACGTTGGGCGTAAGAGTTACCAATGGTCCTATGGGCCGACGGGACGACATCTAAGAATGCTCTTGGTCAAACCCCTATTCGCTTGTATTTGGAACTGAATCATTATTCCAGCGAAGTCCTTGTACCAACGGCAAGATATAGCTTGCGACATCCGAACATAATAAAGACATCTTGATACATGACACGGATCTCTGTGGACGAGCTAAGGGACATGGCCAAAGTTCGCATGGCAGTG
The DNA here is from genome assembly GCA_022495995.1 of Adenophora triphylla var. japonica. Taxonomy (NCBI): domain Eukaryota; kingdom Viridiplantae; phylum Streptophyta; class Magnoliopsida; order Asterales; family Campanulaceae; genus Adenophora; species Adenophora triphylla. Next base: position 76,741 of record JAFEMH010001500.1, read on the forward strand.
TATCAGCAAAGGGTAGCCCGATCTTACAATAAAAACGTAAGGGTTAGAAGGTTTCAAGTAGGAGACTTAGTCCTACGAAAGGCATTCCAAAATACCAAGGAGCCCAATGCAGGCAAGCTCGCCCCAAAATGGGAGGGACCCTACTTAATAGATGCACAAGCCGAAAAAGGAGCATATCGCCTTGCAACCTTGGATGGCCAAATGATACCGCGAAGTTGGAATGCCATTCATCTCAAAAGGTATTACATTTAAATATGATTTCCCATGAACTCATCTTTCCAGGTATGAATCGTCTTTTAATTCTTTACAACCTTTCTTTTCTCCTATGCATCTTTTTTATTATTTACAAGTTAAGATGTCGCTAATACACTTTGTGGAGAGACGTCAACTTTAGTTGGCGTCCGTTTTTAACGTGTTTCTATATTATGAGGTATCGACACATTTACATGAGGACATATCGAATGCACGCAAGGAACAACGATTTCTCCTCCGTTAGTGTGAGGACCCCGACCCGGAACCTACACGTGTCCCGAGTTGGTGCGTCCCCAAACTAACCCAAAAACACTAAACTTTTAAAACTTTACTTTGACTTTCAAACATAAGCATTAATAATATAACATTTCAAAAGAACTCCACTCAACTCCACATCGGAGGAGGAGATAACTAACTTTGAAAACAATCAACTGTTTAGTTACAAAAGATATTGGTTTTTAACGTAGAAAATAAAGTTTATAGTTACAAACTCCCAAAAGGAATTATGACAAAATAATTTCTACGCCAACCTAACGTACCCCGACAATATCCCAAAATGCTCACAGCCAAACTCCTTTCCGTCCTTACTTGGGCGGTCCTCCTGTCTCGGGATCTAAAACAGTAAAGGGAGAGGGGTGAGAATAAATCTCAGCAAGCTATTATGGATGCAGCAATATGCCAAATAAATGCAACATATAACAAGTCGCACATAACACATTGGGAAAGCTATAAACACATTCCATTACCTTGGTTTACCTTTTCCGTCTGAACAGTAGTCGTACAACATTGGGTATAATAATACTCCAATTACAGTGAGCTGCTTAAGCAATACTCACGTCTTATAAGACCCGTTTTTCAGGGAACCATATAAGACAGTAGCAACTCTGTAAGGCTTTTGGCTCAATACAGACGCTATAACCCCAACCTGTGGCCACAGGAGGGGACGATCGCGTATATAACATAATCCGATCACATTAGGTCACACTTCCATAATTGATCGTATTCTGTTATACCCCCAACGTCAGCTGACTCACACATATCAAGCACATAATAGATACTTGAATAAAATCCACAAAAGGGATAAATAATAGCTACATGGTAATATATACTCATGCCCAATCAATATCAAAGTGCAACAATTTATGAATGCACTAAACAATATCAACAACAAGATATATAACATCAAGTAAGGAAATGAGGGATCATTAACCTACCCTACAAATTCCATATACAAGGATACAAGGCCTAAGTGAATGTTCAAGTTCAATTACCAAGTGGGAGTGTCCAATTATAAGTGGCCAACAACTTGCTAAACGATCCTAGTTCAAATCAAGAAATATTGGTTCAGGGCCTTGGGCGACCGCCCATACCACTTGGGCGACCGCCCAAGTGGATTGCCAAAGGGAAGTGAGTTTACGCCACATGGGCGACCGCCACTCATCACTTGGGCGACCGCCCAAGTGAAGTTCCCAAGTGATTGAAGTTCTTGCCCGGCTGGGCGGCCGCTCGGCCCCCTTGGGCGACCGCCCAAGCCTCCGGCCAGTCGGATTTCATCCATTTATGCCTAGGTTCCAAGTCCTTCTTACTAAGTTAAGTTCAAGAACACCAAATCATAACTTCATCTTACCAAGTCCCATAAAAACAAGTAAATTCAAACCAAGTTATCCTAGATCATTTATATCTACCCATTCCACCCATTTCAAACCCTTTTTTACATGATCTACCAAGAACCCTAACTTTAAATAATTCCATTCTTCAATCATTCAACTCCCATTAGGTTTCCCAAGCAAGAAATCATCAATACAAGAACAAGAACAACATTCAAAGAGCTCATGAACACATAGGAGAAGGAATCATAACAACTCACATGGATTTTAGAAGGGAAGATTGATCTTTCTAGCTAGATAGCTTCCTCTAGATGATCCCACTTTAATAGTGCTCTTAGACTTGAATTTTGATGAAGAATGTATTGACTTCAAAGCTTGGGCAAGGCTTCAATGGAGGTCTCTCTCTAAGCTTTCTCTAGTTAATTTTTGTGTAAATGAAGGAGAGGGAGGGGAAGGGTAGTAAGAGAGGTGATGAGGAGGGGACACTTGGCACAAGGAGGGGAAAGGGAGTAATTTGGCCCCCCATGGAGAATTAATCCAAGGCTTCATCCTACCCAATTAATTTAAAATAACCTTATCCCATTAATTCATCCTACTCATTTAACCTCCCCATATTATTTAGCATTTTCCCATTTTTATTATTTCCCCTAGTTTCTTTATTTAATGTCCATTAAATTCTCATAAGTTCCTCAATTTACTTTTCACCCAATTTATCTTAATTTAAGAATTTAGAGACACAATTGAACACATAAAGATAACATAAATATTAAAAGCATATAATTTAATATTTAAAATAAGTGCCTAGGGTTGGGGTCGTCACACTCACTCCCCCTTAAAGAAAATTCGACCCGAATTTTAAAAGGAAACTTACTTGAATTTTCAAACAACCACGGGTATTTCGCTCTCATCTCCGACTCTAGCTCCCACGTCGCTTCCTCAACTGTATGATTCTTCCAAAGGACTTTCACTATCGGAATACTCTTGGTTCTCAACTCTTTAACTTGGAATTCTAATACTCTTAATGGCTCTTCAACTTTACGACATGTCCGCTTGGACATCATCGGGAGGAGAGCTCAAAACATGGGAGGGTCATGACAATACTTCCTAAGCATAGAAACGTGAAATACATCATGAAGCAAAGAGAAAGACGGAGGCAACGCTAACCGGTAAGCCAATTCCCCTATCTTCTCTAGAATCTCAAACGGTCCTACAAATCTCGGAGCCAACTTACCCTTATTCCCAAACCTTTTAATCCCCGTCCTCGGAGAGACCTTCAAGAATACAAAGTCACCAACCCGAAATGATAAATCCCGCCTTCTATTGTGCTGCGTAGCTTTTCTGTCTACTCTGAGCCGTCTTCAATCTATCCCGAATCACCTTGATCTTCTCCGTAGAATCTCGAACCAAATCCGGACCCCAAAGTCTCGCTTCACCAACCTCGTCCCAACACATCGGAGATCGACACTTCCTTCCATACAAAGCTTCGTACGGAGCCATCTCAATACTGGACTGATAACTGTTGTTGTAAGCAAACTCCACTAAAGGTAAATGATCCTCCCAAGACAATTGGAAATCCATCACACAAGCTCGTAACATATCCTCAAGTATCTGAATAGTTCTCTCGGACTGACCATCGGTTTGAGGATGAAATGCCGTACTGAAACACAATTTAGAACCCAAAGCTTCCTGCAATGCTCTCCAAAATCTAGATGTAAACCTCGGATCTCTGTCGGAAACAATACTAACCGGAACCCCGTGAAGTCTTACAATCTCCTTCAAATACAACTGGGCTAACTTCTCCAACGAAAACTTAGTTGACACCGGAAGAAAATGAGCCGACTTCGTCAACCGATCCACGATAACCCATATAGCATCCATCTTCTTCGCGGTAAGAGGTAGACCCGAAACAAAATCCATCGAGATCCCTTCCCATTTCCACTCCGGAATATCCAATGGTTGAAGTAGTCCCGCCGGTCTTTGATGTTCTGCCTTGATCTGTTGACAAGTCAAACACTTAGAAACATAATCCGCTATTTCCCTCTTCATACCATTCCACCAATACCCACGCTTCAAGTCTTGATACATTTTGGTACTTCCCGGATGAATCGCAAACTTGGACTTATGGCCATCCTCTAAAACACGCTTCTTGATTTCCGGCGATGACGGAACGCAAATTCTCCCTTGGAAAGTTAAAATCCCATCTCGATTCAAAGCAAAATCCCCGGCTTTCCCATCTTGCACTTGATCACAAATTTTCTTCAATTCCGGATCTTCTTGTTGAGCTTCCTTCAAATCACCATACAATATCGGAACGGCTCGAACATTCGCAACTATCACTTCACTCTTCAACTCCCGAGAACTCAAGGCATCACATACGCCTTTTCGGCTAATCAGCATCGGCCACCACATTGGCCTTCCGGATGATAGGATATGACACAATCAAAATCCTTCAAAAACTCTAACCATCTTCTTTGCCGGTTGTTCAACTCCTTTTTGGGTAAATAGGTACTTCAAACTCTTATGATCGGTGAAAATCTCGAATTTCGCTCCGTAAAGATAATGCTTCCACTTATGCAACGCAAATACAATCGCCGCCAATTCCATATCATGAGTAGGATAATTACGTTTCCGCCGGTGATAACTTCCTAGAGGCATACGCAATAACCTTCCCATTCTGCATCAACACACATCCCAAACCCGCCTTCGAGGCATCACTATAAATAACAAAATTCTCGCAACCACTCGGAAGGGTAAGAACCGGAGCCGTCGTCAACCTCTTCTTCAATTCATCAAAACTTGCTTCACACTTGGAATCCCACACAAACAATACATCTTTCCGAGTCAACCTAGTCAACGGAGTAGCAATCCGAGAAAACCCCTCAATGAACCTCCGATAGTACCCCGCCAAACCCAGAAAACTACGGACTTCAGTCACGGTCGAAGGTTGCTTCCAATTAACCACGGCTTCAATCTTTGCAGGATCCACGGAAATCCCCGAACTCGACACAACATGCCCCAAGAAAGAAATCTGCTCAAGCCAAAACTCGCACTTACTGAACTTAGCATACAACTGCTTCTCACGAAGAACGGACAAGACAATCCTCAAATGATTCTCATGCTCTTCCCGGGACTTAGAATACACAAGAATATCATCAATAAAGACCACCACAAAACTATCGAGATAAGGCTTGAAGACACGGTTCATCATATCCATAAACACGGCTGGAGCATTAGTCAACCCAAACGGCATCACCACAAACTCATAATGACCATATCTAGTACGGAAAGCTGTCTTAGCAACATCATCCGGCCTAATCTTCAACTGATGGTATCCGCTTCTCAAATCAAGCTTTGAGTAGATAACGGAACCTTGGAGTTGGTCAAACAAATCATCTATATGCGGAAGAGGATACTTATTCTTAATGGTGGCTTGGTTCAACAAACGATAGTCAATACACAATCGTAAGGTACCATCCTTCTTCCTAACAAACAAGACCGGTGCTCCCCACGGAGACACACTAGGACGAATAAAACCTCGGTCTAACAATTCTTGCAATTGGACCTTCAACTCTTTTAACTCGGTCGGAGCCATTCTATAGGGTGCTTTAGAGATAGGAGCGGTACCGGGTACTAAGTCAATACAAAACTCTATCTCACGATCCGGAGGCATAGAGTACTCACTAGAGAACACATCACTAAATTCATTCACAACCGGAACATGAGCTAACTCGGGAGACTTCTTATTGGAATCTACCACATAAGCTAAGTAACCCGTACACCCCTTAGATAGCATCTTTCTAGCTTTTAAGGCAGAAATAACATGTAACCCGAACATAGATTTATCGGCATCAAATATAAATGTAGGCACATCAGGCATAGCAAATGAGACTCGCTTCCTACGACAGTCTACCAAAGCATGGCACTGACTCAACCAATCCATACCAAGGATCACATCAAAATCACGGATTGGTAACTCGACCAAATCCACCGGCAATACATGCCCACATATAGTCACATCACATCCACGATATATCAAAGAAGATTCAAGGCTCTCTCCCATAGGAGTAGAGACCTCTAACACATAAGGCATAGATTCAGGCAAGATATGCAATGAGAATGCAAAATGAGACGCCACAAATGAATGGGAAGACCCGGGATCTATAAGAATGCGGGCCTTAACTCCTGAGACAGAACTATACCTCTAATGACGGCATTAGGATCGACCTCCCCTCGACCCAAAGCAAACACACGACCTTGGACTTTATCCTTAGGTTTCCCATCAACATCTCTCTTCACACCACTACCTTGACCCCCGAATCCGGTACCCGTCGCTTGCTTATTCTGTAACTTGGGACAATTCCTCCTGAAATGGCCCGGCGATCCACACTCCAAACACTTGCCTTGTTTGCTCCAACATTTGTCTTCGGAATGCCCTATCCTCTTGCAAAACCCACATGTTGTCCCAAGCTGACCGGAAGTCGCACGATTTGCCGGAGCCGCCACATGACCTCCTCGATTCGCTCCGGGGTGAAAGTCCTCGGCACTCTATTCTGTCCCGATCCTTGACCACCGAAATCTGCCTGTTTCCTCCTTCATTCTTACCACGATGCTCCTCTATGTCGTTCTCAATCCGTACGCCATATTCACTCTTGCTAGAAATTGGCGAAGTTATGCGTCAACAACTGCTTCCGAAACTCAACTCTTAAACCTTTCACAAACCGGTAAACTCGCCTCTCCTCATCTGGCACCAAATGGGGACAATATCGGGCCAACTCGTGAACTTTGCCGAATACCGCGCTATCGTCATGGTCCCTTGCTCCAGCCTTCAGAACTCGCCTTCTTTCTTGTCTCTAGTAACCATCGGCACAAAGTGATCTCGAAACTTGAGCGTGAAGTTCTCCCACGTCTGCGGTGTCAAATCTCGGTCCCAACCATCCTTTACCACTTGCCACCAATGCTCCGCTGGTCCTTCCAATTTGAAAACGGCGCATCTCACTTTCTCCGCATCCGTACTCTCCATAGCCGCGAAAATCTTGTTCATAGCCTCAAGCCACCTCTCGGCCTTCACCGGATCCTGATCTCCGTTGAAGCTAGGAGGAGACATCTTCACGAACTTCTCCAAACCATGTTGCCCTTGTCTCGCCTAGATTCCGATTCAAATTCTGATTACGAGTTGCCATATCTTGAAGGAACCCTCGGAACATGTCCATCATCTCGGCGTTCGGATTACCAACGCCACCCAAACCCGTATTCGGATCACCTTCATTTCCCGCCATTACAACAAACTCCCGCATTAAACACTCGACGTCGGTTACCACACACACTCTCACTCGCCTAGACTCTACCCAAGAATTCTAACCGAGCTCGATACCAACCGCGAGGACCCCGACCCGGAACCTACACGTGTCCCGAGTTGGTGCGTCCCCAAACTAACCCAAAAACACTAAACTTTTAAAACTTTACTTTGACTTTCAAACATAAGCATTAATAATATAACATTTCAAAAGAACTCCACTCAACTCCACATCGGAGGAGGAGATAACTAACTTTGAAAACAATCAACTGTTTAGTTACAAAAGATATTGGTTTTTAACGTAGAAAATAAAGTTTATAGTTACAAACTCCCAAAAGGAATTATGACAAAATAATTTCTACGCCAACCTAACGTACCCGACAATATCCCAAAATGCTCACAAACAAACTCCTTTCCGTCCTTACTTGGGCGGTCCTCCTGTCTCGGGATCTAAAACATTAGAAGGGAGAGGGGTGAGAATAAATCTCAAAGCAAGCTATTATGGATGCGGAATATGCCAAATAAATGCAACATATAACAAGTCGCACATAACACATTGGGAAAGCTATAAACACATTCCATTACCTTGGTTTACCTTTTTCCCGTCTCGAACAAGAGTCGTACAACATTGGGTATAATAATACTCCAATTACAGTGAGCTGCTTAAGCAATACTCACGTCTTATAAGACCCGTTTTTCAGGGAACCATATAAGACAGTAGCAACTCTGTAAGGCTTTTGGCTCAATACAGACGCTATAACCCCAACCTGTGGCCACAGGGAGGGGACGGTCACGTATATAACATAATCCGATCACATTAGGTCACACTTCCATAATTGATCGTATTCTGTTATACCCCCAACGTCAGCTGACTCACACATATCAAGCACATAATAGATACTTGAATAAAATCCACAAAAGGGATAAATAATAGCTACATGGTAATATATACTCATGCCCAATCAATATCAAAGTGCAACAATTTATGAATGCACTAAACAATATCAACAACAAGATATATAACATCAAGTAAGGAAATGAGGGATCATTAACCTACCCTACAAATTCCATATACAAGGATACAAGGCCTAAGTGAATGTTCAAGTTCAATTACCAAGTGGGAGTGTCCAATTATAAGTGGCCAACAACTTGCTAAACGATCCTAGTTCAAATCAAGAAATATTGGTTCGTGGCCTGGGCGACGCTTCATACCACTCGGGCGACCGCCCAAGTGGATTGCCAAAGGGGAAGTGAGTTTCGCCCACACGGGCGACCGCCTCATCACTTGGGCGACCGCCCAAGTGAAGTTCCCAAGTGATTGAAGTTACCGCCACTGGGCGGCCGCTCACTTGGCGACCGCCCAAGCCTCCATGTAATCTGGATTTCATCCATTTATGCCTAGGTTCCAAGTCCTTCTTACTAAGTTAAGTTCAAGAACACCAAATCATAACTTCATCTTACCAAGTCCCATAAAAACAAGTAAATTCAAACCAAGTTATCCTAGATCATTTATATCTACCCATTCCACCCATTTCAAACCCTTTTTTACATGATCTACCAAGAACCCTAACTTTAAATAATTCCATTCTTCAATCATTCAACTCCCATTAGGTTTCCCAAGCAAGAAATCATCAATACAAGAACAAGAACAACATTCAAAGAGCTCATGAACACATAGGAGAAGGAATCATAACAACTCACATGGATTTTAGAAGGGAAGATTGATCTTTCTAGCTAGATAGCTTCCTCTAGATGATCCCACTTTAATAGTGCTCTTAGACTTGAATTTTGATGAAGAATGTATTGACTTCAAAGCTTGGGCAAGGCTTCAATGGAGGTCTCTCTCTAAGCTTTCTCTAGTTAATTTTTGTGTAAATGAAGGAGAGGGAGGGGAAGGGTAGTAAGAGAGGTGATGAGGAGGGGACACTTGGCACAAGGAGGGGAAAGGGAGTAATTTGGCCCCCCATGGAGAATTAATCCAAGGCTTCATCCTACCCAATTAATTTAAAATAACCTTATCCCATTAATTCATCCTACTCATTTAACCTCCCCATATTATTTAGCATTTTCCCATTTTTATTATTTCCCCTAGTTTCTTTATTTAATGTCCATTAAATTCTCATAAGTTCCTCAATTTACTTTTCACCCAATTTATCTTAATTTAAGAATTTAGAGACACAATTGAACACATAAAGATAACATAAATATTAAAAGCATATAATTTAATATTTAAAATAAGTGCCTAGGGTTGGGGTCGTCACAGTTAGAGACTGGACATCTCTTCTCAAGTAAAGGTACACAATCCCTTCTAAGGTTTAAAGAGTTAATTAACTCTTTCTTAAGAAGTTGGGTTACCACACCTTCGCCTGGAGCGCAAGTTATCTCACTAATTGAGGTGTGGGGTGGGCCTATATGGGTAAACTCATATAGCTTACCCATTCCCACTCAGTTAGATGATTGATCTTAAGTATTATTCTTATGGTTATGGCATATTCGTGTCATCTAAGTATCTACGGTTTATGGCATATACGTGTCATCTAAGTATCTACGGTTTATGACGTATAAATGTCATCCTAAGTATCTATCATTTCGACATACTATCATGTCGCCATACCAAAAAATTATCCAAAAGAAATAAGCCTTGACGTGCTTGAAAACTATTAAACCATAACTAAACTAAAGAAACCATAAAGTATCCGAACTACCAACAGTAAACGAGCACAAGTGTTGGACCAACCCAACACATAAAAAAGATTGTCTTTAGTCCTTATGGACCCATTACAAACCAAACGAAAATAAAAATTGTCTTAAGGGATTCCACCCCAGTAAACGTTAACAAAATACCAAGAACCAAGTTGTTTTACCTTCTTTTTTAGGTGGCTTCTGCCGCAGGTGTTGCATCTGGTGTCACTTCTCCAACTGCTGGTGCATCCTTGACAATCGTTTCATACGGACTTGACGACACCTCGCCCTCGTCCGTCACCTCACCTGTCAACTTGAACAGATAGGCACATTCCCTATTGATATCCCAAGCGCCAGCCTTCCCTTCCTGATATTCTTTCATCATCTTCACCTTGCATTGAGAAACGGTCTTCGCTGCAGCTAGTTTGCAAGAATTCCTCACTTCTGCTATCTCCTTGTTGTGGTCATCCTCACTTTTCGCCAGACTATTCAATAAGTCCTTCACTGTCTGTTCTTGTTCTCCCACTGACTTGCTTAATTGCTCTATAGTCTTCTCATATTCCTTCACCTTATTATCTGATGCCAACTTCTCCTTCCTGACCAAAGCGAGGTCAACTTTGGATTTCTTCTTTACCATTTCAACTTCTTTTGCCAATTCCTCCACGTACCCTACAGTCTGAAAGATGACATCTTGATATTACTAAATGTTATAACAACCTTTGAAACTATTCAATATCCAATTAATGGTGTCTTACCCCATTAGCAAGGCTCATGAATTTCTTCTTGAAATCTCCCGCTGACATTCCATCAAAGGAGTCTCCAACCTCGATCACTTCCTCTTGGCTAGCTTTTCTCTTCCTCACCCTAGAGCCAATACCAATGCTTTCGTCAGGAACAGGACTCTTCTTAGGAGCAGGTGGAGGTTTCTTTTCAATCTTGACAACGGGTTCAGAGAGCAGGGCTTCAATATCATCCAGGTCAAAGTCAGACCCTGAAACTACCGGTTTGGAGACTGCATGGACATAGAGATATTGTCAATAACGAATAACACATCAAATTGATGACAGTTATCAAAGGTAACAAGATACCAAGCTTACCAGTGGACATAATTACAGAAGTAGAAGCCTTTATATCCTCTGGAATAGTCGACGAAGCTTCCAACAAACCTTTGGGAGACCTCTTATCAAGAGGGAGACTGAAAAACTCTTCGATTTTGGCTAGAGTGTCTTTGGCAGGTGGAAACAATTCTCCCCAATCAATATCTACATAAAAGCAAGAACAATTACAATTCAGTTTGTCTCAAGAACAGGAAGTCACAAGAGTAAGAATTTAAGTACCTCCCTTGTTCCATTGCTTCGATATCTCATCCTTTTCTCCAATCGACGTCCTATCAACAAAGAAAAATCTATTCTTCCATCCCCTATCACTGGAGGATGTGGTGCTCATCAAAGGATTTCTACCTGATTTCTTTCTAAAAAGGTACCTTTTGAAACCAAAAAGTTGAAGATCATAGGAATAGGCAATTTCGGGAAGCCCTAGGTTTAGTCCGTTTTCTCGGTTTACTTTGAGGACAAAAGCAAAAACTCGCCAGGCCATTGGCATAAGTTGAGCATAAGCCAGTTGAGTTTTTCGAAAGAACTCAGTAACCAACAGAGGAAAAGGGTAACTAAACCCTAGAAGGAAGGGATATTCAAAGAAACAGATCCATTTGAGGGAAATGTGGTCAGACCTAAGTTTTATGGAAAAAGGATGAAAAATTGCACCACTTGGAAAGCAACATTGTTGTTTTATGGACTCTATTTGAGAATCGTTGAACAAACAAGTTTCTTCAGTTGGTTTAGTGAGAAGATTTTCGCAAACAAAGTCGTTGAGATTAATTTCTACGGGACCTTCTGGGGATGACGCTTTCTTGGGTTTGGACGCAGACAACCTCGTTTTACCCATGGTTGACAAAGCAAAAAGAGAAAAATAAACAAAGAGAGAAGGCGAGAGACGGAGGAATTTTACCTTGGAGACGAACGGCGCCGTGGGCCAACGGAGGTGAAAAGAAGCTTTGAGAAGATTAATTTATCCTTTCAAGCGGTTAATAAAAAGAAAAAGAGTTCCTTTTCAAAAATAACTCTTCTCCCCAACCGTCCATTTCAACGCCACGTCTTCCAACACGTCCCATCAAGCAGAGCGGACAGTTGGACCATTAATTCAAAAGAAAAAACATTTTGCCTCTTCAGTTGCCAACATAGTCAAATGTTTTTGGGGACAAATTGTTGTGGGCATTTTTCAACATGGCGACATCTTCAATTGATCCTGCATATCGAGATGTCATTACACTGTAAGTATTGTTTTAATATTTACTTGTTCAATATTTCCTAATATTCTTATTCTTATTTTTCAGTAATTAAGAGAGGAATGCGAAACAATCTCCAAGCACGTTCAACAGATCTTCAAACGGCTAGGGCGACTTGGTCTCACGGAGGTTGAAGTGATAAACCAAAATGCCGAGATTATAGGAACCATATTGACTCTTTCATATCTACTTGTATTTAAGGGGAAATGGAGACGGAAAAACACATTCATGCTCATACGCACACACCCTACACACAAGCTCTTGTAATCCTCTCCATTATCTTCCAAAGTTGTAATCGTGATTATTATAGTGAAACCTTTAAGGTTGGAGACCTAACTCCCGGGGTTTTTTCCAAAGAGGTTATCACCTCCAAGGTTTTCCTCGTTAACAAATCGTGTTGTCATTATCTCTTTTTCATTCTTTTGTTCCATATAATCGAATTCCATAGTTCCCTCCTTATTATTCAATCCACACACTAAACCTAGTTAAGATTCTACTTTATTGTTTTTTCTACCAAAACACCAGTTAACTACATGTAAGCTTAATTGTTTAACAAAAAAGAAACTTTGTACCTTTAGTCTGGTAAATAATGGACCTCGAAGTATTTAAGATTAATAAGTAAAGCAATGCACACTCCTCAGATTTTCTTCACATGTCATCTAATAACAAAACAAATCAAACTGATAGAATAACATACTTACATGCACCAGCAAAAATCGCACCTGCGGAAAAATTCATTCGCTTGTAAAAAGACATATATAACATATTTACATATACCAATAGGTTCAACAATATAGTTGTTTAGCTTTTGAAGTTGAAAATCAATCGCTGTACAAAAGAAATCAAACCGATAATAATGCATATTCGTCATTTCTGGAGCTTTACGTCTAGACTTTCCTGGAGATACATGGTCATCCATGTTTGTGATACTTATTTTCATTGTTTGACAAAAAATAACAACATCATCTAACATAGAACACCACCCACTCTCCCTCATTTTCACAAATTTCTTTTGCAAACTTTCACTAAATTCATAATATTTACTATGTCTTGATCAGACCTTTGTAGAGCTTGAGACAACTCGTGAGTGATTCCAAGTATGCATGTCATTAAATGCAAACTGAATATAAAATCAAACGATTGCAGCATCTTCAAAGAAATATATGCTTCGTGTTTTTGCTCAGAACTCACTTTATCATATTCTATCTCATATAATACATCAATAATGGAAGAAAACATGATAGTAAAATTTATAAGAGTACTATAATATGAGCTCCAACGTGTGTAACAAGAGCGCTTGATATCTGTTTCTTGATTAAGACCTTTTACACTTGTAATTTCTCTAGTTTTAAGTGCCTTGACAACTTTGATAACTTTTTTTCTCGAAGAATATCCATCCGTTTGGAAGATGCTCCAACAATGCTTATAACACTAGCAACGGATGTGAAAAAGGCTCCAATAACTTCATGTTTCTTAAGACACCAACAAGAGCTAGTTGAAGTTGATGTGCAAATGTGCAAAACAATGAACATAGAAAGCACTTGAGTTCTCCTTCAAAATAAGTGTCTTCAAACCATTAAATTCTCAACTCATATTACTTGCCCCATCACAACTTGACCACGAAGCCTAGAGATGCTTAACCCATGTTTAGAAAGTAAAGCATCAATAGATTGCTTAAGAGACATATCAGTGGTGCTCAACACATGTTCAACTCATATTACTTGCCCCATCGACGACGTTGGTTTGATTCCTGTTAGCCCTTCGGTCTTCTTTCCTTGGATAACGACATTCCTTAGATATGTGACTGGATTTTCCACAATTATAGCAAGCACTTTTAAAATTTTTCCCAGGACCCTTCTTGGCATCTCCAGAGGGCTTTCGTTTCCGGTTGTTGGTGCTTGACTCAGCAAGATGGACCTTAGCTTCCACCTTTCCCTTGGCAGACTTCTCTTCAGCCTTGCGGTTATTCTCCTCAATCTGAAGCCGAATTACCAAGTCTTCAAGACTCATTTCCTTGCGTTTATGCTTGAGATAGTTCTTGAAGTCTTTCCATCCTGGTGGCAGCTTATCTATGACCGTTGCCACCTTGAATGGTTCATTCAGAATCATCCCTTCTACTGCTAGGTCTTGAAGTATGAGCTGGAATTCATCTACCTGGACGGTCACCGTTTTGGTGTCCACCATCTTGAAGTACCATTTTGGTGTCCACCATCTTGAAGTCAAGAAACTTATCGACGACAAATTTCTTTGACCCGGCATCTTCAATCTTGTACTTCCTTTTCAAAGAGTTCCATAACTCCTTGGCTGTAGCTACTAAACTATACATACCATAGAGTGAATCGTCTACACAAGAAATTACAATGTTCCCAAGCTTCCTTTGCAATCCACCTTTGTGGATCAGGATTATCGTTAGCCACTTCAGGAGGGTTCTCTTTCAAGAACTTCTGAAGGCTGAGGGTGGTTAAGTAGAACAACATCTTTTGCTGCCATCTCTTGAAATCCACCTCGGTAAACTTTGGTGGTTTCTCACCATGTGCCAGGTGAGTCGGAGCAGGGTAACATTCTGATTTGTTACTTCCGGATTCGTACGGGGAGTAGCATCAGATGACTGTGAGGTATCGTTATCGTTTGCCATTTCTCAAGAAAACAACAAAATTCTTTTTGCGATTGTTAGGTAAATGAAGGCTTTCTTGAAAATGACAAAATAAATAAAAATAAAATAAAATATATGGACATAAAATAGTCGAGGCTTGTGTTGGACACAATCTCCGCAAGAAGAATTTGCCCCGCACTGGTGCTAACGGATTAACGACAATCTTCTCTAAGATGCAATGACTTTTAACTATCGTTAATATGAGCACTCCAAATTAACGACTCTGACGAACAAATATGTTTGGAACTTCTGGACTTGAAGGAAATTTATGCTACAAGATGCTCTCTATTTCTAATTGCTAGAATACTTTTTGGATGTTTGGAATGAAATTGAATTGTCAATCCTGGAGGGGCTATTTATAGTTTCTGAAGAGTCATAGATGCCTTTCTAGGAATAGGCACAGTTCCATCCGGATGAATCCTGGCCGTTCGATCGTACTTGATTGATGAATCAGATTCATGGAACCGCCTCAACCCATACGCGAATGGGTGCTCCACCCATTTCGAATCGACCCATACCTATTCGGACGGACACGGACCAGATACCATGTACCACTCCGTGGACCTATCTAGATGGGCCAAGTATTTTGAAAATTAATCACCAAGTCCAGTGTTCAGAAATAATATTAACACAGGGTTTAAAAATCATTTATACTTTATCTAAATGACAATACTACCCCTACACCCTAATCAAAATTGGCTCACCCTCCCTCCCACACGTATACACACGCGCGCGCGCACACACACACTCTCTCTCTCTTCTTTCTCTAGTCTACCCACTTGATGCAAATCAATAAGAGGGGGATGATGGCACCTGCAACCCAGGCGCACGCCTCAACAACAACCAGGCGGCCGTCCCACTGAGCCTCAATAGGCGAGATCCTACTGTGGTCCAGGCGGCAGCCTCAGGCCCTTCCAGGCGAGCGCCTCACCATGGCATCAACAAGCAACCAGCTACTAGAACCCAGGCGGGCGCATGATCTTTCCCAGGCTCACGCCTCAGTGACGGGCTGCTGATTTCCTTATTCCGTTTGCTGATGTTTTGAACTTTAAGTTGGGGTTATTTTGGTCTTTGCTTTGCTATTTCGTTTTAGGATTTTAAGGGAGTATTTATACTTTATTTTAGAGAGGTTAAACTCAATTTTTGATTATTGAATTTAATAGAGAAAAGACTTAGGTTTTTCCAACGAATCTTGGTTCTTTTCCGTTCGGCTTAATTCTCTTTGACTTTTGGCTATCACCACTTCCGACGACCGCTCTCTTCCCTCACCTCTAGCGACCCTCTCCCATCCCCCGACCACTCCTTCATCTCCTTTCTGTCAAAATCCGACAAGAAGTGAACAACGTCTTCTGGAGCATGACCTTCGCCTGCAATTCACTAAACAACGCTGGCAACTCCGGCGACACCCTCGTCTCCGGTCAGCAACAATGCATCCCCAATTCTTGTGCAATTTTGTTAGGATATTGAGATATACTCCCTCCGTCCATTTACATGGTTCACACTTTCTATTTTGGACGTCCATTTACATGGTTCACACTTTGTTTCTTTCCTAAAATGGAAACTTTATATTATTAAAATATTAACCCTACCCCACTATAATTTACTATTCTCTCCACTCATTCTCTCTCCTACATTATTTTAATACTCACAACACCATTATAATTTACTATTCCCTTCCCTCATTCTCTCTCCTATTTTACTTTCACACTCACAACACTTTCAATATAATACTCCCTCCTTAATAAACGTGTAAACAGTAACCGTTAACCTACTAAATGGACGGAGGGAGTATATTTAAGGAATGAGATTTGAAACTTTTCCAGCGAGCTATTTGTTTCACTATAAAATATAATATATTTTATATTGTTCAACAATGTCAAAATTTTCTACATGTTTGAAAATTTAACATTTTCACCTGCACTATTAAATATTTTATATTTTTATCAATAAAAATGTTTTATATACAGTGAATTACCTATATCGTAGTACTCCTTTGTTTCAGAGTAAGAGTGTTATTTTAGTTTTGCAAGTTTATTAAGAAAACAACAAAAGATAAATTAATATTTCAAGTGAGTTGGGGACATAATTATTTGAAATACCATTTATAATGCAAGTGAAAAGTAAAAAAATAGGTTATTAGGTATTTTTTATACTCCTCCGACCCACTCCACTGTGGACTATTTTTTTGGGCACGAGAATTAAGGAAAAGTAGGAAAGAGAAATAGGTGGATGAGGTGTTTGTGAGTATGAAAAATTAAATATGAGAGAGAATGAGTGAGATGGATAGTTAGGAGAGAGAGAATATTGTGAATGTAAAAGTAAAGTAGGAAAAAGAATGAGTGAGTGAAATAGTAAATATTTTTGCCATTTTGAACAGTTCACACTAATGTGCAACATCTCAAAAAGAAAATAAGTCCACACTAAAGTGGAAGAAGGGAGTATATAATTATGTAAGTATTATAAGGATAAAGTTGTATAAAATATTATTCATTACTTACTTGTCATTTTAAAAAAGTATGAGACTCTTATTCTCTAACGTACCATAAAAATGTAAGATTCTTAGGGGTCGTTTGGTTCGGTGAAAAAAAAGTGAAGGAATGGAATGGTCAATGGAATTGAATTTCTTAAGGAATTGGAATGGAAAAAAACTGATCAAACCCCTCTGTTTGGTTGACACGGAATGGAATGAAATTGTCATTCAATTTCTTGGCAAATCATGTTTAGTTTGAAAATACAAATTATAGGAATGAAATAAAAGCATATAAAATGACCAATTTACCCTTTTTTAAAAAAATATTTTTTTTTTGGGGGGGGTAGAGGGCGGAAATTTGGATGGGGGGTAGGCAAAAAAAATCGTGGGGGTGGGGGGGGTAGGGCAGGGCTGGATGGGGGGTGGCGGAAAAAACGTGGGAGTGGGGTGGGGGTGGGGTGGGGGAGGGGGTAGGACAGGGTTGGATGGGGGGGGTAGGCAGAAAAAAAATTTCATGGGGTGGGTGGGGGTGGGGGAGTAGGGCTGGATGGGGGGGTAGGCAGAAAAAAAAATTTGTGGGGGTGGGGGGGTGGGGTGGGGGTAGGGCAGGGCTGGATGGGGGGTAGGCAGAAAAAAAAATTCCGTGGGGGTGGGGGGGTGGGGGTGGGGTAGGGCAGGGGCTGATTGGGGGTGGGTAGGGGATAGGGGTGGTTTGGGTTTGGGGGTATTTTGGTCAAAAAAATTATTTTTTTTTTCATTTCCTAAGGAATTCATCATTCCTTCCATATATGGAAGAAATGAAAATCCATTCCAAGGAATGAAAATTCATTCCGTAGGGAATGGAAAATTTTTCATTCCTACGAATCAAACGGGGCGAAGGAATGAAGTCAACGGAATTAACCATTCCATTCTGCCC
This sequence comes from Adenophora triphylla var. japonica, assembly GCA_022495995.1. NCBI lineage: Eukaryota > Viridiplantae > Streptophyta > Magnoliopsida > Asterales > Campanulaceae > Adenophora > Adenophora triphylla. Next base: position 94,958 of record JAFEMH010001500.1, read on the forward strand.
CGAAATGGCCAATTCTGGCGAACCAAACGCCCCTTAATATACGATGAAGAGAGCATATTTTTACTGATGTTGTGGTGGAGCAAAAATAGCTTGCTGAAACAGTTCCAAATAATAAGGAAAATGAATTTTCTATTCTAAATACAATATAAATATTTAATTTTCTAAATTAAATATATGAGAATATTTACAAGAAATAATACAGAGAAAGTCAAACAAATAACTTTAGAAAATTTTAGGAATAGTTTCCTTGATATAAATATAAAGACATGGATTAATGGTGAGTTCTTTGGTTAGAACAAAATTAAGGCTTGTTTGCTTAACAAACTTCCATTCTTCTGGAAGTAACAATTCTTCTAGAAAACATACTATACAGCTGTTGCCATTTTAACCTACCCTACCCTCCTCTCAACTCAATCCATTTCATGTCCAAATTGTCTAATCTGCCCATGACCAATTCAGTTTGACAAAACCGTCCCTTCCATTTTCAATATTTTTCATTTTATTTTATTCATTTTTTCTCATTCCTATAACTTTATTATAGTTGTTCCCTTACCTTTCAACATCATCACTTCTTATGCATCTAATTGTCACAATTGTTCGGCTGCCCAAACAGTGCCGTATTATTATTATTATTATTATTATTAAATTATTATTATAACTATTATTATTATTATTATTATTATTATTATTATTATTATTATTATTATTATTATTATTATTATTATTATTATTATTATTGAAAAAGGTATATAGAATTAAAAATGTTTTAAAAAGGAAATGAAAACCATGGGCAGCTGGTTTTGTTTAAATAAAAAATTCAGATGGCTAATTGGCCTCATATGGTAGCTATTAATTGTATTTAAATTTTAAAACCGTAATTGTAACATGTTTTTCTTTCTTTCTGTTTTTCTTTCTTTTGGATGGAGGAAATATAAGATTGAATTTGAAAGAAAAGAGAAGAAAGACTATAAATGTCATCTTTAAACCACATGATTAGGGTTATGAGGCGTCTCACGTGTGATTGTGTGTCTCACGTGTGATTGTGTGACTGATCAACAATCGGGCATCTCGTTCCTTCATCTCACTTTTTTGACGACTCAGACTTCTCCCATGATAATTCAAAAATATTTACTCTACAATAATGTTATCCAACTTCCAATCAAAACGTACGTCCACTCAATCCTTTGACAAGGCTGCTCCAAAGCAAGTGGTAGACAATTTCATGGTAATTTAAACTAAAGTCAAATGGACTGTCCTTGGCCATTTTCTCATTCAACCAAATTCGGTAGACTTAATTATAATATCGATTTTTTTTTAATTAATCTTTCTTTAATTAATTTATAACATTCTACTGGTATAATACTAGCTAGCTAGCGTCTACTTATCTTCTATATAAACATTGAAATAATCAATCAAATAAACAAATACACAAAAAGGACTTGCAAACCTCTATGTCTTACGTTTGGTAGCTAGATCAAGAAACTTGTCCCATATGGATTTTTTTTTTTAATCTCATTTCTTTAAATACCCTTCAAGCCATTCCTCATTTCTCCATCATCCCTCCAATCTTTTCTCTTTTCTCACCATCTTTATATTCGTAGTTGGAAACTCGAGTTTTGAAATGGCGATCAAGAAATCGACGACATGGCAATCATTTTTACCGATAACTTGTTGTATAGTCGAGGAACCATCAAACAAGAGGAAGAAACATGTGTCGAAACAAACATCATTCACGAGGCTGTCTATGGAATTGAGCAGTTCTGCGCTGTCAGAGGATCTCTCGACTTCCTTAGCTGGATCAAATATTCACATGTTTACGTTAGCAGAGCTTAAGGTGATCACACAGAGTTTTTCGTCTAGTAATTTTCTTGGTGAAGGAGGATTTGGACCTGTTCATAAGGGGTTTGTTGATGATAAGCTTAGGCCTGGTTTGAAGGCTCAACCTGTGGCAGTTAAACTGCTGGATTTAGATGGCATGCAAGGACATAGGGAGTGGCTGGTATGTTAAATAACTCAAATACCCTTTTACCCAAATTCAAGAAAATTAAAACCCATGATTTATATTGATTCTAATAGATATAATTTGACCTTTTTTTTCTGCAGACAGAAGTGATCTTTCTTGGGCAATTGAGACATCCACATTTGGTGAAGTTGTTAGGTTACTGTTGTGAAGATGAACACAGGCTGCTGGTCTATGAATATATGCCAAGAGGCAGCTTAGAAAATCAACTCTTCAGAAGTAAGCCCCTCTGTTTATTATTATTATTATTATTATTATTATTATTATTATTATTATTATTATTATTATTATTATTATTACTCTATAAATTGATTTTTGTTCTTAAATACTCCCTCCGTCTCAATAGTAGCTTCCCATTTTGCCATTTTGGGTGTCCCGTTAATAGCTTTCACTTTCCTTTTTTGGCAAAGGAATCTTTACTATTCCCTCCACTCATTCTCTCTCCTACGTTATTTTAATACTCACAACACCATTATAATTTACTATTCCCTCCACTCATTCTCTCTTCTATTTTCAAATTACACTCACAACATTTTTTCTTTCCACCCATTTTATTAATTTGCGTGCAAGGCAAAAAACGGACAGCTTCTATTGGGACGGAGGGAGTATATGATTTTGGTAAATTTGATATGATGAACTCATGTGAATAAACAGAATATTAATTCAGGTAATTAGTTGGTATTATTGGTAATAGTAAATAGAAATGTGACAAGAGCAGAGAGATATAATTGGATGGATGAATAAAGGGAATGAGAAAAAGTCAAGAGGCTATTTTCTGGGAATAGTTGACAAATTTTGGCATTTGTAATTTTTTATTTTCCCATTTAAGACTTTTGTGTACTGGATTGGATGTTAGGACTTTAACCAACTACCTCTTACCATGCTAAAAGTCAAGGCTTTAGAAGCTGTCAACACAGTTTTGGAAAGCTGTGAGAACAAAGTAATCCCTGTTGGAAAAAAGTGTGTTTTGAAGGAAATAATGAGTTATTTTCTTAATTTGTTATTTGTTAAAATGACAAATTGATTGTTGGATTGTGTTCTACTCCATGAGTACATTGAAATCATATATTCATTTGTCCAAAATGGTTGAGAAATGAATGAGATATGAATGCTCAAAGTTAATGGGTTGGAATGGGTAAAATGTGGTTATCCCACATTGGAAAAAGATGAAAAAGTGGCTAAGTTTAAATACTCCTACACTTTGGTAGGGAGTAAGATTGTGGTACATAGAGGCTCTCTCTCGCATGCGCAGTGGGAGTGCAAATCATGGACCAGAAATAGCTTCGGACTACCAACTCATGTCAGCGCCCGCGACACGAATGTAGCTCCGAAATAGCCTGCAAATTCATGGATTATTATGGCAATATTCATTGAGGAAATTAAAAACGTGGTTTTAATTTCTTGAGCAGTTTTCCTATGGAGAATTGTATAAATAGAACACAACAACAAAGGGAAAATACACAGATTTTCCAAATTCTCTCCACCATCAGATTTGTTGCATATTGAAATTCTTTCCCTTGGCCTCCTGCATAAATCATTGTGGTGATAACGTCCAAGCATCGATTTCAATTCGCCGGAGGTCTAATTGTGCAACCACCGTCCGGTTACTCCGTTTCATCCTGGGAGGCAAACGTTCCGTAACAACTCAAACACAACGTGGTGAGGGGGCGTAATTTGTCTTAAGGAGAGTGTGACTTCACACGACTCGGAATTCCAAGACAATTCATTTCTTTCTATTGTATTTTTCTGTTTCTGTTTTAAATTAGTTTCTGTAATTTCCTTTTATTATGTAATAGTTATTCCAACAATCCCTGCCATAGAAAAGGTCATGTTTTCTTGGCTATGTTATTAGGAAAAAAAGAATGTGAAAGGAAATTTATGACATAATTTTTTCTTTTTATTTATAAATGTATTTAGTTACCTAATCAACTTTTCTCTTTGTTTTCAGGATATTCGGTATCACTTCCATGGTCAACGAGAATGAAGATTGCTCTTGGCGCTGCGAAAGGGCTCGCGTTTCTGCATGAAGCTGAAAAACCTGTTATCTATCGCGATTTTAAAGCTTCCAACATTTTACTAGACTCTGTAAGCTTCTAATCCGGCCTTATTTTTGGTTACGGGAAATCATAATAGTGTTACATATATGTTTAATATATTCACCAACTTTTCTTTTGTTTCCATAGGATTACACAGCTAAACTCTCAGATTTTGGACTTGCGAAAGATGGTCCTGAGGGAGATGACACACACGTCTCCACCCGAGTTATGGGTACACATGGCTATGCTGCACCTGAGTACATCATGACTGGTAATTTTTTTATTTTTTTTTTCAATAAAAACTATGATCAAACGCTTAGTGTCATGAAAATAATACAAACTTACAATTTTTTTTTTATTTTTCCAGGTCACTTAACATCAGCAAGCGACGTGTACAGCTTTGGAGTTGTACTTTTGGAGCTTCTAACGGGTCGAAGATCAGTAGATAAAACTCGGCCCCACAGAGAACAAAACTTAGCAGAGTGGGCCCGACCATTCTTAAGGGAACCCCGCAAGCTAAGTCGTATAATAGACCCACGCCTGGAGGGGCAATACTCAGAAGTTGGGGCACAAAAGGCAGCTGCATTGGCTTACCAATGCCTAAGCCACAGACCAAAGTTGAGACCAAACATAAGCATTGTGGTCAAAACTTTAGAGCCTTTAAAAGAGTATAATGAAATCCCAATGGGTCCATTTGTGTACACAGTTCCAGTAGAAAATAGTCCCAAGCAAAGTCCTCGGCCTAAGGAAGGAGAAGTCCAAAAGGATTCAAAGAAAGAAAACGCTCATCTTCGTCATCATAAACAACTTCAGGGGCAAGAACATTGGACGAAAAGTGCCCCTAAATCTCCAGCAGTTCATTCAGAGACGGATTTAAACAGGACCCTCAGACACGGGCTTAATTCCCCGTTGCACCATAAAAGTGGGTAGATTACTAGAGGAAATGTAGATTCAAAAAGATGTAAATAGAGATCATTCATCCATGGTTGTTCTTGGAACGACATGTTTATTTTTTGATTGAAATTTCTTTTCTTGAATTGTACGTATTTGGATTTTGGAATGCTAAATTGCTACTAATATCCAATATTTCTCATTCTTAGATATATATATATAATATCCGAGTAAGTCCGATAACAGAAAGATAATTGTTATTACGACATGTTAACCACTACTTGATTATGTTAATCACAAATTAAATAATAATTAACAATATTCCAAAATCATAAAGAACAGTTATGTAGTTGATGACGCCACAGATTTTATGGTCTCACTAGAGATGGAGTAATTGGCTTTGTATGAACTATGTACCTAGATCACAATACAAACAATGAGCACCATTAAAGATCAAGTCTGTATTGACACCGGCTTAGGTCATCGGGTGTGAGAGTAAGATCTCTGAGGTATGATAACTGAGAATAAGACTTGAAATGTCTTAATGTGTTTGTGTGCTATGGTTTAGACAATGTGACTTACCTTGCCCAAGAGGAAAAGTGAGAGTATTTATAGTGGAGAGAGATATCATTTGGAGAGATCTCAGCCCTCAAAGATATTTGTCTTGACTTATGACACACGTACGCATTTGATTGGACAATACAATAAAGGGAAGAATACCGTAGAGGATGTATCTGATTGGACGAGGAAAAGGGGGGCAGACGACAGTTAGTGCGGCAGCTCAACGCGCGAGATGGGCGCCTGAGCCTCCATTTAATGCGACAGTGACAGGTCTGGCAGCTGATGTCAGAGCTCGTACGGAATCTTGTCTTACAAGCTTGATTGGAACCGAGAGTCTATTATGAGACCGCGGTCAACGCGGATTGAAGATGCCTCGGTCTAGAAATGCCACATCATTCAGTTCGATCTTGACCAAAGTGACCTTGGTCCCGATCTTGAGGGTCCGGGCTCATCAGTGGCCCCTTGCTTCAAGCGTTGGATCATTTATGGTTAGGGCGAGAAGCCATACATAAAGCTCGGTTTGCGAACTGAATCAATGTTGGGGGCACAAGTGTTGTAAATTTTTGTCAATTCCTGGATAGACTCCCTGCTATAAGGCATGTGGCGGGCACGTGTGAGGTGTTGGTGAAAGTTGGTGGAAGGTTACGGAAGCCTCCCTGGTAAGGTTTGAGTGGACCCATAGGTTGTCGAACTGTCAACGCGTGTCAGGTACGGACGAGACATTTCACGAATTTCAAAGGGCGCCATAAATGCTAACCGCCATTAATTCAAAATTTAAACTCCTTCGGTTCAGTGCTCGATGGAATTTGGTCGGGTGGCTCATCAATACAAGTTAACCCGAACCACCCTTGTCCTATAAATAGGAAACCCTTCTTCCTTCACAATCTTTTATCACCTCCAACTTTCAGTTTGCACCTTAGAGATAGAAATATTTTCCAGCTTCCTTAAGCTCCCTTGTGCTAATCTTTTCTCCGCAAGTGTTCTTTGTTAATTGCTTTAGTAACTCTTTCCTTCCTTTCTCTTTAATCATCATGACTTATCATCTTGAGCGTCCTTTAGAACTAGGTTCTGGGATTACCCCAGATACCTTTGTCGTAGATAGGAAATCCGGTGGGATATACCGCTTGGTAGCCGGAGGGATGTGGGTGAAACTCACCCTAGACTCCTTTAGGTATTTCTCTGTAAGGTATGTAAGGTGTGACTGGGGAAATTGGGTCTCACCCCGATTGTGGGAGGCCAAGAGGAGAGTGTACATGAATGGGGACATGTTGGTTCTAGGGGATTACACCCGGCTAAGAAATTTTGTTATGGAAGTGTTGTGCAAGTTCCCCCGAGATCGCGATTAAGCTTTGAACGCCTAAGAAATTTTAAGGAGAGCTCGCGTAGATCCCATGGCTCGATTTGAAACTGACTGGGAGAAGGTGAAGTTGAATGATGAGAATGAGCTGGTTGTGGCCCCTGATGCCCCAGCTGAGCCTGTGGCCCCTCTTGCTGCTGCTGAGCTCGCGACCCTTGGCCTTAGTTGAACCAGTTGCACATCTTATAGCCCAGCCTAGGGCTGATATTGACTTGGGTAACAGCGGGGACGAGGCCGTTTATATGGATGAGTTGGATATAGGGGAAGCTCAATCCTCCTCCTCGGACTCTACTTTGGACCAATTTGGGTCCGGAAGTAGTTCTAAAACTGAGGAGGATGGTAGGGAGATCACAGACCGCATGGCGGTGGATAATGCCCAAAGAGTTGTTGAGATCGTGAATGCTTTCACGGAGGCCATGTGGGGGACCACTGCTTTTCGCGAAAAGAGTCAACATGGTGCTTCCACATCTAGTCGCGGTTCCTCCAATAAGAAAATTGCAGCCCGTAAGGCTTTATATGATGATATGGCCTCTACCTTCAACATTGCGGGGTGCAGGAGGTTGAGCATAAAGGAGCATGTCCCGAGACTATTTTTGATGTCCGGGACAGCAATAGGGAGTGTGTACTCTTTTTTGGGACTCATTTTGAGAACAGACTTAGAATCCCTTTAGATCCTTTCATTGTTCAATTACTTACTTTTTTGACATGAAATTAATTTAACTTAAGATGAGATGAGTCTAGACGTGCTCATCCCCCATTTTTCAGTTCCAAACTGATGGTTTTCGATTCCGTGGAAGGTAGAACCATATTCAAATCGTATAATTTCGGTTTCACGGTTCCGGTTCCACGATTAAACGGCTCTAATATATTTATTACTTTTAATTATATATATATATATATATATATATATATATATATATATATATATATATATATATATATATATATATATAAATAATTGATAAAATTTTAAAATTCATTAGACTTGTAACAAAAATCATGTATAAAAATAGATTTTATAAGAAAATGTTGGTTTTTTAACGAATTCAGTTAATTTATTAACTAAATAATAACAAAACATAAGTTGTTAGATGGTTCCAAAGTCACAGTTTAATGGTTCGCGGTTCCCGATTTCAGAATCGCCGGTTTTCAGTTTTGTAAATGGTGCAATCGTATTTGAACCGTGGATTCGTCGGTTATGATTCGCACGTTTCCGATTCTTTCACGATTAACGGATCCCAATTTTCGATTTTACCCGCCAGTTCTCTCGATTTTCAAATATTTTTAAGCATGTCTATGTCTAATGGATCTCACATAATTATAATAAATCTTTATCTTTAATCCACTAACTTTGGATCCATTTACTCTAACCGTTGGATCAGGCCTTAAAAATACTGTGAATCCCAAATACAATCTCATCTTACGCTACGCCCAACGCTGGCAATCAAAAACCCCAACGCCCAACCGCAAGGAAATTGGGGGATGAAATGAATCATGCGTAGTACCTTTCCCGCCAAATTAGTTGCAACCCTCTCGCCATATTCAAGTCATTGGATTCCAAAAATCATTTTAAGATGTTGGATCTTCCTTCCTCCATGATCATCGAGATTCTGACAAGAACCCCAATTAGGGATATCCTTAATTGCAGGTGCGTTTGTAAATCTTTGCGTGACTTTATCTCTGATCCTTGTTTTGTGAAAGATTTCATTTCAAGAACCCCTTTCATTAGCATCTTGCTCCGTTCCCACCACATTTATTACCACCTTCTTAAGCATCTTGGAGTTATTCGCAATTTTGCTACCAAGTATGAGAAATCGAAACTAGCTAATCCAAAATCCTTCTCCGTAGAAATGATTGGCTGCTCTAATGGTCTTGTATGTTTATTGAATAAGTTCTCTATTGCTAACAGTAAGTTTTACATTACAAATCCTATATTGGGGGAATTTGCTGTACTTCCGAATCCAAGTAGCGATAAATCTACTGCACTTGAAGAGATTTATGGGTTTTTCTCTTGTCGCAATCCGGGGCAGTACAAAATTATCAAGATCAAGACTAGAGGGGCTTTTCTTCAACCGAATCGGCAAGATTATTATAAGAAGACTGAGGTTTGGATTTTGGGTGTTGGAAGTGATAGATGGAGATATATAGGTGATGCCCCTTTTCCATTTCTTGGTAAATTTTGCCATAATATTCTCAATGGTCGTCTTCATTGGATTGCTGATCATGGCAATAAAGGACCTATAAATTTGCACTCATTGGATATCACAGAAGAGAAAGGACATCCGGTCCCTGCCCCTTCTCAGTTGAGTTGTGAAAGCTTGGGAATAGAGCTAGGAGTGCTGTGGGAATCTCTTTTTATATTTGATAGTTCCAGGGAAAATCATCTTGAAATATGGATCATGAGAGAGTACGGAGTTGCAACGTCATGGACTAAAGATTGGATTGTGACAACCTCAATGACTGCTTCAATGCCTCTTGCAGTTCAACGTAATATGATCTTGATGTCAGCTAATTTGGGTTCAATCTTTTGTTATGATCCAGCAATAGAGAACTTTACCAAGGCTTATGATTTTCATGCTGATGACAAGGCAGATATGATGCTATACACAGCAAGCTTTCTTTCACTTGAGCATGTTTCTAGCGGAGCTCGTCTTAAGGTTAAGAAAGCCAAATACAAGACCCGGTGGTTGAGAAAATTCATTGAGGGAGTAATATGGTGATTTAAGCCTGTAAAATGCACCAATTTGGTGAATGGATTTCTAGTATTTCTCTTTTAAAACACAGAGTAGGCAAAAGTTGAAAACTTTTCCAGATATCCCAAATCGTTGCTCAAGTATTTGTTTGTTGTACCCGCTCAGCTACCAGGTCCTGATCTTGATTGAACTCAACGTGCAAATAATATGGAATTGATTATTGTGTTTGTTATCTGCTTTGCTTGATTGAAAGACCATTTATGCAAAATTTCTTCTGTTACTGTTACTGATGTCCCCTTCAGATTCCAGGTTTCACAAATGGTATCAATAAACATGATTGTACCAGTCGAAACTGAATGGTTTTTAAAAAACATATATTTTCATATGCACTGTCAAATAGACATAGATGCGTTTGGCCCTTGCCTTGTCTCTCATATTGATGATCCCTTTCTGCCTCGATCCCGTATTTTATATTTTGGTTTCATTCGACGCTTATGTTCAACGGTGTCATCTCTTTGATTCTTTATTGAATTTTATGTTCTGGGATGATTGATTTCATTTATTTTTTTGAGATTGTTTTTATTTCATCATTTGTTTTGTTTTGGTGATTTTTGCTCAATTGGACACGGACGGTGTTAAAATATATGTATGTTTTTTTATTATTTTATTTTATATATACTCCCTCTGTCCCATTTATATTGGCTACATTTGAATTTTTTGGTCAACACATGTGAACTTTGACCAAACATTAATGTCAACACACAAAATTTATTTGCCTGTGGTTATTTGATGTGTTCATTCATTGACCAAAAAATAGGAAACCCTTCTTCATTCACAATCTTTTATCAATACAAGTTAACCCGAAGCACCCTTGTCCTATAAATAGGAAACCCTTCTTCATTCACAATCTTTTATCACCTCCAGCTTTCAGTTTGCACCTTAGAGAGAGAAATATTTTCCAGCTTTCTTAAGCTCCCTTGTGCTAATCTTTTCTCCGTAAGTATTCTTTGTTAATTGCTTTTGTAACTCTTTCCTTCCTTTCTCTTTTACCATCATGACTTATCATCTTGAGCGTCCTTTAGAACTAGGTTCTAGAACTAGGTTCTGGGATTACCCCATATACCTTTGTCGTAGATAGGAAATCCGGTGGGATATACCGCTTGGTAGCCGGAGGGATGTGGGTAAAACTCACCCTAGACTCCTTTAGGTATTTCTCTGTGAGGTATGACCAGGGAAATTGGGTCTCACCCCGATTGTGGGAAGCCAAGAGGAGAGTGTACATGAATGGGGACATGTTGGTTCTAGGAGATCACACCCGACTAAGAAATTTTGCTATGGGTGTGTTGTGCAGGTTCCCCCGAGATCGCGATTAAGCTTTGAATGCCCAAGAAATTGTAAGGAGAGCTCGCGTAGATCCCATAACTCGATTTGAAACTGACTGGGAGAAGGTGGAGTTGAATGATGAGAATGAGCTGGTTGTGGCCCCTGATGCCCCAGCTGAGCTTGTGGCCCCTCTTGTTGCTGCTGAGCCCGCAGCCCCTTTGGCCGTGGTTGAACCAGTTGCATAACTTGAAGCCCGGCCTAGGGCTGTTATTGACTTGGGTAACAGCAGGGACGAGGCCGTTTATATGGATGAGTTGGATATAGGGGAAGCTCAATCCTCCTCCTCGGACTCTTCTTTGGACCAATTTTAGTTTGGAAGTAGTTCTGAAACTGAGGAGGATGGTAGCGAGACCGCAGACCGCATGGCGATGGATAATGCCCATAGAGTTGTTGAGATCGTGAATGCTTTCACAGAGTCCATGTGGGGACCACTACTGTTCGCGAAAAGAGTCAACATGGTGCTTCCACTTCTAGTCGCGGTTCCTCCAAGAAGAAAATTGCAGCCCGCAAGGCTTTAGATGATGATCTGGCCTCTACCTTCAACATAGATTTAAACATTTTTTCTGTTCGCGGGCTGCAGGAGGTTGAGCATAAAGGAGCCTGCATCCCGAAACTATTTTCGATGTCCGAGATAGCAATAAGGTGTGTGTACTCTTTTTTGGGACTCTGTTTGAGAACGGACTTAGGCACCCTTTAGATCCTTTTCATTGTTCAATTCCTTACTTTTTTGACATGAAATTAATTTAACTTAAGATGAGATGAGTCTAGACGTGCTCATCCAGCTACGGTTCCCAGTTTTCGGTTCCAAACCGCTGGTTTTCGATTCCGTGAAAGGTAGAACCATATTAAAATCATAATTCCGGTTTCACGGTTACTGTTTTGGTTCCACGGTTCAACGAATCTAATATATTTATTACTTTTAATTATATATATATATATATATATATATATATAGTTAATATATATATATATATATATAGATTTTATAAGAGAATGTTGGTTTTTTAACTAACTCAGTTAATTTATTAACTATATATATATATATATATATATATATATATATATATATAGATTTTATAAGAGAATGTTGGTTTTTTAACTAACTCATTTAATTTATTAACTAAATAATAACAAAACATAAGTTGTTAGATGGTTACAAAGTCATGGTTTAACGGTTTACGGTTCCCGATTTCATAACCGTAGGTTTTCAGTTCTGAAAATGGTGCAACCGTATTTGAACCGTGGATTCGTCGGTTATGATTCGCACGATTTCCGATTCTTTCACGATTAGCGGATCCCCATTTTCGATTTTGTCCGCCAGTTCTGTCAGTTTCCAAATATTTTTGAGCATGTCTGTCTATATTGTCTAATGGATCTACCATAATTATAATAACTCTTTATCTTTAATCCACTAACTTTGGATCCATTTACTCTAACCGTTGGATCAGACCTTAAAAATACTGTGAATCCCAAATACAATCTCATCTTACGCTACGCCCAACGCTGGCAATCAAAAACCCCAACGCCCAACCGCAAGGAAATTGGGGGATGAAATGAATCATGCGTAGTACCTTTCCCGCCAAATTAGTTGCAACCCTCTCGCCATATTCAAGTCATTGGATTCCAAAAATCATTTCAAGATGTTGGATCTTCCTTCCTCCATGATTTTCGAGATTCTGACAAGAACCCCAATTAGGGATATCCTTAATTGCAGGTGCGTTTGTAAATCTTTGCGTGACTTGATCTCTGATCCTTGTTTTGTGAAAGATTTCATTTCAAGAACCCCTCTCATTAGCATCTTGCTCCGTTCCCACCACATTTATTACCACCTTCTTAAGCATTTTGGAGTTATTCGCAATTTTGCTACCAAGTATGATAAATCGAAACTAGCTAATCCAAAATCCTTCTCCATAGAAATGATTGGCTGCTCTAATGGTCTTGTATGTTTATTGAATAAGTTCTCTATTGCTAACAGTAAGTTTTACATTACAAATCCTGTATTGGGGGAATTTGCTGTACTTCCGAATCCAAGTAGCGATAAATCTACTGCACGTGAAGAGATTTATGGGTTTTTCTCTTGTCGCAATCCGGGGCAGTACAAAATTATCAAGATCAAGACTAGAGGGGCTTTTCTTCAACCGAATCGGCAAGATTATTATAAGAAGACTGAGGTTTGGATTTTGGGTGTTGGAAGTGATAGATGGAGATATATAGGTGATGCCCCTTTTCCATTTCTTGGTAAATTTTGCCATAATATTCTCAATGGTCGTCTTCATTGGATTGCTGATCATGGCAATAAAGGACCTATAAATTTACACTCATTGGATATCACAGAAGAGAAAGGACATCCGGTCCCTGCCCCTTTTCAGTTGAGTTGTGAAAGCTCAGGAATAGAGCTAGGAGTGCTGTGGGAATCTCTTTTTATATTTGATAGTTCCAGGGAAAATCATCTTGAAATATGGATCATGAGAGAGTACGGAGTTGCAACGTCATGGACTAAAGATTGGATTGTGACAACCTCAATGACTGCTTCAATGCCTCTTGCAGTTCAACCCAATATGATCTTGATGTCAGATAATTTGGGTTCAATCTTTTGTTATGATCCAGCAATAGGGAACTTTACCAAGGCTTATGATTTTAATGCTGATGGCAAGGTGGATATGATGCTATACACACCAAGCTTTCTTTCACTTGAGCATGTTTCTAGCGGAGTTCGTCTTAAGGTTAAGAAAACCAAATACAAGACCTGGTGGTTGAGCTAATTCCTTGAGGGAGTAATATGATGACTTAAGCCTGTAAAATGCACCAATTTGGTGAATGGATTTCTAGTATTTCTCTTTTAAAACACAGAGTAGGCAAAAGTAGAAAACTTTTCCAGATATCCCAAATCGTTGCTCAAGTATTTGTTTGTTGTACCCGCTCAGCTACTAGGTCCTGATCTTGATTGAACTCAACGTGCAAATAATATGGAATTGATTATTGTGTTTGTTATCTGCTTTGCTTGATTGAAAGACCATTTATATAAAATAATCAGCATAGTGAAGATTCTCGCCTAGCCCCAAGACCATTTAAAGTCAGCTGAGCCCAAGCAGCAGTAGGATCATCCATAACCACACTCATTCAGCGCTAACGTTTAGATGACAACTTGTTACAACGGGATGCTATTGTGCTCAATTCTTCTGAGGTGAGTATATAGTCGTTCTACTATGTACTTGATTCTCTCTTCATACTTGTATTTCTGTTTTCATGCAGATTTTTGTTCAACATGAATGTATTCATAGGAATGCATTCTCTTTGAGCTAAAAAAATGGGATTATTTGTTTGCAAGAATTTCTTAGCCTTTTCAGAAGATGAGGAAACTACAACCGATAACGAGCTGAACATAAGTTGCATTTATCTCCTTACTGGACTTATAAGGTTCAGGTTACCATACTCTCTCCTTCCTATGTAGCTGTCCTACTAACTTTTGTGGTCAAGTAGATTGAACTTTGACTACAATTTATGAAAATCTAATTAACATCAAGAAGATCTTAAAAAACAGAGGGGAAACCTAAAGCTCCTTGTAATTTGTAGCCTGATCTCGATCCATGTTTTCTAAAAGATTTCACTTAAAGAACCCCGGAGCTCCACTTTGTTAAGCTGCTTAGAGATATTCGTAAATTTGCTATCCTTGTGATTTCCATGACTTCTACTGTGCAACTCTTGATGACAAATAAAACTTGTGAGTAGGAACTAGGAAATGATGCTCTTTTCAGCACCTCCTGAAAGTTTCTTGGGCTCATTTATATGAAGGGTTTCGCTCACTGTCTTGCTGTTGTTTCCATTTTCTTGATAACAATGCACCCCTGACCTCCAAGCGACTGCAGCTCCGCCTAAGGTGAAAACATACCCCGTACAGCCATAACTCCCGGAGTTAAAGGCAATCCAGCTTGCATCACTATACCCTTCAAGCACAGAAGGATATCTACCGTAATGCAGCCAAGGAAATCGTTCCTTCAAGTACTTGAGAACTCTATCAAGAGCTTCCCAATGTGCTTTATTTTGGACATTCGAGTATATCTAGCCAACCTAGTAACCGAGTATGAAATATCCGGGTCTAGTACAATCAAGGCAAGATACATCAAACTTCCAATAATTTGAGAATATCTCAACCGAGCCATCGGTACTCACTTTCATTCTTAGTAAGTGCAAACAAGGATCATATGGAGTCTTAGCTACTTTGCAATTCTTATAACCAAATTTCTCAATTACACTTTCAGATAACGAGACTGCGATATGGTTATGCCACTGAGTTGAACGAGTCAACTTAAGGCCAAGAATCACACTAGCTACTCCCATATCCTTCATCTCAAACTTACTTTTCAAGAATTCCTTAGTAGTATTAATGATCCTCATATCAGCTCCAAACAATGTATCATCGACATACAGACATAAGACAATACTACTATCACCAATACTTCGCTATAGACACACTTATCAAACTCATTAGTAACAAAGCCAAACCGATGAGACAATTTTATCAAATTTCTCATGCCATCAGGGCTTCGTCCATACAAGGACTTAACAAGTTTACAAACCTTTCTCTCATTGCCGGAGGCCTCAAAAACCTCTCAGGATCCATATAAATTTCTTCCTCTAGATCGCCATGCAAGAAGGCGGTCCTTAACATCCATCCATGGATAGGAAGATCATATACGTAGGCCAATGCGATAAGCATTCGGATTGTAGTCATTCTAGCAACCGGCGAATAGGTATCGAAATAGTCTATTCCCTCCATTTCGTTTGAATCCCTTAGCCACTAACCTAGCCTTAAACTTGTCAACGGTTCCATCCGGTTTCAGCTTCCAAGACCCACTTACATCCTATCGTGCTACAACTAGGAGGGAGATCGACCACCTCCCATGCCCCATTGTGAGACAATAGAATCCATCTCACTCTTAACAAGATCCTTCCACCGCTGGCATCGAAGTAGCCATAGCAGCCTTCAAGGTTAGAGGATCACCTCGACATCGCAAGTGATGAAATCACTTCCAAAGTCCTCGTGGTCCTTGCCCGCTGCTCCTTCTTGGTTCAATCTCATCGTCGAATGAGCTGCACTAGAATCAACCCCCCACATTCGCTCCTCTACTTGAGCAGAATGGAATTAGTGGCCGGTTCGATTCTTGGGAAGTCCGTCTTTCATAGGAAACACATCCTCAAAAATGTTGCTTCACGTAACTCAACTATGAGTTCACATCTATGCCGTAAATTTCGTATTTTATAATAAGAAATCTCAATGCATAACTTGTTTCAGTAATAACCTATAAAGATAGCATCAACAGTTTAGGTCCAAGCTTCTTCCTTTTGTGCGCGGGTACAAGTACTTTGCAAGGCACCCCCCACACTTTTAAGTGTTTCAAGCTAGCCTGCCACCTCTCCAAAGTTCAAACGGACTTTCCTTTCTATGTTTGGGAGGGGACTCTATTCGAATATGGCAAGCCGTATTCAAAGCCTCTCCCCACATATATTCGGGGCAATCCAGTAACTTATGAGTAAACTCGTTAATCATATCGCAAGGGTTCTATTCTTACGTTCATTAATACCATTTGATTGAGGAGTATGTGAGGAGTCTCTTCACGTACTATTCCGTTTTCTTGGCAATAATACATGAAGGGGGTTGGACTCATATTCACCTCCTATCGACCCTTAACCGTTTCTTGCCGCCGTGTTTCGCTTCGTTCTTAAATATAATGAATTTATCTAATGCTTCATCCTTAGAATTAAGCAAGAACACATAACAAGATCACTAGCATCATCAATAAAGGTGAGAAAGTATTTCTTTTTGTCTTTGGTCACCACGCCATTAAATTCACAATATATCGGCATTTAACTAAATCTAGAATTTCTCTCTCACAACCGTTTAAACGGACCTTTTAGATTTAGCTTCAACACATACATGACATTTAGAATTCTTATCAATAGCATGTTTAGGAATAATATCTAAATTTCATCATTCTTTTCACGTAATCATAATTAATATGTCCTAAACGACCATGCCAAACATTTGAAGATTCAATGAATAAGAAACAGATAATCAATAGAACTAAAATTATTGTTGTGCGAACAAACATCGTTTCAACTCTAATTTTAAATAAACCATCCGAGGAATAACCTTTCCCACAAAACTACCAGAATCCAAAATAATAACCTTATTACACTTAAATGAAATCTCAAATCCTTCCCTAACTAGACTAGAACCACTAATAATGTCATGCGATAATGTCGTGAACGTGATACACTCGATGCAAGGTAAGAATGCGCCCATTTGGGAAACCTCGTGTCCACGCGTCCAGCCCCAAGCACCTTTGCAAAGACTAGAATTCCCCATCGTCACCGATCATCACTCTGCCGGCCGGTAAGACACAAATAGCAATTTATCAACACAAACGTGCACATTTGCCCCCAAATGTAGCCACTCGTTGGGTTCATAGACGATAAAGAGTTCAGGACAAGAAGTTACATACTTTGTAACATTTGGCAGTCGAGCGTCAACTCCGTGTGCGCCGAGTCGTGATCATCATAATCCTTCGACTCCAACACCATGTCGGATGGCCAGGATTGTCATCAGCAGAGGCTGCGGTCCTTTTCCTTTCTTGACTCGCAACCCCTAGAAAAGTGTCCACCTTCTCCACAATTCCGGCCAGCTCTGTTTGCTTTTGGCTTCCTAAAGTTATTTTTCTTAACTTTAAGCTTATCATGGTTTTCTTTATCCTTAGAAGTTTTCACACCTTTTCCTTTAAACTTGCTTTTTACCTAAGCATTCATATTAGCCTTTCCAGGTGTACACTAGGTTCGTTACCGTTATGCACCTCCCCTGAATCGCAATTGCATTCATCAACTCATTGAGTGACAAGCTTCCAGACGATGCTTCGAGGGTCATACCAAATTCTCCCCAAGATCGAGGGAAACTTCTCAATGATAGCCATGACAAATAACTTATCGTGGAAGTCCCATGTCGCATCCTTGAGTGATTGCAAAATGATTTGGAGTTCGTGTACTTTGATCGGTAACCATCGACTCTCGCCTCACTCATGATAATTCAGAACCTTCCCACTGGTACTTTTCCACACCGGATTCCATCTGTCCGCACTTCTTGGAAAGAGTCCCACAGCGACGCTAAAGAGCAAGAGGAGCAGAGCAATAAACATCAAAGAGCGCATTCGACAAAGCCGACGTAATGCATCCTCGAACAACGTCGTCCCCGCTTCCTTCCACAGCTTTAACCGCAGCCCACACTAACAGATCATCACCATTCGTAGTAGGACATTTTGGATGTCGAAGATACCGTACATGCCCCAGACCCAGATCTTCACGCGTTCGCACTCAACGCTCAAGTTCTTACCACCAAACTTCTCCTAAGATCGGAGGTGTCAACTGAGGGACTTAAAGGGAGAGCTAGAGGAACCACCGTACATGATCAAATAAAATACTATTTTCTCTTAGATCGTTGGAAATAAATTAATAAGCACCACGATTAAACAACAATTTAATCAACAGTAGGGATTTTATTGATCAAGTCAAAACGTACCAATTAAGATGCCAATAGCAAAACCGAAAGCCAAGGAACAGATCAGAAAAGCATTAAACAATAAAACAAACGGTTAGAAAACTTATCGTGATTTGATCGAGTCGCCTTAGAAGACCGTCCCAAGAGAAAATATTGCCCCCAATTGGTGCAACTCAGGTACAGCAAATTTCTCCGAGGATAAAACGATCACGAACTACGTACCACAAAATAGCACACGTAGGTAGGTAGTCACCGGCGGTCCTATCTCGCCGCCTTGAATCTCACGAACGAATCTCATGAACGGAGTGTTTGATCTTTGAATCAAAGCAAGAGAATTGTGTTTCTCTTCAATATTCAATCACCAAAAACGGCCGAGAAGTAGAGTATTTATACATGGAATGGTTAAATTAGGTTTTAGGCTTAATTAAACCTAAAAACCGATTTAATTCGGCCCAGAATCTTCACCGGCCCCGTCACCAGCGCGGCCGCCCGGCTAAGCGCGCGACCGCGCACCTTGACGGGTAGGCAATTTTGGAGAACCTTCGTCGACCGCGCCGGCCGCTCAGAGCTCAGCGCGGTCGCGCACGAAGGCAAAGACTCCGACGTGATTTTCCTCTATGCCTCGTTCATTCCAAGCCAAACACCCACCAAGGTAATATGACTATGAACTTCAACACCACTTATGCAAATATTCCAACAGAATAGCCTTGTCTTCAAGGATAAATTCTGGATAAACAAACCATCTTACCTCTGCTGTCCCATTGAACCATTGAATAAGCAACCCTGAAACTGTTTTGCTTAACCATATTCCGATCAAGAAATGCAACCGGTTCATCCAAGGGTTGCCCTAATCCGGCCAAGAGGGTAGCCCCCAAACATATCCTCCAACTAGATGGAACTTTTTCGGCCAAGGGTTGAAAACTCTGACTCTTGACATTGTTACTTTCCCTAAGAGCCTCTCTAGATGAAACTTTTTCGGATATCCCAAATTGTTGCTCGAGTAGTTGTTTCAGCTAGTACTAGGTCCTAACCTTGATTGAACACACATGAACTCAACATGCAAATGATTTAGAACCTTTGTCATTCTATCAGTTTCCCTCCCCTTTTTTTTCCAAACACAAAGTTATACATTTTCAAACAAGGAATAAACATTTATTTTTCAGGATCCTATGTTTTTCACTTTTTGGATCAAAATTGGAATCGGGGGTTAGCGAAGAAATGCGTTATAGCTTCCGGTTAGGATTTTGTCATACCGCTATGATTGTGAGGGTCAAGCTTATTGAGGGCACTCGGTGAGCCCCATTTTTAACAAATCATCTTTAACTGCACATTTCACGTTTCGCATGCATGGCCATATCTCAACTACACACTGCTGCGATGCAAAATGCTTGTTGTGAAGGTTCGGATCTCTCATTTGTGTAATTAACTGGTCTATTCCACTGGTATCCGTTATTGTGAGATAAATTGGGCCTTTCCCCTACATTAATTTGTTCGAAAGAGATGGTTCAATTTTTAACATGCATTATCCTGATGATGTCAGAACGATGTAGATGAATCCTAGTGCGTCAGCTATGGATAATTCAGCTGCTGATTAGCTCGAAAGAGATGAACAAATGTAAACTAGTCGGATGGTCTCCGACAGCGGTGTGAGAGTAAGAACATTTTTTGTGCGAGGAAATCAATTAACAAAAAGTTTAAAGTTAAAAGATTTAGTTACCAGTAACTAGTAGCGATGCAGAAAGAAATTATAGAGCAAAAAATGTTGAGTTTATTCATCAATCAATTGAGTATTTATACAGACTTGTAACAACCTTATAACAACTTTCTCATAACTGCCTAACAACTTTACTCCCTCCGTCCCGGCCGATTTAGGACTTTTTGCCATTTTGGGCGTCCCACCCGACTTAGGACGGCCCAAAATGGAAACCTTAAATCACTATTCTCTCCACTCATTCTCTCTCCTACATTATTTTAATACTCACAACACCATTATAATTTACTATTCCCTCCACTCATTCTCTCTCCTATTTTTAAATTACACTCACAACATTTACATTTTCCTTAATCCCCGTGCCATTTCAAAAAATCCTAAGTCGGCCGGGACGGAGGGAGTATATAACAGAGATACTTAACTTCTGTTATTTACATTTAACTCAACATCCTCAGTATTTGCTGTATTGACACTTTGCACCCCTGAAGTTGTGCTATCATCAACTTTATTCATATCTTTATCATCCCCCCTCAAGGTGAAAGAGCTGAACAGGTTCAAAACATTCAACTTGGCTAAAAGAAATTGAAGCTGAGTAGAAGAAAGTGCCTTTGTGAACAGATCAGCAAGTTGCAATTTAGTAGATACATAGGCAGTTTTAATAAACCCAGAAGCAATTTTCTCTCTAATCAAATGACAGTCTATCTCGATGTGTTTCGTACGTTCATGAAACACTGGGTTGGAGGCAATATGTAGGGCTGCGGCCTGATTGTCACAAAACAAAGTAGCAGGTGTCAAACCAGTGAAACCAACCTTAGTAAGTAGAGAAATAATCCAAGTAGCTTCACAACTTGCAGAAGCCATGCTTCTATACTCAGCCTCAGCTGAACTTCTAGATACTGTAGTCTGTTTCTTAGCTTTCCAAGAGATAAGAGAGAAACCAAGAAATATGCAGTAGCCAGACAATGACTTCCTTGTAGTGGGACAAGAAGCCCAATCAGCATCATAGAAGATTCGAATGTTAAACTGAGTAGAAGAGGAATAGAACAACCCTTGACCAGCAGAACCTTTAAGGTATTTAACCAACTTTAAGGCTGCATCCCAGTGAGGAACTCTAGGAGAACTCATGAACTGACTGAGAATATGGACATTGTATGATAGATCAGGTTTGGTAATATGTAGGTAGATTAACCTCCCAACTAATCTCCTATATTGCTCAGGGTTAGAAAAGAGAGTACCATTGTCAGCAGCCAAAGAATGGTTTTGTTCCATGGGCAACTTGGAAGGTCTGGCTAACATAAGACCAGTGTCATCAATGAGATCGAGAGTGTATTTTCTCTATGAATGCAAATACCCTTAGTTGACCTGGCAATCTCAAGTCCAAGGAAGTACTTCAAAGGACCCCGTCCTTGATCTTGAACTGAGATAAGAGATAGGTTTTAATCTGAGCTATTGTGTGAGAACATGACCCTGTGACAATAATGTCATCCACATACACCAATAGAACACTGAATGCAGATGTAGTTTTCATGTAAAATAAGGTGTGATCATTTTTGGACTGAGTGAACCCATAGGTAAGCAATAAAGTGGACAATTTAGAGAATCGTTGCCTAGGAGCTTGCTTTAACCCATACAAAGATTTTACCAACTTGCAGGCCAACTGTTGATTTGGGAACTGTTGGGATATGGATTCAGGTACAAAATATCCTGAGGAAGGCTCATAAATACTTCTTCTGACAAGTCACTATGCAGAAAGGCATTGGTGACATCCATTTGATCCAAAGTCCAATGTAAAGACTAGCTAAGGCAATCAAAATTCTATCTGAAGTCATTTTAGCTACTGGTGCAAAGTTTCAAAGTAATCAAGACCCTCAGTTTGTGTAAATCCCTTGGCAACCAAACTTGCTTTGTGCCTATCAACAAGAGTACCATCTGGCTTAAACTTAAGCTTGTATATCCATTTGCATCCCACGAGCTTTTTATCAGCAGGCAAAGGTTGAACAATCCAAGTGTTATTTTGTTCTAAAGCCTGAATCTCAATAGCCATTGCTCTGCATCAGTTGGGATCCTTTATGCCTTGCTTATACCAGAGAAATAGGACATATTACAGATATAAGAGAAATAAGGAGAGATTTGAGAATAAGAGACTGAAGGAGAGTGACTTACCAGAGAACAAGAACTTGAGGGATGTGTAAAAGAAGAAGGAAGACCATTATAATCTTTGTATTTGACAGGTATATGTCTAGTTCTTGTAGGTCTACTAGTAACTTGGGGAATTTGTGATTTTTAAGTTCCTAATTTATTAATTTTTAATTGTGTTGTGAATTATTTTCTAATGCATGTATATCTAAATCACTATAATCTTAATCTTGATTTTCATTTTGATTAATAACTTGGGTTTGTTTATCTTTTAAATTAATTTATTGTATTGTATTTTTTTAGTTAGAGAATTAATAAATTTATCTTCTGATTTAGAACTAAATGTAAAATCTTTAGTACCTATAATTAATAGAGATTTACCTAATGGAATCTGAGTAGTTAGAAGCTTTATAGTTGTTCTTGTGATTTTTGTACCTTTATATTTTCCATTTTATCTTCTATTCTTTCTAATTGTTTATTCATTGTTTGCATACACAAATTAATTAGTATAATTATTTTGTTTAATTATTTTATTTATATCTTAGCTTTTAGTATTTAAATAAGATAATATATTTGCTTCTAAATTATCAATTTTAAGATTTTTTGATGGTGAATAGATATATCTAATTTTTTTTTCCTTCTAATGTTTTTCAAGTTTTAAAATGTTGTTCAATTGTATATACTCCCTCCGTCCCAATATGTTTGTCCCATTTGACTTTTTTGTTGAACTTTGACCACAAATATATGACAATTTAATTATGTTCTTGAACTTCTAAAAATTTCTATTGATTCACCATTAATAATATTATCAACAACAACTTTTAGAATTTCATGAACATGATTAATCTCTCATAAATTTGTGGTCAAAGTTCAACAAAAAAGTCAAATGAGACAAATATTTTGGGACAGAGGGAGTATTTCTTTATATGTGTATTGGGAATGGATATTTGTATACCATTCAAAAAAGGAATAATTATTTTTTGTGAATTAATAAATTTATAATATTCTTCTTTTATGTTTATTATTTTTTCTTCATTATGATTTTGAAAATTTATGTTTATTATTTTTTCTTCATTATGATTTTGAAAATACCAAGTTCTAAAATCTTTATATTTTTTTTGAAGAAATTCTTTATTTATTTCTTTTTATCATATTAAAATTCTTTCGTTATCGTATTAACAGTAAAATTTATGTCAGAAAGTGTTAGAAAAGATGCTATAGGTTCAATTTCTTCTTGAGGGATATTTTTGAAGGATTCTTTAATTTCTTCAAATATTAAATTTTCAACCTTTTCTTTTCCTTTATAAGGTAAGGTATTTCACTTTCTAAATACCTAGATGAAGTAGATCTTCTACTTAAGCTTCTAGAAAATTTTATAATTTTAAAATTTGTTTTTCTTGCGCTATTAGCAAAAGTAACTTAAACATCTTCTTCTGTAGTTTGAATAATTTGTTTTATTTTGCCAATTTTCTACACGCAGAAGGAGCAGCTAAAGGAAGTAAAAAAAAAAAAGCTGACAACTCAATATCTTTCCAAGATATTCCTCTTGGAGTCATTATATGAGATTTATCTAAATTTGTTTCTAATAGATATCTTACTTATATTATAAAATGTTTATTTGCAAGAGATATTTGATCATTTAGTTGTCTTGTGACAAAGTCAGGGCTCAAAATTTCTTCTGTAACATTAAGACCTGGTATAATTCTGCCATGCTAAGGTCTCTGCTCAGAAAAATTAGATGCACATGAATAATGAAAGCAACCTGTTTTGTTACGCGAGTTCAAATTCCTTCACCTTGAGACCACTCTTCGTAAGCTGCATATAGCAGCACGGATAAGACGTTCACCCAAAGGAGATGTTGAGAACAGGCTTCTCAACCCTAATCTCTTCATCATACTCCCTCCGTTCCGAATGATCTTTCTGCTTTTTTTTTGTTGTTACTATGAATACGTTTAGCAATATTTATAAGTTGATTCAGTTATTCTAACAAAAAAATTGGATACCTCTCCACTACTATATCCTCTTCTTGATTAAGGTCTTGATTAAGGAGAGGACAGCCAAATATGCTCTTATTTATTTAGGGAGATAAAATGACAAAAATAACCTCATATAGGAGAAGAAAAAAAACAAATATTTCCGTTGCCGGGACTTGAACCCGGGTCTCTCAGGTGAGAGACGAGTATCCTAACCAACTAGACTACAACGGATTTGTTGTTAGAAAATCAACCTAAGTTATATATAACAATTAAAAGTTAATTATAGGCTTTTCTAGCATTGCTATATAACCCATATTCCTATTAGTTAGCATTTACAAGTCTGGGGAAACAGTAAAAAATAAAAGGCCCTAATACATCGATAAAAAAATTGCAAACTTAAATGCGCACACACACACATATATATATATAGTGTGTGTGTATGTATATATGTTAGTATTTGAAAATAAAAACACACCTAGAATATACTCATATGAAGATAACAAAAAATAAGAAACACAAATTAGAATTATAATACAATACTCCCTCCGTCCAAGCAAAACAAAAGTGTCACTTTTTGCCCAAAATGGCGTCCCGTTTGAAGCGTCACATTTCTTAAAAAGAAAATATTTTATTAATATTCTATTATCCCACTAACTATTCCCTCCACTAATTCTCTCTCCTCTTTTCAAATTACACTCATAACACTTTTTAAATTCACTATTTCCTCCACTAATTCTCTTTCCTATTTTCAAATTACACTCACAACATTTTTTCTTCCCACTTTTTTCCTTAATTTGCGTGCCACCCCTAAAAAGGTGACACTCTTGCTGGGACGGAGGGAGTATATGTGTTTTATGTTTATACATCAAACTTGTATACTCCCTCCCTCCCATGATAATGTAGACTTTTTGGTCCGGCACGGAGATTAAGGTAAAAAGTGATAAAGGTAATGTGTTGTGAGTGTAAAAGTAAAATAGGAGAGAGAATGAGTGGAGAGAATAGTAAATTTAAAAAGTGTTGTGAGTAGAGAGAAGTGGGTCTCATTTCCATTTTGGGAAAATATAAATTATTGTGGGACGCCCAAAAGGAAATTTTTTTGGTATATTTGTGAGACGGAGGGAGTATTTATTATCATATCATCTATATTTTTTTTAAGGTCTTTCCCCCAGGTTATGAAGAAATCTATTACAAGCATATCCAATATCCATAAATGTTTTATCAACAGGAGAAGGAGAAGCTACTCCCCTTATCACCAATGGAACGACGAACGAAGTAATAGCTAAAACTTGGACATCTATAGTATAAATTAGACCTGGGTGCTACAGTTGTTTGAACAGTACTAAGTGTCGAAATTCCTGTTTTGCCCTCACTAATTTGTCCCTTTCCCATTTTGCCCTTAAATTTTTTTTATTTTTTTTTAAATTTAAAAAAAAAAATGTGTCCTCGAACACGGGCTTAATTTAAAAAAAATTAAAAAATAAAAAAAATTAACGTGTCCTAGGACACGGGCTTATTCTAGTTAGCTAATATGAATGGATTGTTAGACAATTATCCCATATCTACTAAACAGAGAAATATGGATCGATATATAAACTCGAGGAGCTACTCCCCTTATCACCAATTGGTTTTAAAGTGAAACTTTCAATATATTATGTTATCGATCGAGCCCATCCCATACTCACACTTGTCCTCTCTCTAGTTCTTACTCAAACTCTAATTCTAATATGGTATTAGAGCAACCGATTTATGGGTCCAAACTCAAATTACGACCATATGTCCTTGAGAAGATAATTAATAGTGATTGAAAGATCCACTAAATTAGTTTTCTTCCCTACTTTTTTCAAAGTTAGCCAGGATGGAACCGCCCACAAAGCTTATATATGGACTGGCTACACCAAGAAAGTTCCCACTTACTGCAATCACTTACCACTTCACTTATACTAGTATTACTGAATTAGGGAAAGTGATGTCCATATCAACATTCTGAACCATCATACTTTGGTACAACAACTATTATGCTTACAATAAGCGAAAGCCAGAAGCAACAATACTGTGCCTTTTTTTGTGCAAGGTTCATGGCTACCAAGAATTCATCACTTTCAACAGAGTTCCAATTTTGGACTGAAACGTTCCATATGCACAATCAGAAAGAGTATACTGCTGTTTGGAAACCCATCTTTCATGTCACAATACTCGAGAACAAGATCTAAATCATCATGCATATATACTCCCTCCGTCCCGAAATGATGTTACCGTGAGGATGATGTGGGAAGTTCACTAGTTTTAGTCATTCAATTATGTAAATGAGAACATAACAAAAATGGCAAATGGGAACATCTTTGTGGAACGGAGGGAGTACTATTTTCCCCAAATTCCACATCACAGGACTATCAGAGAACTTGGATGAACCAGTTGCATTTTTTGATAGGAATATGGTTAAGCAAAACAGACTCCACAGTTTCATGGTTGCTTATTCAATGGTTCAATGGGACAGCAGAGGGAAGATGGTTTGTTTATCAGACTTCAATATCCAGAATTGATCCTTAAAGACGAGAAGGGGTGCATTGTTATCACGAATATGCAAACAACAGCAAAACAGTAAACGAAACCCTTAATATGTGGAACAGAGACAAGAGTACACAAACAGGAAGAGGTTAGTCCGGATCAAATCGTTACAATTTAATTATTATATCATGTATATTTTATCTAAGGTCTTTCAATTCCTCCCAGGTTATGAAGTATTATGTTCCAAGCATAATCCAATATCCATAAATGTTTTCTAAGGTCTTTTATCTTGGACGAGACGACAATCAACAGGAGGAGTAATGTCGGCAACAGTCAGCAGCCGTAGCAGGAAATAATTCAGCAGCAAGGATGAATAAAACAGCTTAAGTTGTTATAGAAAAGTCAAAGTTAAACGGGATGGATGGAGGGAGTAATAGCTAAAACATGGACAGTAGCTAGCTAATATGTATGGATAAGGCTAAACAACATCCTTAAGAACGGAGGACTGGGTCCATCTCTAATTACAACCACAACGTCCTTAAGAATTTTATTTGGGCCCTTTAAACTCATGGACATAAATTGTAAGGTCGAGCATAACTTTAAGTTACGAAGTTAGTGGTAACTTATACTCCCTCAATCCCACCAAAACTGATACTTATTTTCTTTTTGGTCCGTTCCAGTCAAACTGATACTTCCCAAACTGGAAAGGAATCTTTACTATTTACCCCACTCATTCTCTCTCCTATTTCACTTTTACGCTCACAACATTCTCCCTCCTAACTATTCCTCCCGCTCATTCTCTCTCCTATTTAATTCTTCATACTCACAACATTTTCTTTCACTTTTTATCTCTCTTACTTTTCCTTAATCCGCATGCCCAAAAATTTGGTATCAGTTTCGGTGAGACGGAGGAAGTACTTGTTTTGGTTGCATGAAATGATGTAAATAGTGATATTCCACTGAAAGATAAGGACCACTTAAAACTTCATTTGGATGGATATTATTTAAGGAGCTAGGGGTTTCTCATCTTCTTTCAACAATGGAGTCCCTGTCTTTCATTCTATCAGCCATAGCACTGCTAGCTGCTTCCCGCCTTCTTTCAAGAATTTTAGTCAGAAAATACCAACAAAATCTCCCAGCAGGTCCAAAACCATGGCCAATAATCGGTAACCTCAACCTAATAGGTCCACTTCCCCACCAATCCCTTCACAAATTAACCGAAAAATATGGAGAAGTAATGCAACTTAAGTTTGGGTCATTGCCTGTTGTCATTGCCTCGTCTTCTAAGATGGCTAAACAGTTCTTGAAAACGCATGATCACATTTTTGCTTCTCGCCCAGCCACTGCAGCTGGAAAGTATGCAAATTACAATTACTGCGATGTATCATGGGCTCCCTCCGGTCCCCATTGGCGACAAGGCAGGAAATTTTTCGTCACCGAGCTTTTCAACTCAAAGAGATTAGATTCTTATGAACACATTCGTGTTGAAGAAAGGCATGCTTTTATCTCTCGTTTACACTCGTTGTCAGGAAAACAGGTCCCTTTGAGAGCTCACCTCACCCACGCTACTCTTAGTGTTATAAGCAGAATCGCTTTGGGTAAGAAGTATTTTAGCGAGCCGGAAGCTCGGGACCAGACTGAAATAGTGAAGCTCGAAGAATTTCAAGAAATGCTAGATGAGCTGTTTGTGCTTGATGGCGTCTTTAACATTGGTGATTGGATACCGTGGCTTGCTTTTCTAGACTTGCAGGGTTATGTGAAGAGAATGAAGGCTTTGTCCAAGAAGTTTGATAGGTTTTATGATCACGTGATTGATGAGCATCAAGCAAGGAGGGAAGCTGAAGGGGCAGATTTTGTGGCTAAGGATATGGTGGATTTGCTCTTGCAGATGGCTGATGACCCCAATCTTGAAGTTCAGATCAATTCTGACGCTGTCAAGGGGCTAATACAGGACCTAATATCTGGTGCAACAGATACTACAGCAACAGCCGTGGAATGGGCAATGTCTGAACTCTTGAAACACCCGTATCTAATCAAGAAGGTGACAGAAGAGCTCGACAACGTAATTGGACGAGAAAGATGGGTAGAAGAGATAGACTTTCCACAACTTCCTTACATGGACGCAATTTTAAAGGAAACCATGAGGTTGCACCCAGTGGCTGTATTGCTTGCACCACGCTTGGCACTTGAAGATTGCAAAGTAGCCGGATATGACATATATAAAGGAACCATAGTCTTTGTAAACACTTGGAGTATAGGGCGTGACCCTAAACTTTGGGATAACCCAGAAAAGTTCCTGCCAGAAAGGTTCTTGGATGGAAAAGTAATTGATGTCAAGGGTCAGAATTTCGAACTTCTGCCTTTTGGATCTGGTCGGAGGATGTGTCCGGGCTACCCTCTAGGACTAAAGATGATGAAATCGTATTTAGCTAATTTGTTGCATGGGTTTAACTGGAAATTACCCGAAAATATGAAGAAAGAGGAAATCAGCATGGATGAAGCTTATGGACTGGCTACACCAAGAAAGTTCCCACTTATTGTGACCACTGAACCTCGTTTACCACTTCACTTATACTAAGTTGATATTTGAATGTTTTTAACCTTATTGGGGATTAAGCCATGAGCTTGGTACAACCTTTTTTATGTTTACAATAAATGAAAGCTAGAAGCAACAATATTGTGGCTCTTTTTTAGGGGTTCATCTATGTGTAATCTCAAGGATTTTAAGGGAGAGCGGATTAGACTACCTGGTTAGATAAATTCAAGCTTCATCAGCTCCTAACTTACGTTCCTCTACTGCTCGTATGTCAAATCCTAAATATTTTAATCCCGAATTTATAAACCCAAAAAACCTAAAAGAAGCTCTTATTCTTCGGGAAAAATGCGATTCTGAACCAGAAGGCGGTCTTTCTATTTCTGATACTTCTCCTTCGGCTTATCATTATCATGATGCTCGCACTTATGGGGGTATTGTTGGAGGAGTTCATGTTGATCCGAGGGCTCCAATGGCTGACGGCGATAATTTTGAAGACTTTTACGATGAAGAAGATGGATTTCAAAAGGTTAAAGGGAAACGAGGAAAATCTGGATCGAAAGCTAAATCAAAAAACCTCAAGCCTAAAAGGCCTTGGTTTCCTAAAAGGCAATTTGATTGACCTTTTTTATTTATTTTATTTTCTGTTATTCTTTAATTATTGTACTTTTTAATTTTTAATAAAATTTAGGGGGCATTGCCCTTTTCGCCAAAAAAAAAAAAAAAAAAAAAAAAAGCTAACTGCATTGTCCTTTTGATAATGGAGGGGTTATAGACATTTTGTTCAGTATCTGCTTCGGCTTTTAGTAGGAGAAAACGAATCGGTAAACATCTGCATCAAAATTACTACTCCCTCCGTCCCTAAATGAATAATGTCCAAATTTCCAAAAAATAATCTCCCAAAATGAAAGTTTATTTTTTTTGAAAGTTACTAATGTTGGGATTGGAGTCCTAAACCAAGGAAGAAAAGGGGCCTAAGTCGGAGGGGTTTATGGAGATCAAAAGGTGTTCAAAGCAGTGAAGAATTCTGCTCGTGGCTTGGGTCTGCGCCAGGCGGCCGCATGGGGAGGGCCGAGGCGTGCGCCTCATTGGCCGAGGCAGGTGGCCAAGGTTTGCCAACGCGAGGCGGCCGCATGGAAGGCTTGAGGCGGGCGCCTCAAGCTGGCCGAGGTTTTGGGCTTTGTTTTGTTTCCTTATTTGATTAGAACTCTTCTTAAATTAGATTTAGGGTTTCCTTGTAACTATATAAGCATAATTTCGGCCTAGAACACATTGTAGCAACATATTAGAGAGACTAATAACATATTGGCTTGGCAATTGCCCCCGGACGTAGTTCACGAGTTGGTGAATGAACCGGGTAAACAACTCTTGTGTTCTTGTGTGTGATTGTTTCTTTCTTGTACGTGTGGGTGTGTTGATTTCTTTGTCTTGATTGCAAACGGAGAGCACCAATTTCACAACAACTGGTATCAGAGCCTGGTTTGGTGGATTCAAAATTCTTTCATTAGTTGATTAATTTTGAATCGCGTTCTTGGGGATTTTGGTGAAGCAGTCAAGATGAAGACCCAAATCGAGAAATTCAGCGGTGTGAATTTTACGTTTTGGAAGACGAGGATTGAAGATTACCTTTATTGTAAGGATCTTCATAAGCCCTTGAAGGAGAAGCCCGAAGACATGACACAAGGAGAATGGGAGATCTTGGATCGGAAGGCGTTAGGAGCGGTAGGAGTGCCACTAGCAAGCGGACGTTGCACGGAACGCCATGGAGGCCGAAACGACGGTGGAGTTGCTCTGGCTTATTTGTCGAGCATGTATGAGAAGCGTCGAATATCAATAAGGTGCATTTGATAAAGAGGTTTGCGAATGCGAAGATGTCGGAAGGCGAGACGGCGGCAAGTCATGTCGGCAATTTGAAGGTATGGTGGACCAATTGAAAAGTGTTGATATTACTTTCTCCGATGAAGTGCTAGCTTGTTTTCTTCTAAAATCATTGCACGATAGTTGGGAGGTTACTCACACAACGATTAGTACGTCAGCGGCATTGGTGTATACGGAGGTTAGAGATCTCGTCTGCAAGAGGAGTTGCGAAGGAAGGAGAAAAGGGGAGAATCGTCAGTAGATGGAAATTTGGCTTAGGGTGGAGAGAAAAAGGGGTGGACTGGGGAAAAAGGTCGAGTGCTACAATTGTGGTGAATTGGGGCACATCGGTTATGATTGTCCGGGAAAAAGTGGTGAATGTGCGCACGTGGTGGATGATGGTGGTGATGTATTAATCCTGAGGAGGAGCGGTCGGGTGAAGATTGGGTGTTGGATTACTCGAGCTTCTTGTCATGCTAGTGGGGATGCGGAATCAATGAGGACGTTACAAAACCCAGGAGATTTCGGGGTTCTCTATCTTGGTGATGGTCAACCATTGAAGATCAAAGGTAAGGGGATGTGATGATGAAGACACCTAATGGGCTGTTTTACAACTACACGACGTGATGCATGTTCGGATTTGAGGAGAAGGGTGATTTACGTGGGACAACTTGACGGTGAAGGATATGGTGTTTCTTTCGTTGGTGGGTCTTGGGAAGTCATGAAAGGGGCTAAGGTGTTGGCTCGTAGGGTTAAGGGAAGACGTTGTACTACACTGCAATGTCGTTTTCGTTCAGGTGGGAGCGAGAGGCTTAAGAACCGGCCCGTTGGTGTAAAAAGGGGAGACATCAAGAAGCGGTATGTTGGGGAGGACACAAAGTTGATCAACGCGGTGTGGATGTCCAAGGGCCACTAACAGAGCGGATTCGTGACCAAGAACAGTGATGCGAGAAACAAAGCTGTGTCCAAGTTTCAAGGGGAGGCATTGCGAGGAAGGTGGAGTGCGGAGGGAGAAGGCGAAGTTAGACTTATGGAGAAATCAAGGTAGAAGCCGATTTGGGAGGCAAGAACGATCTAACACGGGGAGGTTGAAACGTCGCTTGGTTTCAACTCGCCTTAGTACTTGAGGAGAGGTGTGGTAGTGTCGAAGCCAATATGGAATGGGGAAAATGTGTTCGAAGGTCTTTACTCCGTGGTGGGAGTTAATGGGTGATTCTATGTTTGTTAGTTTAGTCTCTCAGGTGGGAGATTGTTGGGATTGGAGTCCTAAACCAAGGAAGAAAAGGGGCCTAAGTCGGAGGGGTTTATGGAGATCAAAGGTGTTGAAAGCGGTGAAGAATTACGCCTCGTGGCTTGGAGTGCACGCGCCGAGGCGGCCGCGTGGGGAGGGCCGAGGCGTGCGCCTCGTTGGCCGAGGCAGTGGCCAAGGTTTGCCAACGCGAGGCGGCCGCATGGAAGGCTTGAGGCGGGCGCCTCAAGCTGGTCGAGGTTTTGGGCTTTGTTTTGTTTCCTTATTTGATTAGAACTCTTCTTAAATTAGATTTAGGGTTTCCTTGTAACTATATAAGCATAATTTCGGCCTAGAACACATTGTAGCAACATATTAGAGAGACTAATAACATATTGGCTTGGCAATTGCCCCCGGACGTAGTTCACGAGTTGGTGAATGAACCGGGTAAACAACTCTTGTGTTCTTGTGTGTGATTGTTTCTTTCTTGTACGTGTGGGTGTGTTGATTTCTTTGTCTTGATTGCAAACGGAGAGCACCAATTTCACAACAACTAAATCCTTCCTCAACATACAACAACTTCTAATTCACACTTATACTCAATGAAATTTGGTCAATATTATCAAAGCACTAATACCATAGAAGTTAAAAGGAAAAAAAATAGGAATCACAGCAAAAAGACAGAATGTGGAACGGAAACACACAGCAAAGGACAATCTACTACAAACAATGCTGATTTGGATGAACACAAATAGCTTCAAATTTTAGTCAGAAGACTCAGAAACAGACTATTAGCTTCTATGTGATGTTCACTGTTATGAAGTAAAACAGGCTTGAACAAGCCGAGAGACAAAATTCCAACATACATCCAGCTGATTTCAAATAAACATGCATAAGGAGATGATTAAAATGCATACACATACTTACTACTTAGACAACTGAAATCAAATGGTATCAAACCAAAATTACGCACAAATATAGTTTTTTGAGAGAAATTGAAAAGAGCAAAATCTGAGGGAAAACTGAAATACTAGCCCGAACTGAGAAGAAATCATCGCGACGGCAGCGGAAGAAGAAGTTTTTGCCACGACCGTTGCCGTCTAAATCTAAGCGGTGTTGGCTGTTTTGGAGTTGGAGGATGCTGGCCCGACTTGCTGGGCTGGTTGGATTTGGTGCGAACATGGGGCATAAATGGTACTTTTCGCTTTGTCCCGGCTTCGGACCCTAGTCCCCTCAACAAAAAATCATTAATTAATCGGTGAATTTATAAGAAATTTTGATTTGAATTTCGGATAGATATAAACTTTAGTAAATTATGTAAATTTAAACTCTCTCTGTCTCCCATGAGTGAACACTTTTTTTTTTTTGTCTGTCACATAAGTGAAGACCGACCAAAACGACATAGTTTTTACACTATTTCTCTCACTCATTCTCTCGCTTACTTTACTTTTATACTAACACCAATCAACTTATTATTCCTCTTAATCATTTTCTTTCCTATTTTATTTTCATACTCACAAATATTTCCTCCCACTAATTCTCTCTTATATATTTTTTTTTAATTTTTGTATCTAATTTTTTTGATCTCCATTCACATTCACGTACAACGAAGATATTGGAGTATACTCCCTCCGTCCCGCTAATATTAGCACACTTTCCTTTTTGGGCGTCCCGCTAATATCCGCACACTCCCAAAAAGGAAATTTTATATTAATAAAATATTCACTCAACCCCACTCATTCTCTCTCCTACATTATTTTAATACTCACAACACCATTATAATTTATTACACCCTCCACTCATTCTCTCTCCACTCATTCTTTTACACTCACAACATTTTATTAAAATATCATATTCCTTAATTCCCGCACAAACAGTATTTGTGCTAATACTAATGGGAAGGAGGGAGTATTTGTTTAGGCTGAAGGAGCTTTAAAAAATTTAACCAATAGATAAGATTATAGGCCTAAGAGAATAGCCAACGAATTCCATTTTGTTCAAAACTGTACACAAGTTTGGGGGGAAAAAATTCCAAAAAAGTAAAATCCATTTATACTGTATTTTATTTTATTTTTTTGCGAAAAGGGCAATGCCCCCTAAATTTTATTAAAAAATAAAAAATACAATAAATAAAAGAAAAAATCAAAAAAATACAATAAATAAAAAGGGCAATCAAATTGCCTTTTAGGAAACCAAGGCCTTTTAGGCTTGAGTTTTTTGATTTAGCTTTCGATCTAGATTTTCCTCGTTTTCCTTTAACCTTTTGAAAGCCATCTTCTTCATCGTAATAATCTTCAAAATTATCGCAGTCAGCCATTGGAGCCAATGGGTCAACATGAACTCCTCCAATAATACCCCCATAAAACCTTAGGGTCTTTATTTGAGTCAAAAATGTTGAACTCCATTAAATTCCCATCAAACTCCATAGTCAAAGATCCGTTGGAAACATCCAACTTAGTATGAGCCATAGACATAAATGGCCTCCCCAACAGAATGGGAGTCTTAGGATCCGTATCCATATCTAGTACATAAAAATCTGCGGAAAAAATAAATTTACCAACCCGAACAAGCACATCCTCAACCTTCCCCTTAGAGTAGGCATTAGATCTATCCGCCAACTGAATTATTAAACGAAACAAATTTTTTTTATTCGATTCGGTATTCGATTCGAGAATTCGATATTCGTATTCGAAAAATTTGAATTCGAATTTTTATATTGATTCGATAAGTATTCGAATTTGAATAATATCTCACGATATTCGATTCGAGTATTCGCGAATATTATTCGAATAATATATACTCCCTCCGTCCCAATAAGTGCTTCACTCTTTTGGGTGGGCACGCAAATTATGAAAATGGGAGGGAAAAAAAATGTTGTGAGTGTAATTTGAAAATAGGAGAGAGAATTAGTGGAGAGAATATTAAATTATAATGGTGTTGTGAGTATTAAAATAATGTAGGAGAGAGAATGAGTGGAGGAAATAGTAAAGATTTTTTGCCAAAAAAAAAAAGGTGAAGCTTCTAACGGGACGTCCTTTTGGGTAATTAGTGAAGCTTTTATTGGGACGGAGGGAGTATATATATATATATATATATATATATATTAATACGAATCGAATATTAGAATCGAATACCGAATCGAATCGAATAATTCAAATATTAATTTCGAATCGAATACGAATCAATTTTTCTATTCGAATACGAATCGAATACGAATACGAATATTCGAATATTTTCACGAATCGAATCGAATACGATGATATTCGATTCGATTCGTTTCGTTTACACCCCTAACTGTAATCAATAAATTATGGTGATTACAATATACACATTCAATCACTAATATTAAGCGTGGCTACTCTTCATTAACAACCTTCTCATATACTCCCTCCGTTTCGCTAAGGTTGTTATATTCATGCTGAAGCACGTAAATTAAGAAAGGGGAATAATGAGTGATTGTGAGGAAGAGAGAGAATGAGTGGAGAATAATGAGTGGTTGTGAGGAAGAGAGAGAATGAGTGGAGAATTATAAAAATAATAAAAAGTTTCCTTTTTTGGTAATGTTGCAACTTAAGTGAAATACCGAAAATGGCAAAATGTTGCAACCTTAGCGGAACGGAGGGAGTATTTCTTTTATCCTTTAATATGAACAATCATACATTGCTCATGGCTAAGTTTGTAGGAGAGTATTTCATGACATCTCCTAGTCCCATTTGCCCTCTAATTCATTGACACTATTTATGGCTCTATCTTATGTATCCTAGGTTTATCCATCAAGCACACAATGCAATAGTCGAAACTATGTTTATATAGGTTAACAATAAATCCTAAAATTTGTACAAGAAGAAATCATGTTCAATTAAGGAAATAAAATCTGGCTAAAAATCGGACATAGGCGCCCGCCTTGATTCTCGAAATACCAGTTTCTCGGCTAAGTGCTCGCTTCATATCTCGACCCAAACTCCTCAAATGTTTAGTCTCCTTTTCCACCAACATTTCCATGTTGGTTTATACTTCATAACCTAACAATCTCCTACCTAGAGACTAGAACCAATAAACCATCGTAACTGACCTGTCAAATACCCACCTATAAAATGATCATCTTCATTGTATCTTGACAACGCCGATCACTAAGCTCTCACCCAAGTTTTTGTTTAAGTACTAAGGCGAGTTGAAACCAAGCGACTCTTCAACCACTGCGTGTTGGATTGCCCTTGCCTCTCTGAATCAATTGATCATATGATCCCTTGCAAGTCCCTTTTTGCCTTCTTCCTCCAAACCCACTTTCCTCGCAATGCCTCTCCATGAAAAACGGTCTCCCCTTGTTTCTTGCATCGATTGCTCGTGGTTTTCCTTCGCTCTCTGTTAGGTACTGTGACTCATTCTCCTTCTTGCCAGCTATGAGTAGTCATCCTCCCTCCTAACATATTGTTTGTTAATGACTCTCCTTTTTTCACCAATGAGTCCTTCGACTTTCCTCATTGCTCCCTCTTGTAGACTTTTGATGTTGTTGTACGCAGTGTACAACACCCTCTTCTCTCTCTTAAAGCTTAATACCGATCGCTTCTTAGTCATTCTTCAAGAAGTCCTCCTTTTCTCACTTGGTCACCCCGCTTATATCACTCTTCTCTATGCTATTGTAAAACAGTCTATTATGTGTCCTGACCCGCTTTTCTCCTCTCCTTGCGACTATTCACCGATTTGTTTTTTCAAAATGGCCTTGAGTATCCAAATCTAACACCCATGAAGTTTCTATTTGTTCCCATCCTAAGTTGACTGCCCCACAATCCCACGAACACTTTGAGGCTGTGCCACGATTCTGACTAAATTTCTGCAACCTTCTTATCATGGATTTGTAAGATTTGACTCAATTGCATATCATTTTAGGCATTTCATTATTTTTATGATTTATTTTGTGTTAGTAAAATACCAAACGAGGTCGTATTAGGGTGTAATAAAATTACTCGAGTTGTAAAATATGTTCCTGCGATAATCTAGTATAAAATTTATAATTACAATATAATAATATTGTAATTGGAATAGCTTGAAATATTTACAGTACACACTATGTGACTTGGTGTTGATTTGTACTCGCAAATATTGCGTAAAATGTGATTGTGCAACAAACAAACGATTACACTGTTGGTTTAGGAAATGTCCACTACTTTGGGGATGTGACATGATTTCATCAAGTAAATACTTACTTGTGTATTGTATTTGAGTCCAGCTGGCTTATGTGTTTCAGGGGTATGATTACGTACGGTTACTAACGGACTGGGGTTACGTATAGGGGTGGAAATGGTTCGGTTTAGCTCGATTTGGACAAATTTAAAAGTCAAACCGCTAGCATCGGTTTTGAGAAATTTCAAACCGAGCTAAACCATAAAAAAAATTCAGACCAAGCTAAACCAAACCGCTATGGTTCGGTTTGGTTCGGTCTAAATCGCGGTTTGATTTGAGGTTCAGACCACGGTCCAAACCGCGATCTAGACCACGGTCCAAACCGGATTTCAAACCATAATCTTTTTTTGTTAACCATTTGAATTATTCATTTTGGGATGGAGGTATCTCTATAGAAAGGGTGCAAAAATATTATCTCATCATCAAATAGCTAGCAGGTTAGAGTTTGATCTAAATCTTTCCACTATGACCAGAAGAACAAACAAAAGCAAGGAATTCACACATCTCTCCTACTTCTTAGCAAAAACGACATACAATGTACCTTCACCGAGAATGAGAAATGTAACCACAGTAGCAAACATATTCAAGGCCCCTAAACTTGTGGATAACCGAACCCCAAAATCAGGAAGCATATATTTCCTTGCATAGCTATGCCAACCAAAAACAAAGTTTAATACACACCTAGAAAAAGAATTGACTCAATTTATGAGCATACGATGGGACTGATATCATCAATCTGATTTGATATGAAACGCAAGAATTTAAATCACAAAAAGTTTCCAAATATGCATATCAGTATCACTTGTAATACCATAAACCCTAAATATGACAGAATCACATATCAGAGAGGTTCAAACTGCGGTTCGGTTTAATGGCTCGGTTTCACAGTTTCAAACTGTGGTTCGGTCTTAAACGGTTCGGCTCGGTTCGGTTTAGGAGTGCCAAAACCCCAAGTTGAGCTGAACCGCATGGTTTGTTAATTTCTCAAACCGAGCTAAACCACATATGTCTAAAAATCGAACCAAATCACACGGTTTGGCTCGGTTCGACTCCAAACCGCGATTTGAACCAAACCATTTCCACCCCTAGTTACGTAGTAGCCGTATGCCATCATATTTGCGGTCGTAGCCCCTACTACTGGCCATAGTAGGGGAATAGCTCTCATTGTTATATCAATACACATGACTTTGGCTAGCTAGCTATGGGGCGATTCCAAGTTGTAGGGATGGGAGTCTACTCAATTTGATATTGGATACCAGATCATTATTGCGCTGCATCAGCAACATTCAGATTGATATATTTACTGCGACAACAGCACAAACATCAGCAACAACAGTTCTGAAATGATATGGAGAAATAAGGCTGGTGAAAACGATCGAAGGGAGAACCTCGATCACGTATCATTTGTTATGTGTTTACTTCAACATTATGTGATGCATGATGAGCGAAATAACCTCTCATTTATGTGCTTAGTGCTAATTGATGATGGCATTACTTATTGATAATGCTCTATTGCTATTGTTATTGTTATTATACTTATTTATGCATGATAACATGTCATGTAGTTAAATTAGTAACTTACTGAGTTTCGACTCAACTCATTTTCTTGTTTATTTGTTTTCTTTAGATCACAGACGAGCACAGTGAGATACGACTTAGCAGGGATCTCTGAGCAGGTTGTTGCTCTTTTGGGTAGTTGCTTTACGGAACTCTTATATGTTTATGTATGTGAGGACGATGGTTGTTTTGAGTTATTTAAACTATGTATTTTGGGTAGCTTAGTATAGTTTTTGTGATGTAGTGGTTGTTATTATTTTGGTGCCAGCACGTGTTGATAGGCCTGAGTAGAGTTATGCATAACTCTAGTTCATCTTGTGAAGTAGTTGAGGCCATTAGCCTATGGTGGTTATTGTTGTGTTGTTGAAGTAGTATAGTTCGTATGTTATACATGTTTATGGTATTAAGGTTGTTTTATAGCAGGATTCACGCACTTGGTTCGTGGTTCCATATTGGACCTCGAAAATCGGGTCGCGTCAGTTGGTATTAGAGCTTTAATTAGCTATTGGATAGGATCTATGGCCTAGGTGGGTTGGTTTATGGGTGTGATTTACGTCGAGGGTTTATTTATTGGTATCTCATGGTGGAGATGAGATATATGAGATTAATATTGATAGTGATAGTCTAAGTGGGGTAATAAGGTTTATGAATGTCGTGAGTGCAAGTTCTTGTAAAACTGAGCTCCTTGCCTTATGTGCTAGAGATATATTCTTGATGGGAGTCTAAATCCATCTTGGCTACTGGTGTAAATAAGAAATATGATATATTTGGGGTGATTTCCCCCTATAAGTTGACTAAGTGGTATTAACCATGCGAGACGCTGATGTGATACCTGGTATGTACTAGCTCTATACGTATCATGAAGGTGTTGATTGTCATCGAAAGGTGGTAATTTTATTTATGTCATGTGTGCCTGATTTTGCAATTGAACTTGATAAGTTTAATGGGGCATTCGTGTTACTCCTACATTGAAAAACTAGAAACTGTTATAATAAGGATATGTTTGGTATTTAGCCTGTGTTGTTGACAAGAGTATGTCTATAGAAAATTTTAAGGATACCTAATGTTTATGAATTTTGATGCCGCAGGAAATGTGCTTATCAATCTTCCTCCACATGGCAGGACTGATCACCTGACTCCTTGACCTGAAACCAGAACCCACGACTAGCCGGATGTGTCTCCGACTTAGACCCTCGGGCGTGAGAGTAAGTATGTATGCTGGAGAGAAATTAATGTATTGAACAAAGATGATATTCAGATAACAAAATTGCAGTTACCTTAGAACCGTTGTGGTTGTCCTGTATTTATAGTTGATGTGGATGGTATATTTGGTGGGGCTGCATGAGCTCCGTGATTTATGGGACAATTACACGTTG
This sequence comes from Adenophora triphylla var. japonica, assembly GCA_022495995.1. Classification (NCBI taxonomy): domain Eukaryota; kingdom Viridiplantae; phylum Streptophyta; class Magnoliopsida; order Asterales; family Campanulaceae; genus Adenophora; species Adenophora triphylla. The sequence continues at coordinate 135,505 of JAFEMH010001500.1, forward strand.
AGGGAACGTGCCCTGGGATGGCTCCTGAATTATAGGAAACCAGTTATGGAAAGAATAGTTGCACGTGCGCCTATTATTGTTAGCCTGTTAGGTAGACGTTTGCTTGGCAAGTCGAGGTCGCCACTTGAGGTTGGGTCGGCCTGACTGACGGGTAGAGTTGGATCGTACCCGAAGTGGAACTTGGATCGTAAGGTCGGACTAAGTTAGGTCGGGACCTGATAGGCCGGACAATGAACTTAAGTCGACTGATCAATAAGATGGGCCTTGAGCCATGTAATAATTGGGCCTAACCCACTGAGAATGTGGTGACAATAATTTCTTGAGGACTGGGCTTTACTCACTTGGCCCATATCGACACTTTTGGTATGTTCAAATTTCAAAATATATTTATCACTAAGTATTATGCCATGATTGAGGCTTTGAGTTATACATTTAGTTGATACAAGGTACAACTCTGATATCTAAATCATTATATAGATGACATCAATTGAGCTAAAGGAGTTGATTTTCAACTTGAAAAATTATTTGATAGATGATTTATTAAGCTTAGCGAATCTCTATGGAGATAAACTGGTACTGGTTGTAGAGAAGAAATGTGGTACTATGTGGTTTGTGTATTGATTATAGAAAATTAAATGAGATAAATGTGAAGAATAAATATTTGTTAAGCTATGTTACAGCTATTGATGACTTGTATGATTAACTTCACGAATTAGTGATATATTTATGGTTTGATTTGAGAAAGTTTATCATCAGTTGAATATCTGATTTAAGGATATATCGAGGACAACTTCTCGTACCAAGTATATACATTATGAATTTGTGGTTATGCCATTTGACTGGCAAATGTTTTAGGAGTATTCATGTATTTGATGAACCATAACTTTAGTCAATGTGTGTTGGTATACTACGAGTCAAAGGTCAAATATAAATAGCATCTCAGAAGCTTCGAGAGGTTATTTGTGAATATCAGTAAGTATGTCTTGTTATTAGAGGATAAATTATTTTGACTTCGAAATGTAAGATACTTTAGGATGATTACACCCTATATGTTGACTTGGTTACGTGACCCATACAAACGAGACATTGATGTGATGCTTGAAAAACATTGGCATTATACGGATTATGAATTTGTTGATAGCCATCGAGAGGTAAGTTTGCTTATGCCGCTTATGTCTAATTTTGCATTTTAAGATCGATTGATCTATGTGATTTTGCAACTATATTTTCTTATGAGGAAATAATGCTACCTGATCAGAAACTTGAGGTATGCATTGAGTTATTACAAATTACAATGAGAATAACTTTATTTATTGTTAGTATTTTATTTATTTGCAAGTCTCTTCAAATTTGTCGGAATACACTTAATCACATAGTTATATCCTTTCCGTCTCATGAAGATGTCTCATTTTCTTATTATTTTGATTGAACTTTGACTAATAATTTTATGTTAATTTATTATTCAAATGAAATTTTAAAACTTAAAACTTATACTATGGTTACGACAACTTTAAATAACAATTTTTAGATTACCATTAAGATAAATAAAGTAACATAAAATTATTAGTCAAAGTTCAATTAAAATATATAAAAGTGAGACTATCTTTATGAGACCCTGTTAATAAATTTATTAAACATACTACTAATAAATAAATAATATTTTTTTTAGTGTTTTAACATTCATTATAACAAGAATAAAAAACTACATAACCTAAATAAATTATCGACAAATGTTTAAGAAATAATTAATGTTGTTAAAGGTGTAATAATGTAGAGAACATTTATAGTACTCACATCATAAAATGCAATTTAAATAATTTTCTCAAACACTAAAGGTCCTAATCATATACTTACATTCTTTAAATTTTGCTTTTTAAATCTTAAATTCACTCATAATAATATCATATTCGAGCATAATATTACATTACAAACTTTTTTATCAATAACTTCAACATACATGTTTTTTTTTTGGGAATCCATCGCCATGGCTGCAGAAGGGAGGTGGAGGGGGGAGAAGGGGATAGAGAGTTAGAAAGGGAGGGGGTAAAGTTCAGGTAGAGAGTAATATATTTTTCGTATCTCATCATCTAATATGAGAAAGAATGGGTAAAATAGTGCTAATTTTTTCCTCCAAAATAAAAATGATTTTAGAGTTTTGTCTTTGCTTTTAATATCATTGACCTTCAAAAATTTCAAGTCTTTAATAATACAAGTATTGTTGGTAGGCAACTATACCTTTATTATTAACATTAACTATCAACTAATCAGTTTCTAATACAATTTCATTAACAATGTGTTTCTTTTACAGTATATACTAGCAGCAAACTCGTGCAATGCACATCGATTATATTTGTCCATACATGTTCTGAAATAGTGAATCGAAAGTTGACGTTTAAGCTTGAAAGAAATTCTGGAATCGGATGAGGTTAATGACATTCTCGGAATTAGAACTCTACTCCCTTTGTGCTTGTTCGATAAAACCTCACCCTCCATCACATGATTTTCTAAACCCGTAACAATCAACCGGGTGTCATTACATAATAAACCAAGTGGCGGATCAATATTCGAAGCAGCATGACAAGACCTCAACCTTTAATCATGATGCATGTTTAGTAGGGGTGTAAATGGTTCGGTTCAAACCGCAGTTCGAAACCGAACCAAACTAAACCATACGGTTTAGTTCGGTTTTCAAGTAATCATGATTTGGTTCGATTCCAAAAATTGTCAAACCGTGTGGTTCGGTTTGGTCTGCAGTTTGGACCCCCAAATCACGGTTCGAGACCGCGAGACCGAACCACCAAATCGAACCAATAAACCAAATCACTAAACCGTTCAATATTAACCGTAGATATGTATATCTTTCATTTTCACCTTACATTTAGATTTGAAAATCCCTAATTCTATTCATGTGTTTTAGCCCATAACCTTTTTTCTTTTTGTTTATCTTCTTGTAATAATGTTAATTCACTCTTTAGCAAATACCATTACAAGTACTCATATGGCATGTTGTTATCATAAACATTGAAGCACAATTTCAAGTTGTATTTAAATATTTAATCTCTTATTTATGTTATGTTTGGAAAATTCAAACAAACATGACAATGGATTGTGTAGTTTGAAATCATGTTTTAATTAATGGTTTAAGCAATGTTCTATTTCATGGTTTGAACCGTGGTTTGAATTGTGTAAACCGTAGTTCGAACCGAAAAATCAAACCGCGGTTCGAACCAAATCGAACCAAACCATGGCGATTTGGTTCGATTCGGTTTGAATTTTTTCATGATTCGATTCAGTTTGAGATTTTTTCAAATCGATTACTAGTGGTTTGGTTCGTAGATTGGTTCAAACCGAACCATTTACACCCCTAATGTTTAGGAAGAACAAATGAGCAAATAATGTTATAAAACTCTGGTGTGAGTATGTCATTCATTCATGAAATCACGAGATTGATATTAACGATTAGGCAAAAATGTTATTTATTTTGAGGCGGAGATAGTAATAATAATTGTCTTTTTTCTTAAAGATATATGGAAGGTCAAAAGGTATCAACCATTATTTTGAGTATAAAATATACTTCCTCCGTCCCTAAATGTTTGTTTCATTTCACTTTTTTGTTAAACTTTGACCACAAATTTATGAGAGATTAATCATGTTCATGAAATTCTAAAAGTTGTTGTTGATAATATTATTAATGGTGAATCAATAGAAATTTTTAGAATTTCATGAACATAATTAAATTGTCATATATTTGTGGTCAAAGTTCAACTAAAAAGTCAAATGGGACAAACATTTAGAGACGAAGGAAATACTATTTATATTTATCAGTTCAAATCAATATCCTTTCATTTAATTTTGATTTAAAATAAAGCTTTCAAAATTCTATTTTAGATACAAATTATAAAAATATTAGCATTATCGAGTTTTTTTCTTTGTCCTTAAGTAAATGTCCAAATTCAAGAAATTCTTATCCTAAAATAAATATCATTTTTGTAAATATTTCATGAATAATATTGAATTTATCAAATTTAAATAAGTATTTCAAAATGTATAATTTTATTTATTAGTTGTATGTGTAACATTTTTGAATTAATAGGATGATATATTTTTTTTGAAATAAGCATCTTTAAAATAATATTTTAAAAAAAATATTTTTTGTTCATATAAATTCTTTCTTTATTAGTGATTTTCTAAATTTATTTGTCAGTGCTTTAAATAATAAACCAAGAGAAACGTAGATACGGTGCCGTTGCGCAGAAAACCCTTTTCACGCGCATTCCGAGGGTTCGTCAGTCATTCCCAATTTTCTCTGCTGGATCGATCTGCTATCTCTCTTTCGTTTAGCCCAATCGGAGAAAGTTTTCCGGCGGCATGGCGTCTTCATTGGCTGCTCGTCAAGCTACTTCAATCCTAGCTCGTCTCTCTTCCTCCAGATCGGCCTCTCAAGCCGCTTCCTTTATTCAGCGTCGCGGCCTTGCCGGCGCTGCCGGTATAATCTCCGAGTCCTTTCCTCACACACTCACATATCTTCAAAACCTAATCTCTTAATTTCGGATTTATATTTGATACAGAGTATCTTGGTACGAAATGTTCTTTACACGCACACACATTTGAGTAGTCTGGTTTGTGATGATTATTTGTACATTTGTGTATTCACATGCACACCGTGTGTGTTTGTGTGCGAAATGCTTATGTTGTGAAAATTTGATTGTTTTTAGATCACCATGGACCTGCAAAGGTCAACTGTTGGTCAGACCCAATGAGTCCATCCAAATGGAAGGAAGAGCACGTAAGTTCTTTTGGTTCTCTATTGATTATATTGATTGTTGATTGTAATGATGCCATTTCTCGCTACTAGTGAATTTTGGCCTTCAATGAGTTGTTAGTTTTGTTTTGGGAACCAGGTGAGTGCACTGTATCTTTTGTTAGAAAATCGTTATTATTTTGTTCTTTTCCCATTCGGAAGCTATTCTGCTTCTTCTCTAGGTATAACTCTGTGTGTGTGTGTGTGTGTGTGTGTGTGTGTGTTTCTAAAGCAGAGGGAGGTCGAGGTAGGAAGCTGTAATTCTATGTTTGCTAAAGATAAACGCCATCCGTCCCAAATTGAGTGCCTTTTTTAAAGGAATTAATGGGGTTGACTCATTCTCTAATGCTCCATTCGTCCCATAACAAATGTTATTTCTTTCCCTTTTAGTCATCTCATAACAAATGTTACTATCCATAATGGACACATTATAATTATTTTATATTCAATGAAACCCACTTGTCATACTAACAACAACTCTCCCACTCACAATTTCTACCCTACTCACAATTCCTATCCAACTTTTATACTCACAACTCAACTCCACCATCAATGTTATACTAGTTTTCCTTAGTTTCCATGTTTTCTATATTTGTAACATTTGTTATGGGACGACGGGAGTATCTTGTTTTGACTTTGACCTTTGACAAATACTCCTTGAAACTCGAGGGATATCCTTGAAGTCCAAAGTTAGCCCATACTCTTGGAAGTTAATACACATCAATCTCCATTAAAGAAGGTGAACAAACAATTCAAAATCTCATGTAAAGTGAGTAAATCGTCAAGTTTTGAAACTTAATTAAATTGCAGGGGATGATTTGGCAAAAGCTGAAAGCTGCTTTAATGAGGCGGCCCCTATTCTACTCACAAAACTTTTGGATACGGTCAATGTTTACTTTGTGAAACATCAAATGATATCGATGCATGAAGGCTTTTGTTTGATCTAGTTTCTATAATTTCCCTTCCCTATTTGATTAATTGTTAGAAAAAATGCATCAACTATACTCAAAACTATTGCGATTGTGTGGATTTAATACCCAAACTATTTTTGCTTGCATAAAAATACCTCACCTATTTTCATGCACATCAGTGGCACCTCATGCTAACCCCATCCATTTTCCTATTAAAATGGCATGCAACGCATGTGATTAAATATTTAAGGGTAAAATAGTAACATGTAAGAGAAAGTTTCACTTATCAGTTATCACTCTTGTGCGCTCTCTCTCTCTCTCTCTCTCTCTCTCTCTCTCTCTCTCTCTCTCTCTCTCTCTCTCTCTTTCTGAAAAAAAAATTGGTTCACCAACCATTCATGGCTGCCCACTTGAATCACCGCCCCCAACCCAACCACCTCCCAATCCCTATAAACAATAATGCACATATACTTTTGATACAACCCTTTGACAAATTCTACATATATCAAATCTAAGAGACATGGGGGGTGTAGAGGGGAATGGGTGGAATCAACCAGATCAAGAGAAGAGAGGTATTTGGTAGCACACGAGATGTCATCTATAGGGGCAAAAGCATGGAGAGGGAATGATTGTTGGTTTCATCCCACCTGTAGCATTATTGCTAAAGACTTCTCCTCTCAATAACATGATAGAGAGTGGGGGTGTCAATTGTCAACCGCACCCAGACCAAACATATCTCAAATCTCCCCTCTTCCTCGTAAGATCCTTCTTCATTTAGAAGATCAACTATTGATTTAGAAGATCAACTATTGGTTAGTTGTTTCCTTTTTCATAATAAACTCGATAATTTCTCCAACTGACGCTCTAAATAACAATCAAACCGGCCCAATTATTTAAATAGGGGTAATTTCAATCGATGTCCTATTCTTTCCTTTTCGGTTCTAGGTATCTTGAATTAAGCCTCTTATTCAGTTTGTTTCCCTTCGTCAATCCTTAATGGCCAAAATACGTTTACTCCTCAAGTATACAACCAATCTCACTTTGTACCCCCGTTTGAAAAGTCGGTATGTTTGGTAATTTAATTTTAAAATAGTTCCACTTGCACCCTCCGTCCATTGACCGTTAAAAACTAACTAACTGAAATGGTTATGTGGATGTCACATGATTGTATTTTTGTCTCTTGACTCATGAAAATAAGGGCTCAATCGTCATTTTAACACTGGATTTGATCCAAGTCTTGTTCATACTGCCACCACCATGCCACTACTACTGCTTCGCCGCAACACTATCACCAAACCACCACTATAACCCCCAATAAATGCATCATCCGCCGCCCTAACCACCAATTTCAACCCACCAAATCAGATAAACCAGAACCAACACCATCAAAATAAAAAATAAAAAAGACAGAATTTGGGCAAAATCGTGGCCTCCAGAGTCAACATCCAATTCTTTCATTCCCAAAATAAAGCAAAATCTGTCTTTCTTTCTCTGCATTCAAGCAAAATCTGGATTTAAGCAAAATTAAACCTTGGTTTCCAAAGTAAATAATGATTTGAGTGATGATTCAAACGAATTTGGGCAAAATCAAAACCTAGATTAAGAAAGATTCGGGAGAAATCGTTTCCTTGAGTAGGGCAAGATTTGAGTTGTACGAATTCGGGCAATCGAGACCAAAGTTAGTACCAGATTAGAGTTGGGCGAAATTGAAACCCTGATTAGGGCGGAACTGAAACCCATATTAGGGCAAAATTGGTGGGTCTGAATTCAAATTTGAGATATTGAAACAAATGCTCGAAATCAAAATCTAAATAAGAGCAAGCTTTGGTGCGCAAAATCGAAACCCTTATCTTACCCTAGTTGAAACCCGGATAAGGGAATATTTGGTGATGTTGAAGGGAGTGTGAAGGGTGGAGGTGGAAGGGATTGGGGTAGGGGGTTAGAGGGAAGGAGGGAGGAGAATTGTTTTTTTTTTTCTTTCATTGGAATAGTCAAGTCAGGGTTAGAAAGTAATTGCACATATAAGTGGTTATGTGCAGTGCACATAGCCAATTTTTGTTAACGTCTGATAGGACAGGGAGTTATGTGGGATAATTTTAACATTGAATATCAAAATTATCGACTTTTCAAATGGGGGTACAAAGTGGGATTGGTGGTATACTTGAGGGGGGTAAACGTATTTTGACCATCTTTATTTTTGTTGTTGTTATTAGCATCTTTTACACGAATCTCGAACAAAAAAACTCCAAATTGAACCACTCGAGATTAGGCCGTAGTGTTGGTTGGTTATGCATGGGATGTGGTTCTTGGGTTGGGGCGGCAGCGGTGGGGTGGGGATGAGGGAGAGGCGAAGGAGGGGCGACTAGCATGGATGGGATGAGTATTTGGGTAGCATTTTTTATTCAAGCCCTTATACAACAACAACAACAATAATAAAGTGTTAGTTACAAAATAATTTGAGGTCGACTAACATTAATCCTCATGTGATATCGTGAAAGAAAAAATGTGAGGAAGAAAAGGGAGAGAGAGAGAGAGAAATAATAAAATAATAAAAATAGGTGAGAATAAAATTTGAAAAAAGCAAAGAAGAAAAAATAATAAAAATGATAGTAAAAAAGAATATATATATATATATATATATATATATATATATATATATACTCCCTCCGTCCCATGTGAATGTAAACTAACTTTTTGGGTGTGGGAATTAAGGAAAAGTGATGTAAGAAAGAGAAAAAGTTAAATGTTGTGAGTATGAAAAATTAAATAGGAGAGAGAATGAGTGGGAGGAATAGTGAGGAGAGAGAATGTTGTGAGTGTAAAAGTTAAATTTTTGTTTCCATTTTGGGAAGTTTGCATTTACGTGGGACGGACCAAAATAGAAATAAGTTTGCATTCACGTGGGACGGAGGGAGTATATATATATATATATATAGAGAGAGAGAGAAATAATAAAATAATAAAAATAGGTGAGAATAAAATTTGAAAAAAGCAAAGAAGAAAAAATAATAAAAATGATAGTAAAAAGAATATATATATATATATATATATATATATATATATATATATATATATATATATATATATATATATATATATATATATATATATAATGTAATATAATATAGAAAACAAGGAGAAAAGTCTACCCCCATCACCCACATGCATTTTTGCCCTCCACTCCGGCCTTTTCAATATTTTCATCCATTCCCAATAAACTCATGTCGTTTTCAATCACCCTTATTCAAGTTTTATAAGACCTTCCCCTCAAAAAACCCTTTTTAATTAAAAATGTAGCTTAGGGCAAATCCCGGTGCGCCAAGCGCTCCCCGCCAAGCGGGGGTTGGGAGAGGGAATAAAAATGTAGCTTACTTTTACTTTATTACTTTACATGTAGAAACTTTAGTGTTTATCTATTTTATTTACTCATTATTGATTTTTGTATTTTACAACAATTACAACCAAGTCTTAATTCCAAAATTATTTTGTGGTCGGCTGACATGAATCGTCATATAAAATTTCAATTTAAAGATGTGAGGGAATAAAAAAGAAAAATAGATAGGGAAAAAAGGAGTGAAAAAAGAGTGGGAAAAGGAAAAATATATATATATATAACATACTCCCTCCGTCCCATTAGTAAAAGGAAAATTACTGTAGACGCGTAGAATAAGGAAAAAAATAATGATAGAAATGTTGTGAGTGTAAAAGTAAAATAGGAGAGAGAATGAGTGGAGGGAATAGTGAATTATAATGGTGTTGTGAGTATTAAAATAATGTAGGAGAGAGAATGAGTGGAGGGAATAATAAAGATTCCTTTCCATTTTAGGAAGTTTGTGGTTTGTAATGGGACGACCAAAAAGGAAAGTTTGTGGCTTGTAATGGGACGGAGGGAGTATATATTAATGTGAAAGTTAAGAAGAACCAAGTAGGAAGAAATTTTGAAAAAAAAGAAAAGAAAAAAGATATTAGAAAAAAAATAAAGAGAAAAAATTAAACCTCATCATGAAATTTTACCTCCACTTCTCTCACTTGAACGCCATATTTTCATCTAGTTCAAGTAAACTCATCACTTTCAATCACCCTTAGTGGAAAAAAATGGATGGAGTTGGCATGAAGTACCACCAATGCGCATGAACAATAGGTGATGTATTTCTTATTCAACAAAAATTAGTTTGAATATTAAATTTACACAACCCTAAGGGGGCGTTTGGTTGGGGGTAAAGTGGGGGAATGGAATGCCCAATTCCATTCCCCCAATTCCTTTGCCTTGTTTGGTTGAAGCTTTTTAATTTTTTTCATTCCAATGGAATGATGAATTCCTTCCCACAAAGGAATTTGCCATTCCTTCCATATATGGGAGGAATGGCCAATTCCCTTGGCAATGGAATTAAAATTTTTTTTTTTACCAAAATACCCCCACCAACCCCCACCCCCTGCCTACCCCCCCCCCCAAATCCAGCCCCCACCCCACCCCCCATCCAGCCCCCACCCCCAATCCCCCCCCCACACAAATTTTTTTTTTTGCATACCCCCTGCCCTACCCCCCATCCAGCCCCCACCCCCCACCCCCCACCCCCCCACGATTTTTTTTTACACCCCCTGCCCTACCCCCCCTCCCATCCAGCCCCCACCCCCACAATTTTTTTTCATACCCCCCGCCCTACCCCCCACGATTTTTTTTTTTTTTTTTTTTTTTTTTTTTTTGCATACCCCCCGCCCTACCCCCCACCCCACAATTTTTTTTTTTTTTTTTTTTTTTTGCATACCCCCGCCCTACCCCCCACCCCACAAAATTTTCTTTTTGCATACCCCCGCCCTACCCCCCTCCACCCCACCAATTTTTTTTTTTTTTAAAAGAAGGGTAAATTGGTCATTTTATATGCTTTCATTCCATTCCTATAATTTGTATTTTCAAACCAAACATGATTTGCCAAAGAATTGAATGACAATTTCATTCTATTCCGTGCCAACCAAACGGAGAGGTTTGACCAGTTTTTTTCCATTCCAATTCCTTCAGGAATTCAATCCCATTGACCATTCCATTCCTTCACTTTTTTTCCACCGAACCAAACGGCCCCTAAGGGTTTTTATACACTCATGTTACTAAAATGCTTAAATTAAACCCTTTTACAAATATTCCTCGTAATGAAATTCAGACATTCATTTAGGGATGGAGGGAGTATCAAATTTGGTCAAGAACTAAGTCACTTGCTTCCCAATTTCCTCTTCAACACACTTTATATATGTAATTTTTCTTCATCAAAGAAGGAATTGAGCAAGAAGTGAAGCAGAATTTGCAAGTCTAGTATCCAATCAAAGTATTTTATTGCGATCATCCCTTTTATTATTGATTTACAGTATAATATCTTATTTTGTTGGATTGTGATTTTATGTATATCTTTGCTGTGAGCTAATTTCCAGCCATGGATTATTTTAGTACTACAAGCTTGAGCATGGTGTAGTCTTGACTATCGCTTATTTTAATTGCAATATTTTAGTTGCTATATCAACTTTCTTAATATTGTTAGTTGATTGTTCTCCGATTAAATAAAACTAGAGTGAGTAGATGATTGAGACCGCCCATTTCAGACGAATCACAATGAGTAGTTTGTGTATGTAGAAATATAGCTCATACATGAATGGTCAATTTATAGGAAGTTGTATTTATTGTTATCTTTCAATTTTGCTACAAGTATACGTTGTGACTGCCTGCATTGAATATTTTTGTGTTCTCGGTCATTAATTGAAAATTTCTTTTTAAGTGGGGGTTAATTAGCATTGCATGTGATCTTATATAAAAAATTGCATGTGAGAATTTGGAGGAACCATAATCCTAGGGTTGACTTTACTTGGTTAATTTCTATTATTTTGTTGTTAGTTTAGGGTCCTTTAGTTGTTTAATTCCTGCTAGTTAAATTTTAGTTTAGATTTTACCAAATTATCATTCGTATAGATAAAAATGCGAACATTCAATGCAAGTATATAGGAGATTAGATCGTGCTCATGCACAATACTACTAGGCGGCTAATTGCATATGTGTTTGTTGCTTGTCTAATTTTTGGTGCCATTGCCAAGGGTTGAATCTGGGTCACCGGCGTGATGGGGGGAATTTTCAGTTATCTTCTTTTTGCAGTTCAATCATTTTCCTGCATGTAATGCGCTCAAATCCTTACAATTCTACGTGGAATGCTTTAAACAATCCCAAATCATTATGAATTCACTTCAATCTCATTTAAAAGACCCTAGAAACAAAACAACACAATAAACGCACTTCTACGGGAAAAAAACATTGATAATGAGCTAAACAAAGTGGAAAGGTAATTTATAACATGAGCTTATCAATGACATTGGTGCTCTCTTTGAGATTTCGTGAACTCAATCGGAGAACATGCCGGAAGGTGTATTAATTATATGAATCTCTCATCATTGCAGTTTGTGATTGTCTCACTATCTGGCTGGGGTTTGGCCATCTATGGGGGATACAAGCTCTTCAGTGGAGGCAAGAAAAACAATGAGGTACTATGGGGTTTGTCTCACTAATTTCATAGTCTTGATAAAATCAATATTTGTTTGTGGCAGGATTTTAAGAATTCTATGTTGTAGACTTGCGATCTATTGGTCTTGAGCTATTGAGGGATAGTCACTTCCATAATCGGCCAAAGCTAATGATTCATTGTTACCCTGGCTATGCATGGAATGACTATCAATTTCTGTATTATCGATTCTTTGCAAAATAGATTAGGGAGCACTCATGTATATCCCAGATTTTTCGTATGCAAACAAACCTCTTAACGTTCATTTGGCTAAGCAGACTTCTGTCCTAACATGAGTATCCTTTTACTACAGGGCAAATGGCATATTAGTGCCCTTAAGTTTCACGAGAGTTGCAATGTGACTACCAACGCTTCAATTTTGACAATTTCATTCCTAGTGTTTACAATTTGTGGCAATGTGAGGCAATTTTGGATGGACGTTAAAAAATATGGATGGAAGTTAACAAAATGGACGAAAAACTTAACAAGGTTCTTTGAATATTGCATCATTCACCCTAAAATTCATATAATTTTCATTTGTAACTCTTCCATCACCCACCACTAACACTAACACCACCCTCATTAACACCACCACCACCACCACCACCACCACCACCAACACCATCTTCAACCACTGCACTCACCCAATAACCACTCATCTAGTCTTAATCAAGTAAAATAAATAATGGCAAGATAACATTTACAGCAACAAAAACAAGATTCAGATTTGGAACTTCAAAAAGAAAGAATTGAAAGAAAAAATAATTATCTGATGTGGGCTTGACGGAGATCCTGTATCGATTAAATCTCACGGGGGACGCCATTCCAGATCTCAGTCAAAGTTTGAATGATTATCCCATATCTCGGAGGAAGAGCGGCGGTAAGTGGGGGTTTGTTGTAGGTGGTGTTTGTATTTCAATTATGGGTGGAAGATTTTGGAGAACGTGAGGCGGTGACAACTGCTGCATCAAGGTCGATGGTGGTGGTGTTGACGAACTTCTTTTCCCGGTGGACATTTTGGCGGAGAGAGAGAGGAAACGGAGACGGGCTGGAGTGAGGAAAGAGAAAGGAAGGAGTCTGAGAAAAGGAGAGAGAGGAGGCGGGGTGAGGGAAGGAGAGAGGAGAGGGGGAGGAGGTGGGGCAGAGAAGAAAGAAGGAGGCGGAAGTGGGGGTGGGGAAAGGGCTTCTGGGTTTGATCTTCAAAATGAGGGATGCTATACACCCCTCCCCCCCCAAACATTATTGAGCACACCCCCTTCCATTCTTTAATTAACTGTAGTACTGTACTGTACAATGGCATTAAGCATGGAAGAAGGTGAGGTCAAAAAAATGAGGGGTGTGTATAACAATTCCTTCTTCAATTTTATTTTGGGTAATACTTTTTTAAACCCTTAATTTTATTTACATTTTTGTTGGTAGTGTTATTTTAATAAAATTATTTTTGAGTTATAATACTATTGTATAGGCTATAGTATATGTTAAGTTATAATATTTACTATATCATTTTTTTTTGGATTTTTGTAATTTTGAATCCTTAATTACAAATATCCTTTTTTGGCACATGAGATTTTCTCAATAATATTAAAAAAGAAAAAGACATGTTGCTTTAGATAAATAATAAATGTTCTACATTTATTATGATTTTGATGTAATTAATGAATTTATTATTTTAAATTTAACCCTTTTTCTGTTTTTAGAAAATATTATTAAGGAAATAGTGACAAATGAAATAATTTTGAATTTCAGGGTGGGCAATGTAATTTTCAAAGAAGGTAATTAACTTTTCCGTCTACTTCGTTAACTTTCATCCAAAATTGCCCCACATTGCCACAAAATGTCAACATTAGGAATATAATTGCCAAAATTGAAACGTTGGTAGTCACATTGCAACTCATGTACAGCTTAAGGGCACCAATGTGCCATTTGCTCTCTTACTACACAAAAAACGATGATCTTTACAAGTAACTTTAAATACATTTACCAATTTTCATATTCTAGTTTCCACTTGCAATGATGTAATGTGAACATTGAGTGAAATATGTATATGTTCTGCAAAAGTGCTTAATAGTCAACTTCCTCTTTTTCCTATAAATACTTAAAAACGACACTCGTTTTGGGACGGCTGTAGTATTAGAATATTTTTCCCTCAAAAAGCTTGACAAATCAATAGAGTGCGCTTCAGTTTAGTTTTTATTTAGTTATGGTTTAGCTCCCATAGTAATATATTGAGATGATTATCTTAACTTAGTCGAAATTATAAACAAGGGGAATGATATATTGAGAATTTCACATGTATTCATGAATTGTACATTATGTTGTTGGGATCATAGGTATCAAAACTGAATTGAAATAGTCTGTTGAAAGATTGTAGTATGCCGCTATTTTAGTATATTCTAGGCACCTACTTTGCTGTTTGGTTTTAATGGAGATAATTTAAGCGTATGAATTTGATGACACATTGGCAGAGTGATTTTGTTGCGAAAAGTGAAAAAAGTTACAGAAATATGAATATAATATAATTTTAACTTTAGATAGGATAACTTTTCGTTAAATTACCCTGTACCTGGCACAGTCATTTACAGTAAGAGTTTACATAACCATTTCAATGATTCTCCCTTGATACTTTTTATGCCCCTAATTTTGTAGGAGAATCATAGAAATTAAGCACAATGACATAGTTTTATGGTAGTCTGTATAATGTCGAATAGCACATGGGGACTTGCCAAACCTTTTGTAGCTTAGCTAATTTGAATACAACATATATTGAACCATCTTCTCAATGATGTAAAAGTTTGTGTCAGGAGAAGGGTGCCACCTACTTCCTAGACACCTATAATATGTTTGCGTAACCAGCAAATGCCCCGTTTATATCTGCTTCAAGCTGTTAAAGCAATGTTTTTGGCCTGCCTGCACTTAATGGATTGATTGAGATTTGGAATGTCAGAAATGCTCTTCTTTTTGTTACCAAAGATAATTTCAGAATTGATCACACAGAATCGTCCGATCAATTTGGTTTCTTGATTTATTGATCTGATCTAGGGTACTCGCAAGATGTTGTATTTCCACAAAAGGATAACTTCAGTGGGAATTTTATTTTGGCACACAATAAAATTTGATGGAAGAGTTTGTCGTATGAACATTACGCACTAGTTAGATTTTAGGTTTTCTAACTTTCATTGTATGTCTGGCAGAAAGGGACGGAAGCATCATAATGAGTGTCGAAGCCAATCATTTTTCATGAAGTTTACCGCTAATAACGTGTCTGCTTTGGTATCACATCTACCAGAACTCCATTTTAATCAATTGGAGACGGTTCTGTTCTTTACCCATTTAATATGAAGGAACAATGAATGCTTAAATGGATTTTCAGATGTTTTATGTAATATTCAGAGATTGTTGCTTTCTTTTGTTTTTCCTTTCTATACTGCATATTGGCAATGGTACCTTTTTATTTAGATACTCCCTCCGTCCCTAAATGTTTGTCCAATTTTCCCTTTTTCTTTGTCCCAAAAAGTTAGTCTCATTTCCAAAATTAAAGCTTCAAAATCACTAAATTTTCAAAACTTGTAACATTTAGGGACGGAGTATTACATAACGGCGGTGTATATTATCAATAATTTTCAAAGCGTTTGTAAAAATAACCATAATTAAAGCTTCAAAATCACTAAATTAAAATGTTTTATAAGTCAAATGGGATAAACATTTAGGGACGGAGGGAGTATTTATTTAGGGAGGGAGGGAGTAACTAATAATAGCCAAACATAATAATTTCATTCCACGACGTTTGTGTTAAATTTTATTAGTAGGTTCTCCAATGCAGTCCATGCACTTGTTTAAAGCTCCATGTGGGTGTTATATGATTATGCTTTTTGAAGTTTTGCTTTTTTTCTAATATATGTATCGGAAATGTATGCATGGAACTGATGGGAAATGTGATGCATTCATTATACATACGAAAGGTAGTTGGTTTGGTTGTACACTTGTACAGTACAAGTAGCCAGTATGGTAAGAGAGGTGAGAGTGGAGCTGAGGTTCACTTAAAAAGTAGGGGTGTAAATGGTTTGGTTTGATTCGGTTTGGGACAATTTACGGATCGAACAACTAGTAATCGGTTTGAAAAATCTCAAACCGAATCGAATCATGAAAAAAATTCAAATCGAACCGAACCAAACCGCCATGGTTTGGTTTGGCTTGATTCCAACGGCGATTTGATTTTATGGTTTGAACCACGGTTTAAACCACAATTCAAATCATGGTTCAAACCATGAAATAGAACATTGCTTAAATCATTAATTAATCATTAATTAGAACATGGTTTCAAACTACACAATTCATTGTTATGTTTGTTTGAATTTTCCAAACATAACATACATAAGAGATTCAGTATTTAAATACAACTTGAAATTGTGCTTCAATGTTTATGATAATAACATGCCATTTGCGTACTTGTAATGGTATGTGCTAAATAGTGAATTAACATTATTACAAGAAGATTAATCAAAAGAAAAAAAGGTTATGGGCTAAAATCCATAAATATAATTAGGAGTTTTCAAATCTAAATGTAAGGTGAAAATGAAAGATATACATATCTACGGTTAATATTGAACGATTTGGTGGTTTAGTTTATTGGTTCGGTTTGGTGATTCGATCTCGCGGTCTCGAACCGTGGTTTGGGGGTCCAAACCGCAGACCAAATCGAACCACACGATTTGACAATTTTTGAAACCGAACCAAACCACTATTGCTTGAAAATCGAACTAAACCACATGATTTGATTCGATTCGAATCGCAGTTTGAACCAAACCACTTGCACCCCTGCTCAAAAGTGTCCAAGGGGATAGAATATTATTCCCGTACTAAACTTAAATAATTATTTTATTCCAAATTTATTACTTTTGAAAGTTTTTAATCAAAAAATTGTCTCTACGTATTTTTTTTTACAAAAAAAATATTCATAATTTATTATATCTTTGTAAAACTAAAATTTTGATAGTAAATTATAAGAATGGTTATGGTAATTTTCTATTAAAAATTAATATTTTAAAACAAATCTTAAATTTAAAATGATCATTTCTTTTGAGACAGGGAATTATTTATTAATTATCTATGCGTTTCATCGGATCTAATTGAGAATAAGGATTGTAAATTAGTAGCAAATTATATTGCACCTTACACTGCGTTTGTACAACCCAAACCAATGAGCTTCTTGTCACTATTTTAATATATTAAGTTATTAATTGATTGAGTATGCATTAAAAAAATCACTGTTTTCTTAGGGTTACACATAAATATAATTTAGTTTCGTTGTCTATGAAATTATCATAAGTCATTTATGAAATTGTCATAAGAAGAGCATCCACCTAATTCATAGCTTTTTATTGGTTTCGGAAAAAAAAAAAAACATAGCTTATTTAAAAATAAATAAATTTAGGGACAACTTTTTATTGTGGAGATTTTTAATGAGCTTTTTGTTAAATAATTCTTTTTATAGAAAGGGGTCTGGTTTTAAAAAAAAATATGAGGGCCACACAAAATTATCAAAATAGCTTTTTACCGTAATGTTATATTTGAAATATTGTAAAAAATATTAAAGGTTTTATATATTAACTTAATAGTGATGTTGATATATGAGGGCCACACAAAATTATCAAAAGAGCTTTTATAATTTCAAATAGGGTAAATTATAAAATAGGTCATAAACCACACAAAAAAGTGGTAGAAGTTTAGAATCTCACCTCCAAAATTTGGGCAAATTGCATTTAGTTACCTGAGTTTTTCAAAATATTTCAATTGGTCATCAAATTTGCATTTGTTACAAGTTGGTTATTGAGTTTGTCTTTTTGTTGCAGGTGTAATTTTGGATGAACTGTTAAAAATCTAACGAAAAGTATAACATGTGCCGCTCACATGAGTTACTTAGGGATATTTTAATATTTTCCATCGAATTTGACCCCCATAATTTTAAGGGGATTAGTTGACATTTTCTAAAAATAAGGAAAAGGTTAACCTCCGAATTTGACCTCTCCATAACTTCCGGCCATCCTCTCCATAACTTCACTAGTGCCCCTCACTTTCGACGCTCTCACCTCCCACACATCCTTTCTCTCAATCTCCCCTTCTTCATTCTCTCTTCACCATATTATAAAGCCCCCCTCCCCCACTTCTCTTCCTTCCATTCAATTCAAAGAAAGTTGAAAGTTTAATTTACAATTTTTTCAAAGAAAAAATATTTGTATTCCTTCTTATCTCAGACAATGAGCACGTTTCTTTATGATTGCACGAACAAAAAATAATTTTTTCTTCATTTTCACTTTGTTGTAGTAGGCGTGGATATATGCTGACCACTTAAATTTTACTCCCTCCGTCCCATCTCAATTGATCCACTTTCCTTTTTGGGACGTCCCACCTCAATTGATCCATTCTTTAAATGGAAAGTTTTCCATATATTTATACCCTTATCATCTCCATATATTTACAAAAAAACCATTCATTATACCCACTTTAACTTAATATTCCTCCCACTCATTCTCTCTCCTATTAAATATTTTTAACTTTTACATTCTCTCTCCTATTCCCTACCACACATTTAACTTTTACATTCTCTCTCCTCTAATTTCTACCCACTTTAATAATTTTTCTTAAAAACCGTGTCCCACCTCAATGGACCAATTGAGGTGGGACGGAGGGAGTAAATTTTTGTGGCTCACAATCCTATGTTGTCTTTTCCCCATCAAAATAATACTTCTGTTGAAAAAATAATGTGTTTTGAAAGAAATTATGAATTATTTTTTAAAAGATAATTTTGTCAAATTACTAAATTATTTATGAGTTTGTGTTCTACTCCATGAGAACAAGAAATCAAATATTTTTTTCCAAAATGATTGTTGGATGGATGAGATATGAATGCTCAAATTATGTGTGTTGGAAAGGGAAAAACTTGAGTTATCCCACATTGAAAAGGAAATGAAGTTATCCACATTCGATGAGATATAAATGCTCAAAGTAAGTGGGTTGGAAAAAGAAAAGTGAAGTTATCCCACATTGGAAAGAAAAAAAACTTGTTGCTAGTATAAAGACTTGGGCACTAGAGTAGTGTTCAAGATTATATAGCATAGAGACTCTCTCTCTCTCGCGTGCAGGGAAGGTGCAAATCAAGTTTTCAATTTGGCTTGCGAGGTGCGTACTCGTGCATGTGCGTGTCATGCGGACACGAATGTAGCACCGAATTTGCCTACGCAGACAACTCCACCTTTTGTTATTATTTTGATTTTGTAAATCAAAATAAAGTCCGAGCATTGGCTGGGTGCTCGGCCGAGCACTGCTGGTGACTCGTCCGAGCAAAGACTGAACAGATTGGTAAGCTTCTGGACAGGTATGCTCGGCCGAGCACTGCTGGTGACTCGCCCGAGCAAAGACTAGACAGATTGACTAGTTGCTGGACAAGGTACGCTCGGCCGAGGCATATGCCTTGCTCGGCCGAGCAGTTCCTGAGCAATAATATCTGCTTTGATTTCAAAATGTGTAATAGCCGAGAATTAAGTTTGAAAAACTGAAACCGAAATATTAATTGTATTTAATTTTTTGGATTAATGGATACTTAATATCAGATTAAATGACTGTTTTCAGTTTTTATTCTTTGATCTTGGAGAGCTATAAAATGGAGACTCACAAACAGTTGTCAACACGAAAACACCTAGACAAAGCAATCCTCCTCCATTTCCCCTTGCTGCATATCGTTATTCAAATCTTTTGGCCTCTTTGCATACGTAGTTTACAAGAGGTGATACTGCCCAAGCGCATTTCAGTTCGCCGGGATACATAGGTGCAAAGTGCCCCCGGTCCGCACATTCTATCCTGGGAGACATGCGTCCCACCAAAACTCAAGCACACTCGGTGAGGGGACGAATATGTCTTAATGAGACAGTGATTAGCATTGGGCTCGTGCAACAACAACTTCTATTCTTCTTTTCTATTTATAGTTATTTTCTGTATTTTATAATTCTATAATTTGTTCTTTATGTACATACCTACAACAATCTTAAGACATATTCCCTAACAGAGGGAGCCGATTACAAAACTATTTAAACTGTTTATACTAACTGGTTGTTGTGTTTCGTTGACGACTGATACCAACACTGCGGAGACCCAAACTGGACCCCAAACTGGACCACAAATTGAAAATGGAAGTGGCTCAACTATTGTGACTAATCCTCCAACAATCCATATCTCGACCCCTCATGTTGAAAAGTCATAGAAGTTTGTTGGCCACGATTTTAATCGTTGGCCACAAAAGATGCATTTCTATCTCACTACCTTGAATTTGGCTAAATATCTGAAAGAGGATATGCCAAAGGTGAGTGAGAATGAAACTGATGTTACAACCTTGGCTACGGTTGAAGTATGGAAACATGGGGAATAATTGAGCAGAAATTATGTCCTCAATTCGTTTTCAGATTCTCTTTACAACGTGTTTAATGAAAAGAAATCTGCTAAGGAATTATGGAGTTTTTTGGAACACAAATATAAAATTGAGGATGTGGAAAAAAGAAGTTCATTGTTGCCCGTTTCCTTTATTTTAAGATGGTGGACAACAAAAGTGTGAAATCTCAAGTTGATGAGTTTCAAACCATTTTGCATGAGATTCATGCCGAGGTATGGTCATAAGTGAAAGTTTCTAAGTGGCTGCAATCATTGAAAATTTGCCTCCATCTTGGAATGATTTCAAGAACTACCTTAAGCATAAGCGAAAGGAAATGAATGTTGAAGGAATAATTCTTCGATTGAGTATTGAAAAGAACAATAAGGCCACTGAGAAAAAGTTTGTTTCTAGTGTGGCTAAGGATAATGTAGTGGAGCATGGTCAAAGCTCCAAAGGCAAAGGGCATGATAAGGGAAAAGGGAAGGTTGTGTCAACATCAAAACGTTCCAACTTAAGACCAAAGGGGGGTGTTTCCAAGAAAAGTTCTTAGGAACTTGTTACAATTGTGGTGGTGAAGGCCACAAGTCTCATGCTTGCAAGTTGCCCAAGAAGGCTCGTGAGGCAAATATGGTGAAAGTCATTGCTAGGGACGTGTCTGAGATGCACCTCGCGGCTGTGATTTTTGAGGTGAATTTGGTGGGTTTAAACCCAATCAATGGTGGATTGACACCGGTGCTACTAGACATGTGTGCTCAAACAAAGACATGTTTAGTACTCTTGTTGCTAAGGTTGGTGAGAAGCTATTCATGGGGAATTCGGCCACTTTCGAAATCAAAGGTGAAGGGAAAGTGATTTTGAAGATGACATTCGGGAAGGAGTTGACTCTCAACAACGTGCTTTATATGCCTGATATCCGAAAGAACTTGGTGTCCGGATCGCTTTTGATTAAGCATGATTTTCGTATTGTGTTTGAGTCCAATGTAGTCACTTTATCTAAGAGTGGAATGTTTGTAGGAAAAGGCTTTGTCAATGATGGCTTGTTCAAGCTAAGTGTAATGGTGGTTAAGCCAAAAGCTAATGATATGAATATCTCTTCTGTTTACTTGCTTAAGTCATCTAATTTGTGGCATGCTAGACTTGGACATGTTAATTTTGATTCTATACGTCGTTTAACAAAATCAAATTCTATCCCAAAGTTTAAAGTTGATTGTAAAAAAAATGTGAAACTTGTGTATAAGCAAAATTAACAAGAAAGTCATTCCATTTAATTGAAAGAAATAGTGAGCCACTTGAATTGGTTCACAAGGACTTATGTGACTTTAAATCAACACAATCACGGGACGGCAATAAGTGCTTTATGACTTTTGTAGATGATGACACAAAGTATTGCTATGTGTATATTCTAAAAAGTAAAAATGAAGCTATAGAGAAGTTTACTCTCTATAAAAACGAAGTTGAGAATCAATTAAACCAGAAAATTAAGGTGCTAAGAAGTGATAAAGGTGGTGAATATGAATCTCCATTTGAAGCAATATGTGCTCAAAATGGAATTAAACATACAACCTCAGCACCTTATACACCCCAACAAAAGGCGTTGCCGAAAGGAAAAATCGGACATTAAAAGAAATGATGAATGCCATGTTATTGAGTTCGGGATTACCAGATAACATATGGGGGAAAGCCGTGTTGTCGGCTAACTACGTGTTAAATAAAATACCCCGAAAGGAACAAGACAAAACTCCTTATGAACTATGGCATAAAAGAGTGCCAAGTTACAAACACTTGAGAGTGTGGGGGTGTCTTGCAAAGGTAGCCATACCTCCACCTAAAAAGGTGAAGATTGGACCTAAAACTATTGATTGCATATTTATTGGATATGCACATAATAGTAGTGCTTATAGATTTCTTGTGTATGATTCAAAAATTGAAGCTATACACAAAAATACTATAATGGAATCTGTAAACGTGTCTTTCTTTGAGAATATATTTCCGTGTAAGTCAAGAAATGAGGCAAGCTCATCGACTACGGTTATAGATTCAATAGAAGAAGAACACGTTCAAGATAAAAGTGAAGAAGAAGAGGTGAAACCTCGACGGAGCAAAAGAGCTAGGGTTGAAAATCCTACGGTCCAGAATTTCTAACCTATATGGTAGAAAGTGAACCGCAAAGTTACAAAGAAGCTGTTAGCTCTTCGGAAGGACCTTTGTGGAAGGAAGCAATTAAAAGTGAAATTGATTCTATTTTGTAAAATCACACATGAAAATTAGTAGACCTTCCTCCGAGAAGCAAACCACTAGGATATAAGTGGATTTTCAAAAGGAAAATGAAGGCGGACGGAACAATTGATAAGTATAAGGCCCGACTTGTAATTAAAGGTTACAGACAAAAGAAAGACCTAGACTATTTTGACACGTATTCTCCAGTCACGAGAATAACGTCAATAAGAGTTGTAATTGCAATTGCCGCGTTGAGGAATCTTGAAATACATCAGATGTAAAAACAGCCTTTCTAAATGGAGATTTAAAAGAGGAGATTTACATGAAACAACCCGAGGGGTTTGTTGCGCATGGACAAGAAAATAAGGTGTGCAAATTAGTAAAGTCATTATATGGCTTGAAACAAGCACCAAAACAATGGCATCAAAAATTTGATAATGCCATGATTCAAAGTGAATTTAAAATAAATGAGTGTGACAAATGTGTCTATACTAAAATCACGGAAAATGGCTATGTCATTTTGTGTCTTTATGTAGACGACATGCTTATCATAGGGAGTTGTGATAAGATGATTAAATTCACGAAAGACATGTTGAATTCAAAGTTTGACATGAAAGATATGGACATTGCGGACGTAATCCTTGGAGTTAAAATTTCTAGAATACCCAATGGACTTGTACTAAGTCCATCTCATTATGTGGATAAAATTCTTGAGAAATTTAGCAAGGATGACAATGGAATTGCGAGTACTTCAATTGACCCAATTCTTCATCTTTCAAAGAATAGAGATGAACTGGTGTCTCAATTAGAGTATTCGAGAATTATTGAAAGTCTAATGTATTTGATGAGTTGTACTAGGCCGAATATTGCTTATACCGTTAGCAAATTAAGCCGGTAGACAAGTAATCCTGAAAAAAAATCATTGGAAGGGTATAGTAAGAGTACTAAGGTACTTAAGATATACTCCCTCCGTCCCACCTTAGTGTAGACTAAGGTGGTGGGCACAATAACTAAGGAATATTATTAAGATAATAGAAATGTGTGGTAGAAAATGAAGAGAGAGAATGAGTGGAGTGAATAGTAGGTTGGTTGAATAAATTGTATGGTGGAAAATGAAGAGAGAGAATGAGTGGGTGGGATAGGGAAAATAAAAAATAATAAAAAACTTTCTAATTTTGGCAGTCTACACTAAGGTGGGACGGACGAAAAAGGAAAGAAGTCTACACTAAGGTGGGACGGAGGGAGTACTCGTTATTTTGAATTACATTACACTAGACATCCAGCGGTGATAGAAGGATATAGTGATGCTAATTGGATATCAGATATCAAAGACTCAAGGTCTACAAGTGGATATTTATTCACATTAGCAGGTGCAGCTATATCATGGAAATCTTCTAAGCAAATTGTTATAGCCAGATAAATCATGAAATCTGAGTTTATAGCATTAGATAAATGTGGTGAAGAAGCCGAATGGCTACGCCAATTTTTAGAAGATATTCCAAGATGAAAAAATCTCGTGCCAGCAATTTTTATACATTGCGATAGCCAATCTGCGATTGGTAGGGCACGAAGTCATATGTATAATGGTAAGTCTAGACATATACGTCGAAGACATAATACCATTAAACAACTAATTGCAACTGGCACCATATCTATTATGTAAGGTCAAAAGATAATTTGGCGGATTCGCTAACCAAAAGGTTAAGTAAAGAGATAGTTGCAAAGTTGACATTGGGAATGAGATTAAAGCCTCTTGAGAAGTTAACCACAGCGAAAAACCCAACCTAGCTGACTGGAGATCCCAAGACCTAGGTTCAAAGGGACAACCTAACTGTTAAAAGACTTGTAGTGTCACTGTGGGGTTCAACCCCATACCCATTCCTTAAAGTGACATCCCGAGATGAATGAGGTTAAGCGTATGGATTTTAATGATTCTTATGCAAAGAATAACGGGTTACTTAAAAGAATCACCTATGTGAGAAAGAAGTAGAGGCCGATTCGAGGAGAATTGTGTGAGGCTCAATTCTTAGACCTTCTCACAGAATCAGACATTATGCTCCAGGGTCATTAATGGACACAGCTATGAGAGCTGAATTGTGTTAGGGAAATACCTATGTAAAATATATGTTCCGCTACACAAAAAGCTAGCAGTTCAAGGACATTGCATCTACAGATTAGCGAGTAGAGTAAATATATTTTACAAGGGAAGGTTCAAAGGGCAGACCCTACCTATCCTATGCAGGTTTTCGACTACCAGACTTTATCATCTATCCTCACGAATTTCCTTCATGTGAGGGATTGTTGGAAAATAGTGCGTTTTGAAGGAAATTATGGATTATTTCCTACAGGGTTATTTTGTCAAATTACTAAATTTTTTATGAGTTTGTGTTCTACTCCATGAAAACAAGAAAGCAAGTATTTATTTGTCCAAAATAGTTGTTGGATGAATGAGATATGAATGCTCAAAGTATGTGGGTTGGAAAGGAAAAAACTTGAGTTATCCCACATTGAAAAGGAAATGAAGTTATCCCACATTGGATGAGATATAAATGCTCAAAGTGGGTAGGAAAAAGGAAAGTGGAGTTATCCCACATTGAAAAGAAAAAGAACTTATTGCTAGTATAAAGTCTTGGGCACTAGAGTAGTGTTCAAGATTATGTAGCATAGAGGCTCTCTCTCGCGCGCAGGGGGTGCAAATCAAGTTTCCAATTTGGCTTGCGAGGTGCGTACTCGTGCATGTGCGCGTCCTGCGGACACGAATGTAGCACCGAATTTTCCTACGCAGACAACCCCACCTTTTGTTATTATTTTGATTTTGTAAATCAAAATAAAGCCCGACCATTGGGTGGGTGCTCGTCCGAGCACTGCTAGTGACTCGTCCGAGCAAAGACTGGACATATTGGTTAGCTTCTGGACAGGTATGCTCGGTCGAGCACTGCTGGTGACTCGCCCGAGCAAAGACTAAACATACTGACTAGTTGCTGGACAAGGTATGCTCGGCCGAGGCATATGCCTTGCTCGGCCGAGCAGTTCCTGAGCAATAATATCTGCTTTGATTTCAAAATGTGTAATAGCCGAGAATTAAGTTTGAAAAACTGAAACCGAAATATTAATTGTATTTAATTTTTCGGATTAATGGCTACTTAATATCAGATTAAATGGCTGTTTCAGTTTTTATTCTTTGATTTTGGAGAGCTATAAAATGGAGACTCACAAACAATTGTCAACACGAAAACACCTAGACAGAGCAATCCTCCTCCATTTCCCCTTGCTGCATATTGTTATTCAAATCTTTTGGCCTCATTGCATACGTAGTTTACAAGAGGTGATACTGTTCAAGCGCATTTCAGTTCGCCGAGATACTTATGTGCAAAGTGCCCCCGATCCGCACGTTTTATCATGGGAGACAAGCGACCAACCAAAACTCAAGCACACTCGGTGAGAGAACGAATATATCTTAAGAAGACAGTTATTAGTATTGGGCTCATTCAATAACAACTTCTATCCTTCTTTTATATTTACAGTTATTTTCTGTATTTTATAATTCTGTAATTTGTTCTTTTTGCATTTTTGCAACAACTTCATCATCCAGTAAGAAAAGGTGATTAGATGATTTGTTGGTGAAGATGTCCTTCACTTCCCTCAAGTCTTTTTTACCAGCCAAATTAATTGCTCTTGTCCCTTCTTCCCAAGTAGAAATGAAGTGAGTTGACTAGCCTTTTTCCTTCTTTGCATTTCAGCAACACAAATAAATTTTTGGAGCGGGCCGGTGAACGTTGGTAACTTGTAGCCTAAGACAAATACAAAGTAAATATACATGTTATTGAGTAACTTGTAGCCTAAGACAAATAACAATTCTAGTGAGAGATATACATATTCTTAACTAAAATTACATACTACACATCAATATGAGATAATTTAGGAAGTAAATTTGGAATGTGATTATAACGTATCTCTATCAAATATCCAGTGTTCTAAAAGACCCCGCCTAAGGGTGCCTAGGCCCCGCCTAGGTGCTAGGCCCCTCTCCAACGCCTAGTTCTAAGCCTCGCCTAGGTCTTGACTAATCCCGACTAGTCCCCGCCTAGGCGCTAGTCCCGGCTCCGCCGCCTAGCATCCGCCTAACACTTTTTAGAACCTTGCAAATATCACTTGATAAAATTATATCGTTATGGTGATTAAAGATAATTTGGTTCGAAAATCAATCATCTTGAAATAGCTTAAAATTTGCACAAGACTTGCAAAACGGCGTTAGTGTACCAAATCGCTATTTCACATTGATAAGACTTGATTTTAGCCATACGAGATAGTTTGAGAGGCTAAAACATCATTTTACTAAATTTTAAACTTTTAATTTAGTAATATTTGATGTGTTTGTTTTCTTGTTTTTAGTTGAGCGGTTTTAAATTGTGTATATGCAAGATTCATGGGGTAGTTAGTTTTTGATTGAATGAAACTTGGGTTTATTTAGAAACTGCAAATTGCTCTTGAACGTGTTCTTCTTTATTTGTTTGGTCATTAGTCTCACATGCGATTCGGTGTTAGTCACCATGAAGCTGTGATTTGGTATCCTGACAAGGTTTTACGAGTCTTGTGCAAATTTTGAGACATTAGGAGATGATTACTGATGATGCCAAAAATGTTCGAATCAGTTCAAATTCAGCGATGGGTTGTATTCTGAATGTTTGAATAGCCTAAAAAAGATAAACAAACACGTAAACTACGTCGGGGCTTCAAAGGCCCTCCGGCGTGATAGTAAGTATTTGTTTGTATAGAGAGCAAATCAATTGACAAAAGTTTTGGGGTCAAAAGACGCGTAACCAGAATTGTGTGAATTATAGCTTGTATTTATAGGTGTAGGATATAGAGTCCATCTTTTAATAGGAAGTTATGTGAGAAGAGGGTTATAATCCTAGCTGTATTATAACTTCCCACAATCCTTGTTTGAGTAGGATTATATGAGTCTAGTGTACGTATGCCTAGAAGGCTTGCTCCTCGGCATAGGTTGTTGGTTGATATGCATGAATGCCGAGGAAAAGGAGGCAAGGGTAGGGAAGTCCATTCCCCTTGTCTTGATGTTGGCCGAGGAGGCCATAGTCGACCCTTGATGATGCCTTTATCGGCATATATGAGTGCCTTGGTCGGCATATAACAGTCCTATGTCTTAGTCATTTTATTCGCTCTGCTATGTCTACGTTGACATAGTGGGATATGATGAGGAGGCATGTCGAGCATATGCAGGGAATTAGCCCATTCCCTGTGTCGTATTTGGGACTTGTATGGATTATGTTTAGGGCCCAATGCATTGGGCCTTGCCCGGTTGATGACCCATGGTCGTACTCGGTTTATACCATTTAGTGGTCCCCAACTTCCTAGCTCGGCTTTGTCGAGGAGGAAGTGGTGCTCGACCTCGGCTTAAACAAATACGAAAGGGTTTTCTCGAAACACGAGGCATCAATTAGGACATTGATAGGCGTGGATATTGATGACGAGACATTCTCATTGGGAACATGTAGACACCTCATTCTGAACTAATAATTAATGATTACACTACTCTTCGTCTCTCTTTTATGTTTTGATGAAAGCATATCAGTTTCGTCATGTTTCGTTAAGTTTCTAACTAACCTCGTTAGTTTTGGACCTAACTGACTAACAGAACAACTGAAGAGGACAAAATGGTTATTTGACTAGTTGTTCCGCGAGGGACATACGTGTCTCGCGCGAGATAAGCCCTCTGCAGGATGTGCAGAATCACTTTCCTTCTCCGTCTCAACCTCTTTTCTTGATAATCTTATCCAATCCGGCTATCCAATGATATTTGAGTTCTGGAAGCTTCCTTGGGAGGAGTCCCAATCCACCTTTACCTCTTAAAATCCATATAAATACTTGATGACTTTTAGTGTTTCAAAGGTCCCCGATTCCTAATCGAAAACATATAACACACACACACACACACACCATTTGTTGGTTTCTCTCCCCGAAATATTCCTTCAAA
Source organism: Adenophora triphylla var. japonica (assembly GCA_022495995.1). Classification (NCBI taxonomy): domain Eukaryota; kingdom Viridiplantae; phylum Streptophyta; class Magnoliopsida; order Asterales; family Campanulaceae; genus Adenophora; species Adenophora triphylla. The sequence goes on from JAFEMH010001500.1 coordinate 164,381, forward strand.
TCACTCATAAACAACTCCCAAATTTGTCCATCAACCACGTTGATTGACGAACATTCAAGGCTCAAGCCTAAAATCAAGGCGAAGCTCTACCCAAATCCTTTCTCGACCGAGATGACACCTTAGAACCACGTTCTAAATCAAATACTCCTTAAACACAAGGTAAAATCCCTCTCTTCTTCTCAATCTCCCTCTAATTGCTTTTAGAGTAGTGTAACCCCATCAAAAAGGTTAGCCTAGAGTCCCTTCAATCGATGGAGGTGATCTCGAAGCATACAATCCGACATTCCTAATTAAGAAATTAATTAGGGTTTGCTTGTTCTTCTTTAATTATATATTGTTTGATTGATAATACTCAATTGGAAAGACCGATCTCCGGATTGGGTGGAATGGGTGCTCCTCGACCTTCCTATTCCATAACTTAACCCCCGAACCCTCAAATCTCTTTATATCATCAAAAGGTTTTTCTTATTGTTTTTCTAAATAAATAATAAGTGGCGACTCTGTTATTCAATAAAAATATCAACGCTACAGAACACGCTATAACATTAATTGTGGAGAGCTGGACGGCGCATTAACCCGTTTTTTCGACCCATACCCGTTTAGATATAAAATGCCAAATCCATTTCCTTTCTACTCTTTTATCACTGTTGAAAATTGAGAGAGACTTATAAGGTTGAAATCTGCAAGTTGCTTCTTGATTTCATTCTTGATTTTCTGAAGTTTGTGCTTGAATTTGTTGTCAATTTCATCATCAATCTTCAGATCAGGTATAAAATTTCTCCCTAATCTCCTTCTTTTTTGCATTTCTGGATTGTTGTTCTTGGTTATTCTTGGAAACCGCCATTGTTGTACTTGTTCTTGAAGCTTTTCTTGGGCTTTTTTGTGATTTCTTGATTTTCCCCATTCCTAGCCATGGCAAGAAATGGAGAAGTAAACCAAATGCTCTGTATTGCTACCATACCCAAAACCTTAGGATTTACCAAAGGATTGATGGGACATAGATGATGTTAAGTCTGAATGAGATAGGAGAGATTCTGACGAGGTACCAAAGCCCTAGAACTGACGTCGATTACCCTAGTCGGTTTAGGATTGACCGACTTAGTGTTGATTCTCCAAACATCGTGATGTTCCACGGCTGGTCAGAAATTATTGACCACATCAATTTGTATTACTTGAAGTCCAACCACCTGGAGCGTCCTCTGTTGGGTAAGAATCCCTCCTCGGTTTTAGTTAATAGGACGGGGAGGGATACTCTTCCTCGTCCTCGTCTTTCATTTTGCCTTAGCCAAAACTGATCTCTGTTCATTATTTATGCAGCTATGACGGGAAGAGGAAGTAATGTTGCTCATCCTACAACTGGTCCCTCTACCTCGGACAGAATTGTTGATGCCTTTTCCGAGGGAGCTCATGCTAGGGGCCGTGCTAGAGGTCGTAGTAGGGGCCAAACGAGGTAGATCTTATACTCCTAGGCCTAGGTCAGCAAAAGCCGGGGAGCCTATGATAGAGGAATTACACACCAAGTATGGGGTGTCATGGGATGAGTACCGATTGACATACCTTCCCGGTGCTCCTGTGAAAGACGAGGATGCCATGAGTGATTTTATGTATTCCTTGAACTACGTCCATTTTTTCTATAAGCAGTTCCAACTAGGCCTTTGTGTTCCCCTAAACCCTTTAATCTGTGAGTTACTCGAGGACATGCAGGCCGTTCTTGCCATGATTGGGGCCAATGTCGTGAGGTTCCTCACCGGCTTTATTGTGTTGTGTCGCAGTCTCGGTTTTGAACCTTGCCAATCAGCTTTCCATCATTTCTTCACCGTCAGCTATAAAGAAGATACCAGAGTGTTGGTGGTGAGGAGTGATCCCAATCAGCCTAAGCTCATCTTCCCAATGTCTAGAAAGGTGTATAGATGGAACAATCGCGTCATTAGGGTAGAAAGTCGACAAGGCTGGGAGTTTCTTGCTCCCTCCAAGTTTTCTGGTGTGCCCGAGTAAGTGTGGAGGCCAGAGTGGAGTGGCCATCTGATTGATAGGTTGATACAATTTGCCTCTGTCGGCACGCTGTGTTGGTTAAGTCTGGAGGCCGACCGGCGTTATTATGTTCAAGCCGGCATTATGCCAGGACCCTAGTACGGCCTAGTGCCCATGGCCTTAGTGGTTATGGGAAACAGATACCCAGACTGGAGGGTACACCCCGGCCTCATTTTTCATTCGAAGTGTAATATATGCAAACTCTACGAGAACCAGTGTCTAACCGTGAATGACTTGTCCGGCTGTAAATTTCTTTATTCTCGGTTTTTATACTTGTGCGTTATATTTTTTTGTTTAGCTTCCTCGTACTTTATCTAATCATTTGTCATTCTCGTCTTTTCCAGATTTGACAACAGAGCAAGAAAAGAAAATGGAGGAAGAAATTCTTGATCCCCAGGCACTCATGAAGTTGAAGAGGAGGGCTTCTTGTTCCTCGGCAAAAAGCAAAGGCGCTCCGATGCCGTGGAGAGGCAGGCCATCTTGACCACTAAAGAATCTGGGGCCTTGCCCCTTAAGCTGGTGGGCGGAAATAAAGCATCCACCGAGGAGGGTGACCATGTTGGGCAAGAGGCCCATGCCGAGGGGGGTCAGGGCTCCCAAGAATTTACAACCCATCAGGCCGAGGAAGATTTAAGGCATGCCGACCTAGTGGAGACCGATGAAGCAGATGCTTAGCAAAGAGCCCCAGCCCACAAAAGGCAAAGGGTTGAAGCCGAGGTGGCAGGTCCATCAAAGAGGGTAGCAACTGATCCCTCCTCGACTGTACTCTCTGCTTGGCATATAAAAACATATGCTAAGGTAGAGCAGTTTGTACAGGAGGCTCGGGAAGCTCTTATATTTAAGGGAATGGAAGTCCTTTCTCATAAGGTTCCCCAACAAAGGGTTGGTCGGGCTGTAATTTATAGGTCCATGGATGATGTTCTTCTAGATCACTTCCTAGACTCTAAGCCCAGCATGGCGAGTTTGGCCAGCAAGAAGGACATTCTTCTGAGTGAGGTAAGCCTTTCCTTGTTTTTCCTTTTTCATTCCTCGTCATATTTGTACTTGTATTTTTTCATTGATAATTTTATTTGCTTTTGTGTAGCTTGCACGGTCACGACATATGAGGCCATAAAGTCATAGGTTGCCGAGGTATATAAGCAGAAGCTTGAGAAACAAGCTGAGAAAGACAAGTCCGACCTAAAAAAAGGCCGTGGAGCTCCTCAAGAATCTCCGGGGGATGCTGATGCCTTCAAGGCGGCTAAGGCCAAAGCCGAGGAAGAAGAGAAGGCGGCCAAGGAGGCATTGGCCAAGGCCGAGGAGACTGCCCGACTGAGGGAGGCAGAACTGGAGAATAAAAGGGTTGAAGCCCAAAAGATGGCCGAGGAGGCAGCAGCCCGGCTCAAAGAGTTGGAGGTCATTATTCCTTCCAGGGAGGCTGAGGCCATAGCTCATTATAAGGCTGGCTGTGGCTGAGAAGACGACTACCATGTACTCTGATGGGTACTTGCACTTGGCTAGAAGGGCCATGGTAGACCCATCTCTCAACCTCAACCTAGAGGTTGCTCAGCTTATTTGCCAAGACTCCTACGACGAGGCTGCCCGGTCCATGCACTCCCTCGTCCCCTTTTCTGATAATGCCTTGAAGGTCATTGCCTCTCAAGATGCCCATGCCAACCATCCAACTTGGGTTCCTCCTCCTATTGATCCACAAAACATTCATACTCTTATTTAAAAGATCGAGGAGGAGGGCCTAAGCTCTGATGACGAGGGTGAAGATGCCGAGGTGGGGCAAACCGAGAAAGCCCAAACTGATCAAATCATCATCCCAGATGCTGCTGAACTAGATGATCTTTTCAGGGGTGATGACCAAGCTTGAAGATCTCTTTGCTTTGTTTTGTCTTTTGTAATGTTTGAATAGGTCTCTATGTACTTCAACTCTTTAATCAATATAATGTTTTTCTTCATCATTTATCTTCTAGACTTACTTTTTCATATGATCCGCTTCACTTTGAATTGTTTTACTTTAAATGTTTGTTAATTGAGTGCTTGTATGTTGGATATTTTTCTAAGTATCCAACTTATTTATGACGAGGAAGGGTCACATCGGCATTTGTAGTAATCTTTTCAAGCCGAGGAAGATCATTCAGTCCAATCACTTAAATTGTAAATTTATCTATTAAGCCCAGGAAGGTCGTCCGGCCTGATACTTAGATAATTTGTAGGAATTGATCCCTTAAGCCGAGGAAGAGCGTTCGGCTTTTGTCTTTGTGAGTTCTACCTCTTTATGTCGAGGATGGTCATTCGACAAAAGTATTAGGTAATTTTCTAGGATTTTATCTCTTTATGCCGAGTTAGGTCGTTCGGCATAAGTCTTTGATAATTTTTTGGGATTTTATCTTTTTATGCCGAGAAAGGTCATTCGACATAAGTCTTAGATAAATTTTTGAGATTTTATCTCTTTATGCCGAGGAATGTCGTTCGACATAAGTCTTAGATACATTTTTGAGATTTGTCCCCTTATGCCGAGGAAGGTCGTTCGTCATAAGACTTGGGCAATTTTTGCGAGTAGTAGGCTCCTCGTCTTTTTTAGCTTGTCTTGCTAGTCATTGTCTTGTTGAAGAAACTGAATTTTTATTAATTGAAACTGAGTACATCAAACTGCAATCATATTTTACTTGAAAATAAAGGAAAATACTAACAAAGACTAAGCTATTACATCAAAACAATCTTGAAATTAGTGATAATACTTCTGTAGATGATCAGAATGCCACAGATGTTTTAGCTCTTGCCCATCTGAAGTTTTCATTTTATAGGTCCCTTCTCTGATAACTTGAGTGATGATGTAAGGGTCTTCCCAGTTTGGGGAGAGCTTGTTCTGCTCTGCCTTTCTGCCAGTAGCCTCAATCTTTCTAAGTATCCAGTCTCCAACTTGGAATACTCTTTTATTGACCCTTTTGTCATGGTAGGCTTTGATCCTTTGTTTGTAGTTTGCCATCCTCATCTGAACAACTAGTCTTTTCTTATATACTAGGGCTAGGTCTAGCAGTTTGTTGACCTTGTTGACTTGTGCATCGTAGTTTGAATTTCTTGTTGTAGGGATAGCCATCTCAGCTGGTGTCATAGCCTCAGATCCGAAGGTCAGTGCGAATGGGGTTTCCCCGGTTGGCCCTCGGGTGGTTGTGCGAACTGCCCATAAGGCTGAGGGAAGTTCGTCCTACCATCTACCATCACTTCCTTCTAGGTTCTTGGTTAGGGCTGTAATCACCAACTTGTTGGCTGCTTCCGCTTGTCCGTTGCATTGAGGTATGCTTCCAGATGACTTGATGTGTCTGACTCCTAGTCTGTTCAATTCTGCTGTAAAAGCCTTGGAAAACTGAAGACCATGATATGAGATGATAGTGTGTGGAACCCCAAAGCGACACCAAATGAAGTCGTGAGAGTAAGTATTTGTTTGTATAGAGAGCAAATCAATTGATAAGAGTTTTTGGTCAAAAGATGCGTTATCAGAATTGTGTGAATTATGACTTGTATTTGTAGGTGTATGATATAGAGTCTATCTTTGAATAGGAAGTTATGTAAGAAGATGGTTATAATACTAGATGGATTATAACTTTCCACAATCCTTGTTTAACTAGGATTATATGATCCTTCTGTACGTATGCCTAGTAGACTTGCTACTCGGCATAGGTTGTTGGTTGACATGCATCAATGCAGAGGAAAAGGAGAGCAAGGGTAACGAAGCCCATTCCCCTTGTCTTGATGTTGGCCAACGAGACGCTAGTCGGCTCTTGATGATGCCTTAATCGGCATATATGAGTGTCTTGGTCGGCATATATGAGTGCCTTGGTCGGCATATGACAGTCCTATACATTAGTCATTTTATTCGCTCTGCTATGTATACGTTGAAATAGTGAGATATGACGAGTAGGCATGACGAGTATAGGTAGGGAAGCCCGTTTCATATGTCGTATTTGAGACTTGTATGAATTATGTTTAGGGCCCAATGCATTGGGGCTTGTTCGATTTATGACCAATGGTCGTACATGTTTTATACTGTTCAATTACCAAATTATCTTTCATAATGTGGCAGATCAAATTCTAATTATTGAATCAATTATGTTGATCCTTATCCAGCTTTTAAGATTCAATTTAATATCTAATCTACTAATAGACCTAAAAATCAATACAAAGAATATTAACAAATAAATTTGTAATTTTCATTTTTGTGAAACAATAACGAAAATATAATTGATTCAATAATTAGATCAAATTCTAATTATTGAATAATTCACAAAAACGAAAATATAATTGATTCAAAGATCAAATTCTAATTATTGAATAAATTAGTAGTTAGAAAATATAATGACTCCAATAAATTGTCTAGAAGTGGGAGGAAGGATAATGATAAGTAGGTCCTTCTTTTTTTTTTTTTTTTTTTTTTTTTTTTTTTTTGATACCTAGGTTCCACAGCCGCCGAGTTAGTCTGGGACCACTAACTACCCGGCCCCACAAATAGCGGAGGCAAATCGCGGATATGCCCAACCGATCGGTGTGACAAAGACCCCTTATACTCCCGCCCTGCGGAGCCTCCTCCTATTAACGCGGTAAGTGGAGCCCTCCTACAACGCGGTAGTTGAACTCCCACACCGAGGTTGCAGTTCCCAAAGAATGCCGCTTCCTTAACTGAATGGATGTGCCCGGGGGGCTCCTAAGAACCCTGAAATCCAAGGAAGAAATTAATCCACAAAAATTCCTCTTGAAAATAATCGAACCGATGACCTCCCTTACGAAAAGTCACCCAAAATATCATTGGGTCATGGCCCATTAGGTAATAAGTATGTCCATTTAATAATATACTTTCTTTCCCTCCGACAAAAGAGTGGCATGGACTCGTGGTATGAATGAGTACTTCAACTCAAGCTTCCTTCCTCCCTTTTTACTTGCTCTCTCCTTCTCACTTACAAAATAAATTTTGCACAAAAATTAATAAAATTATATAGTGAAATAACTGTTGTGATCACTCAAAAATGTACAAAATAAATTCTGCACAAAAATTAAGAAAACTATATAATATAATAACTGTTGTGGATATGAAAAGAGAAGTATGAGAGAGAATGCGGGATAGGAAATAATAATTGGATAGTTATTGTTAGTATGACAAGTGAATATAATAAATAAAAAAGTATTAAAAAAATTTCATTTTGAGAGTTTGTCTTTTTTCAAATGGGACATCTAAAATGAAATTTTGTTTCTTATCGAGCGGATCGTAGGGAGTATATATTTTATTTTTTTCTCCTTTCTTTTTTTAACAAAATTATATTTTTAGAGTTTGTCTTTTCAATCCGATAGGGGCATTTCAACCCAAAATTTAGAATTTTGTTTCTTATCAAGCGGGACTTAGGGAGTATATATTTTATTTTTTTCTCCTTTCTTTTTTTAACAAAATTATATTTTTTTGGTACATTATTCTTTTGAACCCGGACTTGTTCACTAGAGACTGAATTTGATTATTTGAACCATTGAGTAATTCAGCTGTTGATCAATCGGAATGCATTTAATCAAAATCCTTTAAACTCAATGATTGCTTGAGAATAAGAAATTAGTAAAAGCTACTACTACTCAAAGGAATTAGCAGAAAAATAATTATAGGAAAAAGTTACAAAAGTAAGTCCTTTTGTCCGGAAGCATATTTTTAATTTCTTTTGTTAGTCTTAAAAATTTGATTTCGTATTAATAAAAGTTATGATATGATCTGCATTTTTCAATTTTTTATTTCATGTGAAAATTATGGCGTTTATTTTAGCATATAATTCTAGTGTTCATTGTTATACCTTGAGAAGATTTCTTCACTCTGTACTGCGTTTATAAATATCTACTCCCAAAAATAAATATTCGTTTTTTATTATGCCAAAAACGTTCAAATTATAACAAATCCAACGACAGGTTGTATTCTATATAATTGAATGACCTATAAAAGAAGAACAAACACGTAAAATTAGTCGGGGCTTCACCGGCGAAGGTCCCCGGCGTGAGAGTAAATATTTGTGTTTAGAAAGACAAATCAATTGACAAGAGTTTTGAGTCAAAAGATGTATTACCAAAATAATGTGAATTATGGCTTGTTTATATTGGCATAGCATCGTAGAGTCCTTGTTGGATAAGAAAACGTTTGAGATAATGTTATAATCCCAGCAGAATTATAATTATTCAAATTTCTTATTTGAGTAGAATTAGGCAACATATTATACAAGTGCGCCTTGAAGGAGAGCTCCTCGTCAGATATGGCTTGGTCGGCCTAACGTGAGCCGAGGAAGAGATTTATAAAGGATTGGGGAAACCCATTTCCTTATTTTTTTGACAACCAAGTAGGGGTTCCTCGTTTTCAAATAAGACCTTGCTCGGCCTATATGATTATGCCTTGTCGGCATGCAGTTTTGTTGGGCAATAGTCATTATTCGCTCTGATATGTCTAGGTCGACATAGTGGCAATGACGAGGAAGAAATACGAGCAAAGGTATGTAAAGTCCACTCCCTTTGTCGTAATTGAGACTTGTATGAATTATATTTTGGGCCCAATTCATTGTGCCTTGTCCAGCCATGATCCACGTTCGTAACTCGGTTTATACCGTTCAGTGACCCCCGACTTCCTAACTCGGCTATGCCGAAGAGGAAGTGTTGCTCTACCTCGGATTAAACGAATACGAACGGTCTCTTACGTGTCATACGACGCTTCATTATCCACCGGTTAAATCAACAATGATGGGCGCGGATATCAAGGTTTGACATTCGTATTGGAAATCCTCTAGAACATTTATGGCGAGGGAGGCAACGACACCTCTACCCGATTTATTCGACCTATACTCGACTAGATCTGGGTATATAAGCAAAAACCCGCTTCATTGTTACTCTTTTATCACCCATTGCAACTGAAAAATACCCATAAGCTTTGAATTTGCCGGCGACGTGTTCTTGATTTCTTGCTTTTTCGGTCATTATTCGATACTCGTGCTCTATTTAGTGTGCGTTTCTCTTCATCAAACTTCGGATTTAAGTATAAATTTATTTTCCCTTTACTTCCGTATTCTCGCTTTTAATTTTTGGGTTTTGGAGTGGTTGTTCTTGGTGTGTTTTTGAGGCCGCCATTAATGATGTTTATTTGAAGCTTTTCTTGAGTTTCCTTTGAATCAATTTCTTGTGCCTTCCTCGTCCTTAGAGATGGCGAGGACGTGGAGAAGTAACCCCAATGCCCTCTGCTGTTATCATACCCAAAACCTTAGAATTTACCAAAGGATTGGCGGGCCATGGTTTATGCTAAGTCTGGGAGAGATAGGAGAAATTCTGACGAGATACCAATCTCCCAGGACTGACGTGCACTACCAAGTCGATATAGGATTGACCGACTTGACGTTGAGTCTCCAAACGTTGTGTTGTTTCAAGGTTGGACTGAGATTCTTGACCATATCAATCTCAAGTCAGATCATTTTATCCACTAAGGATGTTGGGGCGTTGCCCTTGAAAACGGTGGGGGTACTGCTACCTCTATCGAGGAAGGAAATAATGGGCAAGAGGCCCAGGCTGAAGTGGGACAAAATTACCAAGTCCCTGCCCCTGAAGCCGAGTAGGCACTGAGACAAGTCGGTCTAGCTAAGACCGAAGGGGTTAATGTCGGTGAAAGAACTCAAGCCCAAATACGGCAAAGGACTGAAACCGTGCTGGAGGAGCCTCCCTCCAAGATACCTATTGTTGAATCTTCCTCCGAGTGAGTCACTGCTCGGCATGTGAAAACGTATGCTGAGGCCGAGCAGGTAGCCAAGGGGTTAGCCGTCTACCCAACAATTAGGGGTTTGGATGTGCTTGCCAGGAAGGGCCCTAAGCTCAGGTTAGGCCGGAGTGTAGTCCATCGAGCAATGGACGAAGACTTGCTCGAACATTTGGTAGAGGCCAAGCCGAGCAGGGAGCATCTGGCCAATAGAAAGGGCCCCCTTCTAAGTGAGGTAACCTTCTCGTCATAACTTTCTTTTCCATCTCGATTTTATCATACTTGTAATCTCTTGTTAGTAAATTCTATTTTCTTTGTTGTAGCTTGATACGATGACTGCCTACGAGGCAATAAAGAGCAAAACGGCTAACGAGTATGAACAGAAACTTGAATGGCAGATCGAGAAGAATCAGGACGATCTTGCCAAGGCCGTGGTGCTCCTTAAGTCATTGAGGGCCGAGGTAGACGAGTAGAAGGCAGCCAGGGCAAAGGTCGAGAAGGCTAGAGAGGAGGCCAAGGAGGCTCAGGCCAAAGCCAAGGAAGCCAACAAAGCCGGGCAAGTTGAAATTGAGAAGCTCGTGGCTGAACTCAAGGCAAATATCGAGGAAGTTGATGCCCGGTATAAGCACTTGGAGGCCAGCTTGCCCATACAAATTGAAGAGGCTATCTCTCAATTTAACGTCAGCCCGACCTTTACATAAGCTTTGGCCGAGAAGACGGCCATCATGTACTCTGATTTCTATCTCCACTTAGCCAGAAGGGCCTTGGTGGACCCAACTTTTCATGCCGACTTAAGCTTGCTTGCCCGTCTTATATGCCAAGATGCCTATGATAACCTTGCTCGGTCAAGCCATGCCTTGGTGCCATTTTCTGAATATGCCTTGAAGTTGATAGCGGCCCAAGATGCTCGCGATGGCCGTCCTGCCTGGGTTCCTCCCCCCATTGACTCCCAAAACATAAATGCTCTAATAGAGAAGATACATGATGAGGAGGAGGAGGCCAGGGATGAGCAAGCCGATGAAGGTCAGGCCGAGGAAGCTCAAGCCGGCCAGGTCATCATTCCCCCCGCTGATGTCGATCAAGATAAACTCTTTAGGGGGGATGATCAGACTTAGAAGTTTGTTGTTTTGATTTTGTTGTAATAGAATAGGCTTTTTGTAATTCATTTTTTTTTTATATCAATGGAATGCCTTTCTTCAATCCTTCTTCGTCTTCACTTTATTGCTTTGATATGAACTGCCTTTGACTTGGATGTTTATTGTGTTGAATATATGTTGTATGTTTGCTTGTTGAGTATTTTCACAAGTGCAAACTAACTTGGGAAGCCGAGGAAGTCCTTCTTGTCATTCAAGTTTTAACTTGTTTAAACCAAGGAAACTCGTTCGGTTTTAGATACTTGGTAATTTTGAAAGTTGTCATTAGGCCGAGGGAGGTTCCTCGGCATGACGCTTAGGTTATTGTCTGATTTTATCTCTTTATGCCGAGAAAGGTTGCTCGGTCATAGGTCTTAGATAATTTTTAATGCTTTGCCTCTCTATGCCGAGGAGGGCATTCGGCCATTGGTCTTAGGAAATTTTTAATGTTTTACCTCTCTATACCGAGGAAGGTCGTTTGGTCATAGGTCTTAGGTAATTTTTTGAGGTTTTACCTCTCTATGCCGAGGAAGATCGTTCGGTCATAGGTATTAGATAATTTTGTGGGAGTTTATCCCTTGATGCCGAGGAGGGGCTACTCGCCATTTGTCTTGCTAGTCGTTAGTATTGATGAAAACTAAACCTTCATTAACTGAAATTGATTAGATCGAACTGCAATCCTATTGAAAATAACTAGAAAAGACTAACAAAAATTAATCTATTACATAAAAGACAGACTATAAACAAGTGATAATATTTTCGTAAATGGTCAGAATGCCACGGATGTTTCAACTCTTGTCCATCTGGGTTCTTCATTCTATAGGTCCATTCTCTGATAGCTTGAGTGATAACGTAGGGGCCTTCCCAGTTTGGGGAGAGCTTGTTTTGTTCAGCCTTCCTGTCAGTTGCTTCAATTTTTCTAATTACCCAATCTCCGACTTGGAATACTATCTTGTTGACCCTTTTGTCATGATAGGCTTTGTTTCTTTGCTTGTAGTTCACCATCCTCATCTGAGCAGCTAGTCTTCTTTCATCTACTAGGTCTAGGAGCATGTTGACCTTGTTAATTTGCTCATCATAGTTTGATTTTTTTGTTGTGGGGATAGCCATCTCAGCTGGTGACATGGCCTCAAAACCGAAGGTTAGTGGGAATGGGGTTTCCCTGGTTGGCCCCCGGGTGGTTGTGCGAACTGCCCACAAGGCTAAGGGAAGTTCGTCCAACAATCTACCATTACTTCCTTCAAGGTTCTTAGTTAGGGCCGTTAGCACCAACTTGTTTGCTGCTTTCGCTTGTCTGTTGCATTGAGTTCTACTCACAGATGACTTGATGTGTCAGACTCATAGTCTGTTCAACTCTGTTGTGAATGCCATAGAAAACTGGAGACCGTGATCTGAAATGATAGTGTGTGGAACCCCAAAGTGATACCAGATGAAGTTATGGACGAAGTTGATTGCGTTCTCCTCTGTTATTTTAGCTAATGCTTTGGCTTCAATCCATTTGGAGAATTAGTCGACTGCCACGATCACATACTTGCAATTACCTAGGGCAGGGGGAAGGGTCCGATGATGTCGATTCCCCACATGCCAAATGGCCACGTAGGTACTATGAGAGTCTGCTACACTGCTGAAAGTCTAGGAATGTCAGAGTATCTCTGGCACTTATCACACTTTCTTACGTAGGCTTGCGCGTCATCTCTCAGGTATGGCCAATAGTAACCTAGCGTGATAATTTTGTTGGCTAAGGTTTTGGCCCCCGGGTGACCACCACAAATTCCTTCGTGGACCTCTGCCAAGAGATTTTTTGTTTCCTTCGGATAGACGCACCTCATCAGGGGATTTGTGAATGATCTTCTATAGAGAATTTCGTTCATCACTGTGAACCTTACTGACTTCTTCTTGATAAGTCAAGCACATGCTTCATCATCTGGGATTTGGTTTTTTTCAATAAATTCCATGTAGTCATCTATCCAACACCTCTCATCCCTATCTAGGATCATTACTTGCAGTCTTTCGTAGGCAGGTTTTTTGGCAAAGACTATGAGTGGGTTAGAGTCGAGATCTGCCACATCAATAGTTGCTAGTTTAGATAGAACATCTGCCACTTGATTATCCTCCCTTACTATCTGACTTCTTTCAAAAAAATTCTAGCTTTTTTGTCATGTCTAGTACTAGGTCTTTGTACTTCGTAAATATGGGATGTTGAGTGTTATACTTCCCCTTCATCTTTTTCACTACGAGTTGAGAGTCACAGAAGTCAGCGACTTTAGTTGCTGCATAGAAGGACGCCAACTCTATGCCAAATATCAGGGCCTCGTACTCGGCTTGATTGTTGGAGGCAGGAAATTTGAATCTGATTATATTTTGAATGGTGTGCTCTCCATTAGGACTTGCTAGTACAATTCCAGCTCTGCTTGTTTCCTTGGTGGCTGAACGTTCGTGTATAAGATCTAACAGTTGGATGGGAGCTCGATGGTCGGTTCTTCCCCCACAGGTTTTTTGCGTTTACGGGAGGTGGGGTCGTATTCACCTATAAAGGCGGTTTCAACCATAAAATCGACCAGAGGCTGTGCTAGGAGTGTCTTCCTAGGTTGGTATCTGATATCAAACTCAGTGAGCTCAATAGACCAATTAAGGAGACGTCCCAAGCAATCCAAATTATGTAAGATTTTCTTTAAGGGTGCATTAGTATACACAGTGATGGGATGCGCAGAAAAGTATGCTCGTAGCGTTCTTGTCGCTATGACTAGGGCGTAGGATATCTTTTCTGCGTTGAAGTACCTGTTCTCCACATCTGATAGTGCCTTGGAGACATAATAGATAGGTTTTTGTGTTGTTCCTTCATTCTGGACTAATACCGCAGCTATAGCGTTGTCCGTTGCTGCTAGGAAGATGTATAGCATCTCTCCAGTAACTGGCTGCTAAACAAAGGAGGGGATCCCAAGTACTCCTTCAACTGTTTGAATGATTCTGAGTATTCAGATATCCAGGAGAAGCTCTTGGTACCCTTCAAGACTTTGAAGAAAGGCAGCAATTTTTTAGCGGATTTTACAATGAATCTCCCAAGTGCAGCTATCCTTCCATTTATTATTTGAACCTCTTTGATGCTTTTAGGTTCCTTCATGTCTATCAAGGCTTTGATTTTTTCAAGATTTGCCTCAATTCCTCTTTGCGATACCATAAAGCCTAGGAACTTTTCGGTCGTCACCCCAAACACACATTTACTTGGATTCAGTTTCATGATGTTTGCTCGTAGGTTATTAAAAGTTTCCTCCAAGTCAGGGGCGTGACTGCCACGCCTAGTCTTGATGACCACATCTTCTATGTAGGCTTCCATGTTACGACCTATCTGATCCCCAAATACTTTGTTGACCATTCGCTGGTAGGTTGCGCCCACATTTTTGAGTCTGAAGGGCATCATGGTATAACAATAAATTCCTCTAGCTGCCTGAAAGGTCGTTTTCTCAATGTATTCCTTAGCCATTTTGATCTGGTGATAACCAAAGTAAGCATCTAGGAAGCTAAGTGTTTTATGTCCGGCAATGGAGTCTACCAGCTTTTCAATTCTAGGGATAGGGTAACTGTCTTTCGGGTAGGACTTGTTGATATCTGTGAAGTCGACATACATTCGCCACTTTCCGTTATGTTTCTTGACCATCACAACATTGTCCACCCAAACAGGATAGATTGCTTCCCTGATAATTTCAGCACTTAGTAATTTATGCACCTCTTCTTTGATGACATCTTCTTTGTCATTTGCAAAATTCTCCGTGCCTGTTTGATAGGTTTAACAGACTGGTCAACTTGCAATTTGTGGAGAGCTATATCTTCCTTAATTCCCCTCATATCCTCGACCTTACAGGCAAAGACATCAAGATTATTTTTTAGGATGGTGATGATTTCTTCCCTCTCTTTAGGGGAGAGCTGGCCCCCGATTTGTAATTTTTGTTCTGGATAGTTGGGATTAAGTATAATTTCTTCCAATTCGTCTATGGACTCCATCTCTGTACTTTCTCGAAATTGCAATGTTTCGATGATTATCTCTCTAAGCCTTCCACCTTCCTCATCATTTATGTCTAGGTCTTCCATTTCCACTAGTTTGTCTACGTCTGTTAGCTCTCCTTGTCTGAAGTCAGGGTTGGCCCCCGAGTTCTGGCCGCTGACGACATGAGGGGCTAAATCCGGGACAGACAGAACCATGTCGTTGTTTTCATGTATATCTAGGATCATGTGGTCTTCAGTCTAGAACTGGTGCTAGTAGTCTTTACAGATTTAGAAATCTTTAGATTATCTTCTGGCGTGTCGACCTCCACCTTTCTGGATGTTTTTTTGCTCCTCATTACATGCTCCAAAAATTCTTTGGGGGTCGATCTCACACATCCGACTCCAGCACGAGTAGGAAATTTAACTCATTGGTGAGGGAGGGAGGCGACCAACCCAAGTTTGCCTTGACTTGGAATGCTTAGGATGGTGTGGTAGTCACTTGTGAGATCCATGACCACGAATGTTACTGTGGCCTCTGCTCGGAAGGGATGTTCTCCTACTTCCAATAATTAGTCAATTGTTCACATGGCGCTGACTTTGTGGTTAGTGAAGCCTTCCAGTCTTTCTGCGTATGGCTCCAGCATGCTATCCTTCAGATTAATCTTCTGGAAGGTAGAGTAATACAGAATATCCCGGGAGGCCCCTGAGTCTATGAGGAGACTCTCGGATTCACAGTTGCCAATCCTCCCTTTGATTACCAATGGTTGTTCGCGAGCCGCGCGACTTCTGGCTAGTTTATTAGGGGAGAAGCTGATGACTTCCTTTTCCTTATGAATCCAGGCGGGGATGTGATAGACCTTACTTAGTTAATGAATCCGGTCTTTCAATTTTTTATTAGAGACAGTCTCCTCCCTTATAACATGGAGCTTGGCCCTAGGAGGTCTGTCTTCCCTTTCATCATCTTTGTCATCTTCATTGTCGTCCTTTCTTTTTTGCTAGCTATCTTTTCTCATAACGTAGCGATCTATCTTTCCCTCGTCTACCCATCTCTGGATCATTCTCTTGAGGGAGATGCAATTTTCCGTGTCGTGTCCGTGGTTCTTGTGAAAGGCACAGTACTTGGAGCTGTCAAGGGTGTATTTTGTTCTTTCATCAAGTGGACGAGGACTTGGTAGATTCACCAACTGCATGATCACTGCTATAGGTTTGGTGAGGGGGTTAAAAACCTAGGCTTTTTTAGTAGCCCGAGTTCTATTCTTCCCCTTGTATCCACTACCGTTGGAAGCTTGGTGGGTATTAGCTGCCTCCGCTTCTTGTTTTTCAGAACTCTTTTTACTTTTCTCTTCTGTCATAGCTATGGCATAAGCCACATTGTATAAATCATATTTAGACTTATGCTCTCTGGCAGAAAGTTCATAGATTAACTGCCCAGATCTTAATCCGGAATTAAAGCAAACGATCACTTCCCGGTCTGTCAGGCTTTCCTCCACTTGGTCAGCCATGGTTCTGAATCGATTGTAGTAACTCAGCGTCGTTTCATCTCCCCTTGCTCAATGTTAGCAAGATCTGTCAATCTCTTCTTTCTCTTCCCTGATGTGGCAAAGTGATTCAGGAACCTTCTCCTCATAATTTTCCAGCTGTCGAAGCTTACTAATAAGAAATCATGCAGCCATTAGTACGTAAAAGAAGAAGAAGAAACAGTTGCAAAGATTTCTATATATAACTAGACAACATTTAAGCCACAGATGTACAATGGCTTTAAGGTTTGCTACAATAGCATACAATACTATATATTCAGATGAAAGCTAAGAAGAGATCTGGGAGACTGGGACTAGTTTGTTAAACTGTTTATAGGTTAGAGTAGTGCATTATAACATGCA
Source organism: Adenophora triphylla var. japonica (assembly GCA_022495995.1). Classification (NCBI taxonomy): domain Eukaryota; kingdom Viridiplantae; phylum Streptophyta; class Magnoliopsida; order Asterales; family Campanulaceae; genus Adenophora; species Adenophora triphylla. Next base: position 181,147 of record JAFEMH010001500.1, read on the forward strand.
CCAAAGAGATTGATATGAACAACCATACTTTTTCCAATATGACCTCTGCTCTCAAACCAACCATATATACTTTTTCGATTGGTGGGAAGGCACTTTTATGCTGCTTGGTATAGACATTGAATTCCCTCCGGAATGGTTACTCTTGTGGTACTGAAGTAGAGATCACTCGAACTAAAGAATTAGTCAACTAGATTGAATAATTACAGTAAACTTTGATGTATATATTTATTCCCAAAAAATAACCAAAAAGATAGTTAGGCGTTTACAACCTCAATCGTTGAAAATATGCGTCTTTTTACGTAGCCTGTTGCACCCCCTTATGTAGTGTGCATTTAATTTGGTTTTCGGAATTAAGAAAAACAAGAACAAAAAGTAGAACTCAATAGGAAAACAATGCGTCCAACAAGAATCATCGAAATTAAATTGAATGTGAACAATTGAAAATCTTTACGATCTCAACAAAAATCATCAGCAACCAAATTTTTTAACAAAAATAAACCCCAAATCAAGATCTTAGCTAATCAACAAAAATACACCAACAAAATATACCAAAACATTCGAAATTTGACTTTTCAAAATCAAATCAAACTATCTTAAATTCATAATTTCGAATCAAAATGGTCAAATCCATGTTAAAAAACTCAAAATAGAGGGGAATTATACCTCTTTTAACTGGCTCGGATCTCAGAGAGACACGAGCGGAGAGAGAGAGAGACACGAGCGGAGAGGGAGAGACGATCGGAGGGAGAGACGCTGAGCGGAGAGCGACCAGAGCGGAAGAGATAGCTGGAGCGGAGAGAGGCAGAGCGGGGGAGAGAGCAGATAGAGAGAGAAAGGGGATAGAGAGAGAGGCGCTTGAGTTAGTATTTAGGTATCTGAAGATTTATTTCTTAATTTTATTTTTGTTATATCATTTAAATTGAAGGTATTACGTGATTGTATTGCCGTCACCTTTTATTAAAGTTATTTTTTTCATTTATTTATATTGATTAAATTATATAATTAATCAAACGTGATTGCAAAAGTCATCACATTTTTTAAAAAGCAGTCACGTTTGATTTTTCATTTTCCCTCCTCTTTTCCCGCGTTGGCGCTCAGGATGAAAATACCAAACGTGATTGCACATGTGATTGTACTGCCATCTCGTTAAGGTAACGTGATTGCTTTTTATTTCCGTCTCCTTATCTGGTCTATGGTGACTGCTTTTTTTAGCCATCACAGAAAGCAGTCACAAAAGGCTATTTTTCTTGTAGTGGACAAAGATGTTTCGAAAAAGATACTCGCAAATGCCTTGCAGAGAATGTCATCTGCTTTAGTGAGGAGGGCCATGGTGGATTCAAAACTTTGCACATGATTCCGTGCATCGGTGGTTCCCGCATACTTATCAAAACTTGAGATTTTAAGAGCAGGATTGAGAGGTAGATCATTAATAAACTGGGAGAAAGGACGGGTGGCACTGGTATCATCTTCGTCCACTTTCTTTTTCCCCATTTCCATTTCCATTTCCATCTCATCTAATCTCTTTTTCAAGAGTAATAATTCTCTGGCATCGATTCCTGAGCTGAAATGAGAGCTATGGTGGGTCCTTTCTTTCTTTCTTTCTTTCTGTGTCTGTTCACTCTACTATGTTCCTCACGCTCCTGGTGATTGTTCCCATGTCCAGATGGTGTTTTGTCTCTTCTAGGTGCCAATTCAGGATGAGGAGGTGATATGTGACGAGGAAGGCTCCTAGGACGAGGTGGGCTCCTAGGCCGAGGAGGGGTTTTATGCCTTGCATGACTGAGCCTTGCTATTTAGTCGGCAGAATTAACCTCCTGGTCCCTTTGTTGGTTCAAGTGACTTCTCAAATCTACCTCGTTTCTTATGTTGCCATTCACATGTGCCTTATGATGAGGAAGGACATCTTGGGGGATTTTGCCTGGATCTACCAGAGATGCCAAGGTGAGGGGGATGTTGGCCACAAGTAAGATTTTCTCTATTCCCCACCACGCCTTTCAACCTGACTCTGCACTCCAAGGGAATTTCCGGTCATCGTAGGCCTTATGAATTCAGCTAGAGAATGTTCAGGATCTAACTGTAGCAAGACATTTTGCATTTTATAAATGCGTTGCAAAGTTTCCATCTGTTGATATAGTAGAGTTCCGCGATCAACCTGTGGGGGGGGGGGGAAGCCCCAGTTCCTACCTAGGTAGCATTCCTCGTCATCTGGCTACCGGTAGGCCTTCCTCTGTGCCGAAGACGAGGAGGGTTCGTCTGCACTATCTCGGTTATTGGCTGTCCCCTAGATTCATTACTAGGGGCGGCGGTCCATCAATCAGCGGTGGTGGAGGAGGCAGTTCCCCTTTGACAAGAGGAAAATCAGTCCTTGTGTTGTCATGAATCTCTTCCACAAGAATATTATCATGTTTAGGAGTAATACTAGTAGTATGTCCGTCTTCCATTAGGATTAGGAGAGTGGAGCATAATTTTTCAAGCTATTTAATGGGTGTTTCGAATCGTCTCCCGGCAATGGAACCAAACTGATAATGTAAAAAACGTTCGTATCAGCCCAAATCCAGCGGCAGGTTGTATCCTGGATAATTGTGTTGGTGTAATGCCCTAGGCTTTAGTTATGTTTAACTGAAAACCGTTATGTATCATCTTCGTTTATGTTTATTATTTGATTATTATATAGTTTGCATATTTATTGTAATAATCTCCGTCCCTAATTATTAAGAGAATAATTAGTATAATTGTCAATGGATAATCATATGATGATTATATGCATAGAGATGCACATTGAAATTATGGGTACTTGTTAGAGAACAAGTGACTGGACTTGACCCGTATGAGATTTATGTCATGGTCAAATGTCATAATTAAATCTCATATGGTCACTTCATTTAGTCCCTAGACCTGAGATTATCATGACCTTACATATGATGAAAGTTATGTTTGATTTTAGTCAAACGGTATCTTAACACGATATCTATAAAGGCTATCTTTGGCATGATCGGATTCATAATGGGAAGGATGATAAGTCAAGATGGAATTTGTCCCTCGAAAGAGAGATGTTTTGCTTGGGCCCCTCGATGAGTGATAATGATGAAAGCGTGTGGCCACACCCCAATATGATTGGACTATCATTATACTCAAGATCGAGAAAGCATTGAACAAATACAAGTTGACGTGGACCATGACTTGTGTTCAATATAACATCGTGAGATAAAGGGAGAAATGGAAGTGTACCATTGGAAACGTGAACTCTTACATTGTGTTATTTGGGTAGACATAATGGCTTGCTAGAGTCCGCTTATGTCTTATGAGGGTCGATATGATCGGACTCATTGCCAACATAATACAATCCTATTGGGTCACACACAAATAGAATGAATTGGTTGAACAAAAGGAAGAATGATTGAAAGTTTAGTAACCGGCTAATTATGTCACGCGACATAACTAGCCATCGGCTAGTTATGTCACGCGACATAACTAGCCACCGTGACGCGCTTTTTGACAAGCTGGTCTCCTAATTCGATTAGGAAACATATTCATACTAAAGTAGTATAAATATGAGAGGTCCGTTAACCCTAATGGTCCGCCGAAATTTTCAAGGGAAAATCATAACAAAATACTCTCAATATTCTTCCATAAGTTTTAGGAATCTAGCAATTCCCAACCCGAGAATTGTTCTCGACATTCATATTTGTGTGGATTACCAAAAGAGGGTCTTAGTTTTGTTCAAACAAATCAAAGACCTAGAGTTCAAATCAAGATCCAAAGGAGTTGAAGATTCGAAGATTTGAAGATCAAAAGTTTGTGATTACGAATCACATAATTATCCGTTCGATAGCTCAAGACCGGAAAGCAATTTAGGTTGGTAAATTCTATCTCATAGCAATTCAATTTAATCGTATAGAACGGATCTTAGGGCTTGGGTTTTGTGTTAATTTTATGCTTAATTCCGCACGCGCATGGACCCATAAAACCCAACAAAGGGCATCGAGCCCCGTTCGTATGGTTAAGTTTGAATTAACATGCTAGAATGATTATATAAATTGTTTATATGTTCGTTGCATGTTTTTTTGTATGCGATAGAATTTTGATTGTTTATGTGAAACAATGTGAAAATCGTTTTCGAATTATGTTGAATTAAATCTGTAAAAGGGTTGTTTTATATGATTTAATTGCATGTAATCTGAATTGATTGAAATCTGGAAATCCCGCGAATCAAGCTACCTATGTCGTGCGACATAATAGGCCACAGAGGAAATCTGCACTGTCGGTTATGTCACGCGACATAACTAGCCACCGGCTAGTTATGTCACGCGACATAATAAGCCAAAACCGGCGTAATCAGCTTGTTCAATTTTTCGCTATTCTCGTGATTGTGTTTACAATCTGATATGTTCATATGAAAATCTGGATGTTATAAAATTGAGTTTATAAGTCCGCGATAGATTGATTCATTGATATACATGATTAATTGATTAAAATGTGATTTTAATAATTATTGCAATGTATATGAAAATCTGGATGTTATAAAATTGAGTTTATAAGTCCATGCTAGATTGATTCATTGATATGCATGATTAATTGATTAAAATATGATTTTAATAATTATTGCGATGCATGTTTTATTTGTTCTTAAGTGTTAAGAATTTTATTAGATGTTTAGTTGAAACATTGAATTGTGATTTCCTAAAATGTTTAGTTGAAACATTGCATTATAGTTTCCTAATATGTTTAGATTTAAATTTTGGATTTTATGATTGTTTATGGAAACAAGTCATAATTACGCGAAATTTTAAAAGGAAACTAATTGTTTATAAAAGGTAGTGATTATGTTGCCAAATCAGAGTTGATTTCTAATTGTGCATGACTAGGAGAGTTCTGTCTAAGGAAGAGTTGGTACTTAAGTAGTCCTTGTGGCTCACCTATCTTCCTGGGAATTTACCTGATGCATGATTATGACTATCTTTGCTGATATGCTTATAATCTATCTTAAAGAACCTTCATTTAACTTTTAAGTTCTTTATGCCAATCCATGATTTAAACACTTGAGACCACTCGGATAGTTTTGGGTGGGCTTGCCATAGCAAGGTGCTTTGATTCTATTCCGTTTGCGAGCAAGATGAGGAAATGGTGGTTCCTATACGTTTAAAATGGATGAACTTAATTGGGTTATCAAAATGGTTTTGGACCCAAGGCATAAGATGAGATTAAAATATGCTTGGACATATGATGTCTTAAATAAATCTCATAAAAGATCCTAAGAGTCATATATGATATGATTGATGTTTTCTACCTAATTAGTTTAATCTTGAGCGGTGCGCCATAGCGTACTTGAGATTAAATTAAAGTTGGATCTTATTCCTAAGAGTCATATACGATATGATTGATATTTTTCTACCTAATTAGTTTAATCTTGAGCGGTGCGCCATAGCGTACTTGAGATTAAATTAAAGTTGGATCTTAGCCCATTAAATGCATATTATGCTTATTTGCATTGGAAGGTGTATGATTTAGTGGGAGTATTTGTAAAATACATTATTTGCTCTTAAATGATAAGTGTGTTGATATTGATATGTGTTCATATAATTTGTATATTTTGTTGTAGAAGTAGCATTACATAATGATAATTGCGATTCGTCCTTATGAAGGACAAAGTTCGAAAGGAACAATACATAATGTGTACGTTCTTGACGAATCCGTTCCTACTGAACACATTGCAAATGTTGCAAAGGGCAAATAAGGAAGCAACATTAGAAACATATTGATGATTCTGACAATATTGCTTGCCTTGTATTTGCCTCCATGTTTAAAGGCTCTTATGAAGAACCTTGAGCACATGATAACTATTCTTTTGTTCTAGCATACTGCACAAAGGAAATGTTCCAAGTGTAAGCTAGGCAAAAGATATATGTCGTGGTGAAAGCTCTTAATTCATATGATGAAAGAAGGAGCAATCCGCAAATTGTGTTAATGGTTGACACAATAAAAGGGTTCATAAAGGAAGGAAAAGAAGGTAAAGCAAAAGTTGCTAAACCTAGGACAAATGTTGTCATAGCCGAAGAGGCTAAACCCAAAGTGTCTCAAAATGATGCATTTTGCTATCATTGCAATAAGATTGTCATTGGAAACAAAGTTGCAAGGCTTATTAGGAAGGCCTAAAAGGTGAAGAAGGGCAATATGATTGCTATTACTTCAAGTATCTATATGATAGATATTTTCCTTTCGACTTCTTGTTCTTGGGTATATGATACAGGATTGGATCCCACATTTGTTTAAATGTGCAAGGAACAAAGAATAGAAAGCTACTCAAATAAGGTAAATTAAACCTAAGCATGGGAATGGAGCAAGAGTTGCAACATTAGCCATAAGGGACTTATGAAGTCACTTTGCCTTGTGAAGTAGTACTTGTTTTGAATAAGTATGACTACGTTCCGAATTTGAGTAGGAGTATTATTTTCGTTTCTTAAATGGATGATGAAGAATATAATTTTCTTATTTTCAATAAGAAGTTTTATATTTATTTAATAATATGCCTTATTGTAATGCATATGTCATTAAATGGTCTTCATATCCTTGATGATGAGAAACAAAATAATATTGAAGATATCTATAATATAAATGGGAAATCTAAACCGAACAATATGAACAAAGCGTTCATATGGCATTGCCGGCTTGGTCAAATAAATAAGAAACATATATCTAAACTCCATTAACATGGACTTTTAGACTCATATGACCATAAATCATTTGAGGAATGTGGATCTTATTTATTGGGATTATTGACCAAACCACCATACACTAAGAGTAGTGGGAGGGCTAGTGACTTATTGGTCATTATACATAAGATGTATGTGGACTATTAAGCAGCATTGCTAGGGGAGGATTTTGGTATTTCATCATATTTCACTAAAGACTTATCTAGATATGATTATGTCTATCTGATGAAGTCCAAAGGTGAATCGTTTGAGATGTTTCGAACATTTCAAGATGAAGTGCAAAACAACTTGGCAAAACTATTAAGTACTTCGATTGGATCGAGGTAATGAATATTTGAGCCAAGAGTTTGACAATCATCTCAAAACTATGAAATTGTTTCAAGAGTTGACTCCACACTGAACACCACTATGAATGGTGTGTCTGAAAGGAGGAATTGAACCTTGTAGGACATGGTTCGTTCGATGATGTGTCAATCAGACTTTCCTATTTCCTATTTCCTTTTGAGGATATGCATTAGAAATAATGCGGTTACACTGAATCGAGTCCCTACTAAATCGGTTCCTATGGCCCCACATGAGATGTGGCATGGAAGAAAACTTAGTTTGTCTTTCATGAAGATTTGGGGTTGCAAATCTTATGTAAAGAGACTTGTCTCTTATAAGTTAGCACCAAATTTGACAAAGGTTATTTTCGGAAATTAATCTTACAACCGCAAAGAGAACAAAATGTTTGTTGCTCTATACGATTCGTTTCTTGAGAAATAGTTTCTCAATAAAAAATCTAGTGGGAGTAAAATTAATCTTGGAAGAAGTTCAAGAACCCGAAAATAATATGGAACCAAGAGTAGAGACAGAACCAAGTTCACAAAGGAGTTGTGAAACCGGTTCAAGATGCACAAGTCCATCGTAGATTGGATAGGTTACGATCCGAACTCAAGAAATAAGTGATTTCTCGTTGCGGAAAGTGATGAAGTGGAAGTCATTAAGAATGACGATCCTACTTGCTATCAAGAAGCGATGTCCTCTCCTAATTTGGATAAATGGTTAGGAACCATGGAATCCAAATTACAATCCATGTTTAACAATCATGTTTGGAACTTGATTGGGCTACCTAAAAGTGTAAAAACTAAAGGGTGCAAGTAGGTCTTCAAAGACCGACATGGATGTGAAGGTGTATACTTTCATGACTAAGGATTGTAGCAAAGGGATTTAGGTTAATTCATAGTATTGACTATGTTGAAACTTTTCGCCGCTTACAATGTCGAAGTCTGTTAGATTTTCAATTGCCATTATCACATATTGTGACTATGTGATATGACAAATGGATGTCAAACGACTTTCTTTAAATGGAAAGATTATTAAGGATGTGTATAGTACACAACCCGAATAGTTTGATGATCCAAGAAACTCTAATAGAGTATGCATGTTGCAAAGATCCATGAGATGGGTTAAAGCAAGCTTAAAGGAATTGGAATCTTCGTTTTGATGAATTGGTCAGAGTTTGACTTTATCAAGTACGAAGATGAACCTTGTGTATGCATGAAATTCAGTGGGAGCATGGTATTATTTCTATTGTTTATTACAATGATATCTTACTCATTGGAAAAACAAGTTCCGACACTTAAGACTGTCAAGTCTTGGTCAAGGAAAGGTTTCTCAATGAAAGATATGGGTGAAGCCGTTTACATCCTTGGCATCAAGATCTATAGAGATAGATCTAGAAGGATAAATTGGTTTGAGTCAAAGTGTTCACATTGACAAGATTCTTAGAAGAGTCTAAGAAGAGTAGCTTGTCAATGGGTCATGGTATTTCTCTTAGCAATATTTATTGTCTTATGACAACTGATGAGCAAAAGGGAATGAATGAAGTTCCATATGCTGCGGCACTTGGATCTGTCATGTATGCCATGATTTGTACTAGACTCGACGTCTCGTATGCTATAAGCATGATGAGTCGATACCAATCTGATCCTGTTGAGAACCAATGGATGGCAGTCAAGATAATCCTAAGTACTTAAGAAGAACTAAGGATACGTTCTTGGGATTTGAAAGATTGGAAGTTAATCTTGTTGTAAGGGTTACAAAGATGCTAGCTTCCAAACTGACAAAGTTATTTTTAAATCGCAATTAGGATTTGTGTTTGTGCTTATTAGAGGTGCAATTTTGATTGAAAGAGTTCCAAGCAGAAATTGTAGCCGATTCTACTACTAAGGCCATATTTTAGCAACATATGATGTGGCTAAAAGAGGCGGATTTGGATCAAAAAGTTCATTAGTGTTTTGGAAATGTTCCAAGTATCACTAATCGATGAAACTTTTGTTATGACAAATAGTGGTGCCACTTGTGCAAACAATGGAACCAAGGTCACAATGATCCAAACACCCACTTAGACGTTCTTCGAGGAATTCATAAAGAATGAGAAGACGTTAAGATATACAAAATATCAACCGATGATGACATAAGGGATTCACTTACAAAGACCCTCGCATGGCGTAAGCATGATGGGCATGTTAGATCCATGAGTATTCGATACATAAATGGAGCCTAGTGCAAGTGGGAGACTGTTGGTGTAATGCCCTAGGCTTTAGTTATGTTTAACTGAAAACCGTTATGTATCATCTTCGTTTATGTGAGGACCCCGACCCGGAACCTACACGTGTCCCGAGCTGGAGCGTCCTCAAACTATCCCAAATTTCCTAAACTTTTAAAACCTTTATTTAACTTTCAAAAATAAATACAATTATTATACCCATTTCATAATAAATCTATACTTTTTCACAAAGGAGAAATAGCTATCCAACTTAGAATATAAGAAACGTTTTTTAGTTACGAAACGGCCTTGGTTATAACATAAAATAAAGATTTATAATTACAATTTCATAAATGAATTATACCAAAGTACACTTTCTATACCAACCTAATCATACCCCGACAAGTCCCACAATATAACTTCCAAACTCCTCACCGCCCTTACTTGACTGGTCCAATGTCTCGGAATCTAAAACAAGAAAGGGGAGAGGGGTGAGAATAAATCTCGGCAAGCTATTATGGATGCAGCAAGATGCCATACAAGATGCAACACGTAGCATGGCAACACATCAAAAGACATATTCATATAACCCGAGAGGCTCCCGCCAACCGTCCCATACCGGTTGGAGACAACGACCACTCGGCATGAATATATCACAACACATAAGTACGATAAAGTAACACTTAGAAGGATGCGAGCCAAGGTTTCATCTCCAAAAGGATATACACATCCGAGCAAAGCGACAGTCGATGAAGCGGTTCGGAACCATGAACAATAACAGGTACTGCGGGGACTCGGACACACGGTCGTATCCCCGGTGAAAACTAGACCATCTACCTCAAAAGGAGATGCTAGCCCACAAATCCCACACAAGGGGGACAAACCCGGCAATGTATGAATTATAATGAACTCGGCTCGGTGCCATTATAAATCCATAACATTGCCCAACAAACAATTAAATCAATACCATTTGGATTTACATAACTAAGCACGGTAATAACATACTTGCTTAACCAAACATTGTATGATCCAAAGTAGGGATACATACTACAACATATCATGAAGATAGCAATACTATATCAAGTATTCAACATTATCAAGCACATAATAGATACTTGAATAAATTCCACAAAAAGGGATAACAATATATCAACATGGTAAAATATACTCATGTTCAACCAATAATCGAGTGCGGCATTTGATCAACACACAATGCATAATATAATCAATGTATATGAACTCAATGTAAGGCAAGGAAATATCATCAATCCATCCTACAAGGTCATTATACAATAAAACAAGGCCTCTATGAAGGTTCAAGCTCAATTTACTAAGTGGGAGTCACAATCTATAAGTGACCAAACAATGTTGCTAACCATTTCCGGTTCGATTTACGATTAAACTTCACGGGGTCTTGGGCGACCGCCCATACCTCTTGGGCGACCGCCCAAGAGGCTTTACAAGGCACACCAACTTACGGACACATGGGCGGCCGCTCACGCCCCCTTGGGCGACCGCCCCAGTCGGATCCTTACATTCCCAAGCTTCCCAAATTGAAATCTCTTACTAATTTCTTTCACTTCCCAAGTTTTACTTCTACTCTAAATTAAAGATCAACAAGAAGATTTCCTAGCTTTACTAAGTTCCTCCTAAATCGTGCAACCCGAAGTAGAGAAGTTCTAATTTATTTATCATTCTACATTTTACCCATTTTATACTCTCCAAACCATCTTCCAAGAACATTATCCTCAACCAAATTCATTTACTCATTTTCCAACTCATGTAAGGCTCTAAAGCCTGTAACACCCATTAATATAACAAGAACAATATTTATAATTTATGATCATTCATTAAGAAGTAAAGTCATAACAATTCACATACTAAGCCATGAAACCCAAAAATGATTAAATCTTATATTATTACCATTTGAAGCACTACCCATTTCACTATCACTTTCCAAGTATAAATTTCTTAATTTAATTAACCCATTTACTTACTTTCTTGACCCATTTTAATAACACATTTCAAATTAAATCTTCTAAACTAATTTCACCCATTTCTTATAATCAAATCATTTTCTATGAACCCAACTTTATTCTACTCATTTAACTCCATAGAATAATGTCTTAACCTAGATCATTATAAATTTCATGAATCATATCATTTCCTCAATCCAAGAGAGTTCTCCTAAGCATTGAAGCAAAAAGAACATTCATAACAACATAAATATTCATGAACATTCAAGGAAGGAAAGGGGTCATAATAACTCACATTTGGATTATATAAGGAATGTTGATTTTTCTAACTTGATGAGTTCCCCAAGATGATCCAACTTCAATGGTGCTCCTAGACTTGATTTTTGGATGAAGAAATGCTTGGCTTCCAAGCTTGGACAAAGGCTTCCATGGAGTCTCTCTCCTTTCTCTAGGATGAAGAAGTGAGGATGAAGGAGAAGGAGGGGAATTATTAGAGAGAAGGAGGGAGATGGAGTGAAAATGATAAAGGGGAAGAAGGGGAGGGGGGCCGGCCAAAGGGGGGAGAAGGGGAGGGTTTTAGGGGAATGGTCCCCCACTCCAAAATATCCCCTAAAACTCTTCCACAATTTAAATAAATTTCCCCCAACTCATAACATTTTATTTGTCCAATTTATTACTACTACATTCTATTACTTTATTTATTTCTAATTATTATTTTTCCCCTAGAACATTATTTATTTTCTTATCATTTTATCCTAATATAAGGAATTTAAAGATATAAGAATGAACACAAAATATTAACAATAATATTAAAAGCACACAATATGATGTTAAATTAGTGCCTAGGGCTAGGGTCGTTACAGTTTATGTTTATTATTTGATTATTATATAGTTTGCATATTTATTGTAATAATCTCCGTCCCTAATTATTAAGAGAATAATTAGTATAATTGTCAATGGATAATCATATGATGATTATATGCATAGAGATGCACATTGAAATTATGGGTACTTGTTAGAGAACAAGTGACTGGACTTGACCCGTATGAGATTTATGTCATGGTCAAATGTCATAATTAAATCTCATATGGTCACTTCATTTAGTCCCTAGACCTGAGATTATCATGACCTTACATATGATGAAAGTTATGTTTGATTTTAGTCAAACGGTATCTTAACACGATATCTATAAAGGCTATCTTTGGCATGATCGGATTCATAATGGGAAGGATGATAAGTCAAGATGGAATTTGTCCCTCGAAAGAGAGATGTTTTGCTTGGGCCTCGATGAGTGATAATGATGAAAGCGTGTGGCCACACCCCAATATGATTGGACTATCATTATACTCAAGATCGAGAAAGCATTGAACAAATACAAGTTGACGTGGACCATGACTTGTGTTCAATATAACATCGTGAGATAAAGGGAGAAATGGAAGTGTACCATTGGAAACGTGAACTCTTACATTGTGTTATTTGGGTAGACATAATGGCTTGCTAGAGTCCGCTTATGTCTTATGAGGGTCGATATGATCGGACTCATTGCCAACATAATACAATCCTATTGGGTCACACACAAAATAGAATGAATTGGTTGAACAAAAGGAAGAATGATTGAAAGTTACGTAAGGCTAATTATGTCACGCGACATAACTAGCAGTGGCTAGTTATGTCACGCGACATAACTAGCCACCGACGCGTTTTGATGACTGGTCTCCCTAATTCGATTAGGAAACATATTCATACTAAAGTAGTATAAATATGAGAGTGTGTTAACCCTAATGGTCCTGGCCGAAATTTTCAAGGGAAAATCATAACAAAATACTCTCAATATTCTTCCATAAGTTTTAGGAATCTAGCAATTCCCAACCCGAGAATTGTTTTCGACATTCATATTTGTGTGGATTACCAAAAGAGGGTCTTAGTTTTGTTCAAACAAATCAAAGACCTAGAGTTCAAATCTGAAGATCCAAAGGAGTTGAAGATTCGAAGATTTGAAGATCAAAAGTTTGTGATTACGAATCACATAATTATCCGTTCGATAGCTCAAGACCGGAAAGCAATTTAGGTTGGTAAATTCTATCTCATAGCAATTCAATTTAATCGTATAGAACGGATCTTAGGGCTTGGGTTTTGTGTTAATTTTATGCTTAATTCCGCTGCGCATGGACCCATAAAACCCAACAAATTGAATGTCCTGAAAAGATGAACAAACACGTAAACTAAGACGGAGTTTCACCGGCGAACGCCCTTCGACGTGAGAGTAAGTATTTGTGTTTAGAGAGAGAAATCAATTAAAAAGAGTGTTGAGCCAAAAGATTTGTTACCAAAATAATGTGAATTATGAATTGTTTATATAGGCATATCATTGTAAAGTTCTTGTTGGATAAGATAGTGTGTGAGATAAGGTTATAATTCTAGGAGGAATATAATTATTCACAATCCTTATTTGAGTAGAATTAGACAACATATTATGCATGTGCGCCTTGAAGGAGAACTACTCGTCATATATGACATGATCGGCATAATGTGAGCCGAGAAAGAGATTTGTGAAGGATGGGAACCCATTTCCTTATTTTATTGACAATCGAGGAGGGGCTTCTCGTATTCAAATGAGGCTTTGTTCGGTCTATATGATTATGCCTTGTTGGCATTTAATTTTGTTGAGCATTAGTTATTATTCGCTCTGCTATAAAATTGAAAATTTATTTGGAAAGTAAGGAGTAACTATTTTTCGTAACAAATAAAAAAGTCAGTATTTTAAAGCAAAATAAATACTTCATGCACAAAACTAAAAATTAAATAGGAATACTATCAAGTCCCTGAAACATATTGAAATTTGTCAATGAAATCGGCACTTTTCATTTCCCCCCAGGATCCCGGTCATGACATACTTTGCGCGCGTTATGATAATTCAAATTTTCATAATTACCGTAGTTTACGGGCGTGGTTATTTGCAAGGCACCTTATTTGCAAGGCACGGAAAATGGACAAAACTGTCCCTCCCGTACGCGGACGTTTCGTGTGATTATACACGACGTTGTCAGATATGTTTCGTATGAAAAAACACGAAATGTATTAAGTTATTTCGTGTAGATTTACACGAAATATTAACAATTATTTCGTGTATTTTCATACGAGATAGAAGGACCAGTTTCGTGTATAGGCATACGAAACAATCTAAACATTGTTCCATTGTGTTTCGTGTGCCTATACACGAAATTTTTGGAACCATTTCGTGTAATTTTACACGAAATGTTGTGAAACATCTCGTGTAAAATTACACGAAATAATCACAGTCCAGAAACATATTTCGCACTTCAATTTCAAACCCAGTTCATCAATGGAATTCTAAACAACAAATTCAAACCCAATTTTCGGAAGACAATCGATAAACAAATCTCAACCAATCTTCTTAAATAATCAATTATCAAATGAAATTGAAGGTGGGTGATTTTTGTTAACTAGGTTTTCCCAATTTTCGGAAGACAATCGAGTAACCTAAATGGAGAACTGTTCCACGGACACTAAATGGGGGAAACTCTAAATCAACAGAACAAACTTCAGGAATGAACAGAAATTAGAAAAAAAAAATAGTGGAAACAATCAACAGAACAAACTTCAGGAATGAGCGTCGTTTACGAGAGAGAGAAGAGAAGTTGGTGAACGGTGTTGAAGGAAATGAGAGAAATTGAGAGGGTTTTACTTTATATACGAGGGCAGTTAAGTCATTTCCATGTGCCTTGTATAAACCGTGCCTTGCAAATAAAATTCACCGTAGTTTACTTATTGCTTTCAAGCTCCACCTATGACTTTCATTATATTCTATTTCTTATTTTTTTTTAAGTATAATTCGTGATTCTGAAGGTTCAAATTTTAGTTTTAAGACTTATGCTAATGATTTTAGAGTCGTTATTCTCTTATTTGAAGTTTATCGATGAAAATTTTTAGCTGTTGGCCAAGGTATGTAAACATTAAGCATTATATATTGTTGTTTTTTTATATTGAAAATTCAAATCTAGTGTAGGTTGGAAATTCCTGATATACATTATGTTGAGATGTTCTAGTATTCTTTATGTTTCTTTTTATTCAAACTTATTCAATCTTATAGTTATAGATGTTGAGTAGGTCTCCGGAGAAACACGTTTCTCCATAAGTTTAAGTTATGGAGAAACGTGTTTTTTCAAAGGTTCTGGATATCAGTCTCAAAGGTTCTGGATATTCAGAACCCTTTGATCATGATATCCAGAAGTTATGTTAGAATGAGACCAACACATACCAACTTTCTGCATATCAACTTAAAAAGATTTTGGATATCACTTTCAAAGAGTTCTGGATATCCAGAACATTTAATATTGGTATCCAGAAGCCTTTCAAAAAGTTCTGGATATCTAATACAAAAATTTCTGAATATCCTTTCAAAAGGTTCTGGATATCCAGAAACTTTCAAAATGAATAACCAGAAATTTAAAATTGCCCAAGCCAAGGCCATGGGCCAAGGTCATGGCCAATACAAAATTTCGGAATATCCTTTCAAAAGGTTCTGAATACCCGTTTCTTCATAACTTATGGAGTGTTTCTCCCTAGATTTTGGCATAGATGTTGTGGTAATGGTTTTGCTCAAATTTGGTGAATTGATTCCAATAGCAAGACTTTGTCAGTTTTCTTTTTATTCATTAATAAGGATACTATTTCATTATTATATATATTTGGAATTCAAGTTGTTTATTGGAAAATGAATATTGATCGAGTCAAAATTGTATTCGGATCAATATAGTCGAAATCATTGGATTGGATCTTTGAATTTGCCTCAAATAAGTCTGAAACAGATTAACAAACAATAAAACTAAATCGGGGCTTTACTGGCGAATGTCCTCCGGCATGATAGTAAGTATATGATTGAGAGAATAAGAAAAGAATAAAGAAATAGAATATATCTGATTTTGGAGTTATAATCTCTTATTTATAGGAGATATGTGGAGTAATTCTCAAAAATAGGAATTAAAATTGGAGTTGGTTTAGGAAATTGAATCCTAGCCAATATTAGAATCCTGGGTAGACTTGAATTCTTATGAAAATAGGATTGTCCGATCATTAACCTGCTCGGTGGAAGGATCCTCTCTTTGTCTTAGATCAAGGACCAAAGTCTGGACTTCGTTGCTGATAAAGTTTTCTTCTTTTGAGATGTGCTCGTTTCATCAACGAGCTCACTCTTGAGTCATTGAGTCATCATCAGTCCTCCCAACTTGCTCTCCACAGCACCCAGAAGGTCTGGGTCCTAGCTCATGCTCATTGGTTGGGGCTCCGAGCTCGTGCTCGTTGGCCGGGGCCTCCACACTGATTTATAACATTAAATATTTTGATCCAAATAATTAAATTTAATGAAAATGTTTGTTATAGTGCATATGAAAGAGAAGGGTTATAGCATGACTGACATAAAGTGTAACGAAACGAGAAAAAGGAAAGCATGGGGCGGTGGAAACCCAACCGCGTGGGATCATATCAATCAAGTCGAAAAGGGTAACGGAAAAAGGAAACAATATTTTCAGTAGTCAGTGAGCTTATAGTATTATTAAAAGCATAACTGCATAAGCCTGTGTGTTAGTTTCTATTTTTGTAGGCGGAAATGGCGCCACCTTCTGCGCATATTCTTGTTACTTGTTGCTCTTAACTTTGATTTTCCATGTGAATTTCATCCCCCTCCTCTCTTCAGTTTACATTATTCACTTGCCTCCGTCTAGAGTAGAGTGGAGTTGAGGTTGGGAGATATGAGTTCCAACTCATTTATTAATTAATAAGCTTGAATTTACCTCGAGTTCGAATTCAATTTGATCGTTGAAATTTGAATTGAATTGAGTTTCGAGTTGTTTATAATGATTTAAAATACGGTTCAAACCACGATTCAAACCGCAACTCATTTTCATATCATCTAAATTTTCCATGATCACGTAGCAAGAGCGAAAAATGCGAGTGTTTAAAAGACTAGAGGAAGAGAAAGGTCGAAGAAAGAAAAACACTTTAAAATGGCGATCGTGTAAAGAACTTGGTTATTTATGTGTTGTAATGAAGATAACAAACGATGAAATTAATATTAAATAAAATACAAAACGGGAGTTAGGATTAGTGTATGTAAATTTTAATAAAGATAGAAAAATATTAAATAAGATACAAAAAATGGTTAAGATTAGTTTATGCATTATGGTTCAGTTTGACGGTTTGGTCTCGCGGCTCAATTTGTTGATTTGATCTCGCGATCTCTAACATCGATTTGGTTTGGTTTGGTTTGAAACGGTTAGATCACAAACTAAACTGAACCATGTCCTTTGTCAATATTTGATAACGAACCAAACCATTCATACTTAAAAATCAAATCAAACAAAATCGTATGTTTTGATTCAGTTCGGTTTGGTTTAGTTTGATTTGAAACGGTCATACCACAAATCAAATTGAATCATGTGGTTTGTCAATATTTAAGATCAAACAAAACAATTAATACTTGAAAACCAAATCGAACCAAATCGTATGGTTTATTTCGGTTCGTCTCAAATCGCGATGTAAACCAAATCATTTATTCAAATTTATTCAATTGTGAAAGTGATTTTTGATGCTTGAAACTGACACCTAATTTCGTTATATATATATACTCCCTCCGTCCCATCGATCTTAAGAATATATTGACTTTTTTTGTCAATTTTGAGTTGCTTTGACCAAGATTTTATAAAAAAAATTATGATGCTAATAAAGATTTAAAAATTAAAAAAATGATTCACTATTAAAATACTTTCAATAAAAAAATTCAAATTTTTGTTAAGATTATCAAATTTTCTATAAAGTTTTAGTCAAAGTTATCAAAAGTTGACAAAAAAAGTCAATATATACTCCCTCCGTCTCACCCAAATTGATACTTATTTCCTTTTTGATCCGTCCCGATCAAATTGATACTTCCCAAAATGGAAGGAAATCTTTACTATTTACCCCACTCATTCTCTCTCATATTTCACTTTTACACTCACAACATTCTCTCTCCTAACTATTCCTTCCACTCATTCTCTCTCCTATTTAATTCTTCATATTCACAACATTTTCTTTCACTTTTTCTCTCTCTTATTTTTTCTTAATCCGCGTGCCCAAAAATTTGGTATCAGTTTTGGTGGGACGGAGGGAGTATATATATATATATTATAAATGAGGGAGGGGTTTGCTACAGTGGTATGAACAGTTTCAAGTAGGGGTGAGCAAAAAAAACCGTTAACACCGTTAACACCATTAACACCGAAAAACCGAATCCGAAAAAACCGAAACCGAACCATT
This sequence comes from Adenophora triphylla var. japonica, assembly GCA_022495995.1. Classification (NCBI taxonomy): domain Eukaryota; kingdom Viridiplantae; phylum Streptophyta; class Magnoliopsida; order Asterales; family Campanulaceae; genus Adenophora; species Adenophora triphylla. The sequence goes on from JAFEMH010001500.1 coordinate 199,674, forward strand.
TGGTTTGGTTTAGGTTTTAAAAGTTTAGAAACCGAAATTTTCGGTTTGGTTTAGGTTTTAAAAATTTAGAAACCGATAAGAAACCGTTAACACCGATAGTCAAAACTACGTCGTTTTATCTTATACTATATATATATTATTTTTCTACCTTTTATTTTCAGTTTTTCACGTTCAATGCCCTAGCTAAAGTCGACGAGACGACGGCGCTGCTACAACCAACCCTAGATCTCTCGTCTTCGTCTTCGCCTTCGCCTTCGCCTTCGCCTTCGCCGCAACATGATAGTGATTGATAACCAAAATGTTCTTATTAATGCAGTTGGTGCAGAAATAATGTTCTTGAAATGCGTTACAACAGATCATACAATTACAAACAGAAAGAAGTTAATATATCCCTTAGTGTGTCATCACAAAAGTAAAGACAAATTGGATTGAATGTATCACCCCTGCGCCATGTTTCATACTGTATGAATTAAGTTTGAAGATAAATCACTTAATTAACCCCTCCCAGCTACCACACCCTCTTCTCTATCTCTGTACAAGGAAGAAAGAACAAAGAGAGTGCAGATCACTAGACCAGCCAATATAATATCCTTCAGTTCCTAACCGCCAGGATTTGAATGAAGGGGACCAATATACATACCCCTCAATTCAAACGTTTCTGGTTAAAAACAAAGATTGTTGGGACCGCATCGAACTTTGTGCTCACAAATTTTCAAGTTCATTAATAAAACAGGATACCAATCGCGTTCTACCTTTTTTTTTTTTTGTGTTGTGTTGCTGAATGTCAAAATCTCATTTATATGGGTTGGTTCATATGCTTGGCCCAACAAAGCCCAAAAAGTAATTGATGCCCAAACAAGGCCCATTAAAGCAACAATCCATTAAGAGGCGAACCAAACCGATATCACACCTTGAAAGCCGTGTAACACCGAACCATTAAGAAACCGAAGTTAATGGTTTCGATTTACATAAAACCGATAGTTATTGGTTTGGTGTCGGTTTTATCCTAAAACCGATCCAAACCGATCCGTGCTCACCCCTAGTTTCAAGCGGCGAAATTTCCATTTTGCCCTCATACATTTGTTCCTTTCCCATTTTGTCCTTAAAAAAAAAATTAATTTAAAAAAAAAATTATAAATTTTTTTTTAAAAAAAAAATCACATGGCCTTGGACACGGGCATGTACTAGTATATACTACCCTCCGTCCCATTACAATGCGGACAGTTACTGTTCACGCGTAGATTAAGAAAAAAAATAATGATATAAATGTTGTGAGTGTAAAAGTAAAATAGAAGAGAGAATGAGTGGAGGGAATAGGAAATTATAATGGTGTTGTGAGTATTAAAATAATGTAGGAGAGAGAATGAGTTGAGGGAATAGTAAAGATTCCTTTTCATTTTAGAAAGTGTGTGATTTGTAGTGAGACGTTCAAAATAGAAAGTGTGTGATTTGTAATGGAACGGAGGGAGTATATAAATTCAAGAGTAAGATTAAATAATTCGGCATTGACATAAAAAGTGAAAAAATGTTATAGCAGAATTGTGAGTTGATGAATTTGCTGTTGAAATCAATGATTGTTGTTGGTGAGAAATTGGGAATGGTAGTAAGAAAAGAAATGATGAGGTTTCTTTCAAAATTTAGAGAAAAGTGAAAAGAAAATGATAGCCGTTACATTTTGGGATGGCTTTCCCATGAGCACTAGTGACGACAAATATGATGCCTAATTATTTGCACCATCTCTCCCATCTTGATTACTGTACTGTGACACCTTTTTATTTTCCCAAAATACCCTTTTATCTTACTACCTACTCCTATTTTTTTTTTTTTGATTACCTGTTTTAAAACCAATCGATCGCAACTTACCAGATCGGCCGATATGCTCGCGGAGGTAAATCGCGAGATGTCTTACTGTCTGTACAAGGGGTGGCGGCACCGCCCTTATACTCCCGGCCCCAAGGGAGCCCTCCTACAAGACATTCACACTCTTCAACACCAAATGGCCGTTTCCAAATTGCTTCCGCCGAGGCAATTACATCACTATTACAACACCAAATAGGCTAACAGGTGCTCACTGCAAGATTTGAACTCCCCACACCGAGGTTGCAAGCCGGCGGTCTTCCTTAACTTAGCGTACGGATGTGCCCAGGAGCTCTAAGGACCACAGAAACCCAAGGTAGAAATTAAACCACAAAAATTCCCTTTGAGGGAAATCGAACCGGTGACCTCTCCTACGGAAAGCCACCAAGATACCGCTGGGCCAAAGCCACTTAGGTTACTCCCTATCTTTTTACCAATAAGCACCGCCGGTTTACTTTCTCTATTTCATTATAAATTATACTCCCTCATTCTCGTTAATAACTTTATTTTTTGTCAAAACTGGTGTCCCGTTTAAAGCTTCACCTTTTTTAAAATGACAAAGAATCTTTACTATTCGATCTACTCATTCTCTCTCCTATTTTACTATTACACTCAAAATATTTTTCAAATTTACTATTTCCTCCACTAATTATCTCTCCTATTTTACTATTACAATCACAACATTTTCTTCACTCACCAATTTTCTTAATTTGCGTGTCGAAGCCAAAATGGTGAACTTATTATTGGGACGGAGGGATTATATTTTTCTCGTATAGTATTTCATTACAAATTATATATATATATATATATATATATATATATATATATATATATATATATATATATATATATATATATATATATATATATATATATATATATATATATATATATATATATATATACTCCCTCCGTCCCGACAGAGCGTCACCATTTTTAGCTCTGCACACAAATTAAGGAAATAGGTGGGAAGAAAAATGTTGTGAGTGTAATTTGAAAATAGGAGAGAGAATTAGTGGAGGAAATAGTAATTTAAAAAGTCATGTGAGTGTAGAGGAGAGAGAATTAGTGGAGGGAATAGTGGATTTGGATAATAGAATATTAATAAAACATTTCCTTTTTAGGAAAGGTGACGCTTCAAACGACGTCATTTTGGGTAAAAAGTGACAACTTTAATGATCGTTTATATATATATATATATATATATATATATATATATATATATATATATAGATATATATATATATATATATATATGCTCCCTCCGTTCCCAACCTACGTGCACACTTTTCATATTGGGCGTCCCAAACCTACGTGCACATTTTCTAAAATGGAAAAGAATCTTTACTATTCCCTCCACTCATTCTCTCTCCTACATTATTTTAATACTCACAACACCATTATAATTTACTATTCCCTCCACTCATTCTCTCTCTTATTTTATTTTCACACTCACAACACTTTCAATATAATACTCCCTCCTTAATTAACGTGAAAAGTCAAAATAGGCATGTAGGTATGGGACGGAGGAAGTATATATATATATAGTATATATATAGTATAAAAGAGAGCTCCACTATCTACAGTGGTGTGAACAGTACCAAGCCGTAAATTTCCCATTTTGCCCTCATACATTTGTTCCTTTCCCATTTTGGCCTTAAAAAAAAAAATTAAATCAAAAAAATAAATAAATAAATAAAAAATCGTGTCCTCGACACTGCATGTACTAGTATATATATATATATATATATATATATATATATATATATATATATATATATATATATATATATATATATATATATATATATATATATATATATATATATATATATATATATATATATATATAGGTAGGTGCTCAAATGAGAACCATAACAAAATGAGAACCGTGAGAACCACTTGTATACACTTGTTTATAATAGATACTTAGCTACTGTATACATATACAAATTTCATCAGATATGTTTAGCTACCGTATACATATACATCTGTATATGTATACGTATAAGAGTTAAGTATTCACCGTATACAAGTGTATAACCACACGTATACACTTGCATACAAGATACAAGTAGCTAAGTATATACCGTATATGTATACAGCCTATCGTATATGTATTCGCAGCTTAATATTTACCGTATACAAGCGTATACAAGCAAGTGATTTTCACGATTCTCATTTTAAACGCTATCATCAAGCATGACCTATATATATATATATATATATATATATATATATATATATATATTTAAGAAGATATATATATAAGAAGATATATATATATATATATATATATATATATATATATATATATATATATATATATATATATATATATATATATATATATATATATATATATATATATATATATATATATAGGTAGGTGCTCAAATGAGAACCATAACAAAATGAGAACCGTGAGAACCACTTGTATACACTTGTTTATAATAGATACTTAAGCTACCGTATACATATACGCCCTACTTGTATATGTTAGCTCACCGTATACATATACGATCCTATCGTATATGTATACGGTAGTTAAGTATTCTACGTATACAAGCGTATAACCACACGTATACACTTGCATACGTAGCTAAGTATATACTGTATATGTATACAGTCTATTGTATATGTATTCAGTAGCTTAATATTTACTGTATACAAGTGTATACAAGTGATTTTCACGATTCTCATTTTAAACGGTTATCATTGAAGCATGACCCTATATATATATATATATATATATATATATATATATATATATATATATATATATATATATATATATATATATCTTCTTATATATATATCTTCTTAAATATATATATATATATATATATATATATATATATATATATATATATATATATATATATATATATATATATATATATATATATATATATATATATATATCTTCTTATATATATATATATATATATATATATCTTCTTAAATAAAAATATTTTATTATTTTATATTAATGAGATTTATATTCCATAATAACAACAACAATTCAGTTATTTCTTAAAGTTGGAAGTTAGTTTCAATGTCCATTAAATTTTGTCTTTTATTAGGGATAATCCAATTCTCAACATATTTTTGTTTTCGATTATAACTAGTAAAAAAATGTGTTTTTGTATTTGTTTAAAATATTTTACATTGTGTACTTGATTATTTATATGACGTTGTTTGATTTTGATAACTCTGAATTGCTATAGCAAAGTGTTCGATGTAGTTGTTAAGCATTCATTATTAACATTCTCATTTTAATTTTATATGACACATGTATTAGCACCAAAATATTGTTAATTAGTACTCCATTCCTTTTGAAAAGAGTTTTAATTTGATTTTGATAATCAATTATATTGATTTTTGACCATTTTTTAATTAAAAATTTGATTTTTCTAAAAAAATATTAAAATTGCTAGGATATATCAATAACAATCTGTTTTCCAAAACCTTTTCCCAAAGCAAATGTTCAATTTTTATGAAAGTTATAATGTTTTACTTCACCAAACAACAATTTTTAATTCACACTCTCTTAGAATCTCATTTGTCTCACATCAAATTAAAGAAAATAATTGATTATACATATAGGATTGGATAATCTCACTTCTTAATAAGGCCTTTATGGGGAAAATGACCCAAATCTAATATTAATGATCTCGTGTAAAGCTGATGGTAATGTCGGCCGGGTTGTATAACCTCACACGTTAACAAGTTCTTTTAAATAGATGATGGTCTAATTCTAATACACTCACTCATAAGACAATTTGGTGAGATAAATAATGTTTATGCTACTAAAAAAATACTCAAAGTTAACTTTTTTTCAAATACTCCCTCCGTTCCGTTACAAATTGCACACTTTTCTCATTGGACGTCCCATTACAAATTGCACACTTTCTAAAATGGCAAATAATCTTACTATTTCATCCACTAATTCTCTCTCCTACTTTACTTTTATACTCACAACACCAATCAAATCACTATTTCCTACCCCACTTTCTCTCTCCAACCTCACTTTTCATACTCACAACATTTTCTTCATTATTTTTTTCCTTAATTCCCGTGCAAACAGTAATTGTGCAATTTCTACCGAAACGAAAGGAGTATGATTTAAAATGAATGAAAAGTAAACATTTATTTTAAAACGAATGAAAAATTATTATAGACTAAATAAGTATTTATCATAGACTATACTCCCTCCGTTCCATTTATTGCTTCACCATTTTGAAGAGACATGCAAATTAAGAAAAAAGGTTAGTGGAGAAAGTGTTTTGAGTATAAAAGTAAAATAGGAGAGAGAATAAGTTGATGGAATAGTAAATTTGAAAAATGTTGTGAGTATAAAAGTGAAATAGGAGAGAGAATGAGTGAGTGAAATAGTAAAAATTCTTTGCAATTTTAAAAAAGATGAAATTTTTAACGGGATATTTATTTTAATAAAAGGTAAAGCTTCAAATGAAACAGAGAGAGTATTATTTAAATTGTCAAGTGGTTTCAACTTTATGTTGGTTTACGGTCAAGTAAAGTTATTATTGGGGCTGATCAATTAACTTATTAAAGTTAAAGGGGGAGTTATGGAAATTTATCCTATTTTGAAATAAAAGTTAGGCAAGAAGCTCTTTTTAGTAGGGGGTATTTACCATATGACCTCTCAAATTTATCAATTTTATCTTATAACACAAGAAATATTTCATTTAACTATATCTTGATAACTACATTCTACTTCTCATTTTACTAAATTTTCACCCTACAACCACCATCACCTTAGGTCAACCCTCCCCATATTCTCCTGTCAACAACTCCGGGAACAATCAACTCCGGCGACCAATTCCGACGATTTTTTTTTACGCTGATTACCTCTCCGGCGACCAAACAACTTATAACTTAACTTATCAGTAAGTTCTTAATTGTCAACTAAACTAATAATAACACGATCAACTCCGGCGATCACCAATTCCGGCAATCACCAACTTCGACGACCTCTTCGGCGATCAAATAATTGAGAACTTATCAGTAAATTCTCAATTGTCAATCATACTACTAATAACACGATCAACTTCGACGACCAAACAACTGAGAACTTATTATAAGTAAGTTATCATTTAAACACCACATGCAACCTGTATTTATAACCTTTCCATCTCACCGAGTTGATATCGATAAATTAACCCAAATACAATACAAATCCCAGTGGCATTTCAGTAAGAAAAGCAAATATCAAGCCCATAACAACAGTTAAATGTGCTTATAAACCCGACACCAGTCCTCCATCCCTTCCACACCTTCTGACAGTCTCCGACTGTCTTCTTCCGAATCTCACCCACCAAACACACACAAACACGCACTTAACTATCCATCCAGAATACAACAATTACACCCATCCATTCTTCAATTTCCCCCCCCCCCCCTATCCCCAATCTACAGCAATGGCGTCTCTGCCATGGCTTTGTTTGGTGGTGGCCGTTCTTCTACATTGCTCCGTCGTCATCACTTCCAAACAAACCTATATTATCCACATGAAACATCATCTTAAGCCCTCAATCTACGATACCCCCCATGATTGGTACTCTGCTCACCTCCAATCTCTAACCTCCTCCACTGCCGATGACCTTCTATATACATATTCCTCTGCCTATCACGGTTTCGCCGCCTCACTTGACCCTGACCAGGTTGAATCCCTCCGCCAATCCGACTCTGTTTTCGACATTTACGAAGATACAGTTTACACCCTACACACCACTCGCACGCCGGAGTTTTTAGGCCTCAACGACGAGATGGGTTTATGGGCCGGACATACCCCTCAACAACTGAACACAGCATCCCAAGACGTCATTGTTGGAGTTCTAGACACCGGCATTTGGCCGGAGGCGAAGAGCTTTGACGACTACGATATGCCGGTTGTCCCCTCCCGGTGGCGCGGCCAGTGTGAGTCTGCCGCCGATTTCAGTCCGTCGCTGTGTAATAAAAAACTAATCGGCGCCAGAAGCTTTTCGAAAGGCTACCGTATATCTTCGGGTAGTTTAGTGAAAACCAACAATGAAACCGAATCGGCACGTGACCACGATGGCCACGGCACGCACACCGCCAGCACGGCGGCCGGCGCAAATGTAGCAAATGCAAGCCTCTTAGGCTACGCAAGTGGGACGGCGCGTGGAATGGCTACTCACGCACGCATCGCCGCTTACAAGGTGTGCTGGAAAACAGGCTGTTTCGGATCTGATATACTCGCGGGTATGGATCGGGCTATATCCGATGGAGTTGATGTACTATCCATGTCTCTCGGAGGCGGGTCGGGTCCTTATTACAGGGATACCATTGCTATTGGAGCCTTTACGGCTATGGAGATGGGCATTTTCGTATCGTGCTCAGCTGGCAATAGTGGGCCCAGCAAGGCTTCGCTTGCCAATGTGGCACCATGGATTATGACGGTTGGTGCCGGCACGTTGGACCGTGATTTTCCGGCTTATGCTGTTTTAGGTAACGGTGACCGGTTCGCCGGAGTGTCTTTGTATAGTGGAGGAGGAATGGGTAGTAAACCGGTGGAGGTGGTTTACAATAAAGGTGCGAACGGTTCGAGTAATTTGTGTTTGCCCGGTTCTCTTGAACCGGGTTTGGTACGTGGGAAGGTAGTTTTATGCGATAGAGGGGTTAACGCACGTGTGGAGAAGGGTGCGGTGATTAGGGACGCCGGCGGGATCGGGATGATACTGGCAAATACGGCAGCTAGTGGGGAGGAATTGGTGGCGGATAGCCATATGTTGCCGGCGGTGGCTGTGGGGAGGAAAGTTGGGGATCAAATTAGGGCATACATGAAGGCGGAGAGTAATCCAACGGCGGTGCTGAGCTTTGGTGGGACGGTGTTGGGCGTGAAGCCGTCGCCGGTGGTGGCGGCGTTTAGTTCAAGGGGACCGAATCTAATAACGCCGCAGATCTTGAAGCCGGATGTAATTGGGCCAGGGGTTAACATCTTGGCTGGGTGGTCAGAGGCAATTGGGCCCACTGGGCTTGAATCTGATACCAGGAAGACCCAGTTCAACATCATGTCAGGTAATTTTACTCAACGGCTATATTTTCAAGTATTCTCTTATTTAATACTCCCTCCGTCCCGCCGATCTTAGGAAATTTTCAAATGGCACGGGGATTAAGGAAAAAGTAAATGTTGTGAGCCAAGATTTTATAAAAAAATTATGATGCTAATAAAGATTTAAAAATTAAAAAAATGATTCACTATTAAACTACTTTCAATAAAAAAATTCAAATTTTTGTTAAGATTATCAAATTTTCTATAAAGTTTTAGTCAAATTATCAAAAGTTGACAAAAAAAAGTCAATATATTCTTAAGATCGGTGGGACGGAGGGAGTAGTCATTTTCAAGAAGATTTACTAAGTAATACTCTCTCGGTTCCAAAATAAATGTTACCCTTGAATTTATATAATTATAAAATTGTACTAAATGACTTTTGTTATTTAAAAGTGGATATTTTATTTTGGAACGAATCAGAATGAACGAAGAGTGTGACATCTATAGTATAAATGGCAAAGGGAATGGCAAAGGGAATGAACAGTACAATGAACAGTTTCATCAGCTGAATTTCCCATTTTGCTCTCACTAAGTTGTCCCTTTCCCAGTTTGCCCTCAAAAAAAAATTTAATTTTTTTTAAATTAAAAAAATAATTTTTTTTTAATTAAAAAAAAAAAACACAGTGTCCGTGATTTACTAGTTTATCCATAATGAAGAGTGTGACATTTAGGAGCAGCCACAAGTGTTTATTGAAAAAAACAACTTTAAAGGTGGGATCTTTAGTGGCCTACTTCAATAGTGTATGATGGATTTTAAAATGTAGTCATGATTTTAGGATGTGGGGACTAATTTATTAAGCATGGATGGATGAGTGGGGTTGGTGGGAGGTGCATAATGTGATTTTAAGTGGCTTGCTCAAAGTGGAGTAGGGAATTCATAATCTTGTCAGCTTAAAGAATCCACTAAAAACAAAAACAAAAAACTAATTTTAGGGACTACATTTTATGGGTCGGGCGAATTTGATAGTCCACATTACTCACTCAATAAGACGATCTGCAATTGTAAATATACAAATGGCGAGGTTCTGAATTCAACTGCCCTTTCTAAGATTCGCACTTGGGCGGAATTTTTTTTGGTTTTTGTATGAGAGTAATAGTGACATTGAATCCACTGTTTTGTTAGTTCATAGGTCAATAAGTCAATTAATTTCCACCAATCATAACATTTATATTGCTTTTAGTGGATTGTTGAGAAGATTTTATGAGTGCGAGGATGCATTTTATTGTCAATAAACATCAAGTGGACTCTACTCAATTAGTGGTCTAGGTTCCTATCTATGTTATGGGTTTCATGGCCTTTTAGGATACGGAACCCAGAGAAAATGTTTTGACCATCAAATTTACTTTCCACAAATCTAACTTTTATATGCCCCATAGATTCGTACATATGGTATTTATCCAAAGAACCCTGAACTTTTGACTTCTGACTGAAAATTCTTGTCCTATTTTTTCTTTTCGTAAAAGAGTTGATCAATTCAGATTTAGTCTTTCTTAAGTCTTGAGAGAGACTACCGAGCCGCCAGGAATGGTGGGCTTAGCTTTCGGCCACCGTAGTAGAGTTTCACCACCAAATTCGGGATGGGAACACCAACTGGCAAAAAATGAAAGTTTAATAAAATTCTTAATTGATTCCGATTTTGGCCTTTTTCGAAATTAAGAAGTTTTCAACTTTCAAGTCCATTTTGGGGTTTTTGCTTGAGCTGTACGAGATGAAAGTCTCTTGGACCATGGTTTATTAGTTTCACGACAAGGGTCTTGTAAATGCACTTGGTGAAATGAAAGCATTAACTTTTTAGTTGCATTTATCAGATTTAGGTAAGGTTTTATATTCTAAAGCTTTTAAATGGTTTTCTTTTATCTTACGAAATTATAATATTGTCATCAATAGTCTTGCATACATTTTCTCAAGGCCTGCAGAAAGAGAGAACTGGTATCAAGTTGGTAACAATCTCATCTCCTTGCCAATTTCATCTTGTTCCATAAAGATAGCTCTTTAGATTAGAGGGTTAATAGAGAGTTCCCAACTCTGTTGTTGTTATTGACATAGGTTAGGTCATACTCTGGTACAGATGTCAACTTACTATGTTCCATGCATATGAATTTGTAGCATCTGTAGATTGCCTTCGGGGCGGGGAATCTTTTCGTAGATTCATTTAACAGACTGTTAGGCATACAAGTAGGTGCGTGAGCCACTCATATGCGACTTCATTGAATGCTAGCGTTGCAAATGTTTGGTACTAGGCTGCTCCTAACTTTTGCCTCGTGATATGTTGAAGGTACCAAAATGAGTTTCCTCTCATTGTGTTGTTTAAACCTATCAACTATAGTCTAACTTTTAAAGCATACTACACAGGTCCATTAAAAAAAATAAAAATAAATCAATATAGGATTTTGCACCTTACAGCGAAATTATTTCTATGGTATAACCTTTTTTGATGCATCTTATAGGTACATCCATGTCATGCCCACATATAAGTGGTCTAGGAGCACTCCTAAAAGCAGCACATCCAGATTGGAGCCCAAGCGCAATCAAATCAGCACTCATGACCACTGCCTACACGCTCGACAACACCAAATCCCCTCTCCGTGATGCTGCTGACAATTCAATCTCAACTCCAATGGCCTACGGGGCTGGTCACGTGGACCCACACAGGGCTATCTCTCCTGGCCTCGTATATGATGCCTCTGCAGATGACTACATTGCATTCCTATGCTCATTGGGATACACCATTGACCACGTTCAAGCAATCACCAAACGCTCAAACATGACTTGTACCAAGAAATTTGGGGATCCTGGACGACTCAACTATCCCTCTTTCTCAGTTCTTTTCGGAAGATCAAGAGTTGTACGGTACACACGTGAACTGACAAACGTGGGTGCTGCAGGATCTGTGTATGATGTTTCAGTTGACACCCCTGAAGAAGTTGCAGTTACAGTGAAGCCCAAGAGACTTGTTTTCAGGAACGTGGGGGATAAACAGAGGTATACGATAACATTTTCATCCAAGAAGGGTGGAAGAGGTACAATTGGTAAGAGTGCTTTTGGCTCCATTTCTTGGAGTAATGCTGAACATCAAGTAAGGAGCCCAGTGGCATTTGCCTGGACACAACTTGTATGATTACAAAATGGATTTCTTGTGCTAAGTATAAAACTAATGTACTCATGTAGAACCAGGCAAAAGTTTGTTTTAATACAAAATGGATCAGCCACAAGTGCATGGCTTGTGAAGGTGGTTGGTTGCTCAAGGTCTCTGAGATGACCCTAAACACTATTATGCTCTAGTTTGATATTCACAAACGTCAAATTTCTAAGTACAACAATTGAGCAATACTAAAGCATGAATACGGATGCACTTAAAAATGGATTTGAGTCGCCTTGCTTGGAAGAAACTTGGTTGAATATCATGAAACAATGGCCACCATTTACAGTTGATGCTCCGGCAGAGAGAGGTCTAGATTTCATCTGAACATCACATAAGCATAGATTCATTCATTTATAATTTTATTCAGATGTGCGACTAACATAGACAGCAAGGAGGGTAGCAACAATTAACTGTACAGCAGGAAGGTCTGGATAACTTTGGACACTTGAAACAAGAGCAATTGCATTTGCATTTGCATTTGGTAGAAGGGCAATCTGGGCAAGTAGGAGGAGGAGGACAACCACAAGTGCAACAACTTGTGCAGCAGCATAAGATTTTCTTAAGACATCGGAAGCTTGGGCACGAAAAGCAGTGGCACTTTGGTATTCCACAACTGCAGCAGCACAAATGGCTGCACTGTAAATTACAGTTGTTGCAGCAGCACAAATGGCTGCACTGTAAATTACAGTTGTTGCAGCAGCACCAGCAGCTTGGCATTTCAAGATGAGGGCATCCGCAGCAGCAAATCCATGACATGTTGAAACAAGATTTTCCGCTGCAAATGAGAGTAACCAGCTTAAATGATGTATGATTACAGTTTATGGCAATTGACTATCTATAGTATAAATGGTAGTGGTGCCATGAACAGTTGAATGAACAGTGCCAAGTGCCGAATTTCCCATTTTGCCCTCACTAAGTTCTCTTTCCCATTTTGCCCTTTAAAAAAAAAATTAATTAAAAAAAAAAAAAAACGGTGTCCTCGGACACGGGCTTAGGCTAGTCTATAGTATAAATGGCAAGGGATGAACAGTTGAATGAACAGTTCCATCTGCCAAATTTCCCATTTTGCCCTCACTAAGTTGTCCCTTTCCCATTTTGTCCTTTTAAAAAAAATTATTTTTAAAAATAATAATAAAAAAAAAAACACGTGCCCTTGGACACGGGCTTTTACTAGTTTGATATAATTACTAGATTAACCTTAACCATTATGTGTGGGAGAAAGTATAGACAAATCCCAAAAAAGATAATTCCAATGGATTGACAGTCGAGAGGAATTAATTGAGTTCGGAGGTCAATTTCTTAATGTTTTTGGAACAAATATAATATGTTTTGATGCTGCAATGGCTATGGCAAACTGTAAGATCGTACCCATGGAGAAATTTAAAGGGTAATCCATTTAAAGTTTCTAAGTACTTTTGACAATCTACTTACCTCACCCACGAAGTCCAAAAATGAGCGTGGGGTGGAGGGGGGGAGGGGTTGGTTGGCTGATACAAATGACACCGTCCCATTAAAATAGATGGGATAAGACTAACTTACCAGAGCCATTTCCAGAAGCGACATGATCTTCGAATCTTCTGACTCCTGAAGAAAACACAGAAATGCATAGAATTAAAAAATTATATGAACTCCAAATCAAGGAGAGTACTTCATAACTCTCTTACGTGGGGATTAAAGGATCATTATTTGCGACCACGAAGTCAGCAACCCTGCAAATGGTCATGTCCAACAAAGTGTAAATCACGTGCAATTCATAACACTATTTCTTATGAAAATAAGTGGAGGGGAGCGGTAGCTAATGCATGATAGCTTCTTAGAGTTAACTGCTAAAGAAACAACCTAACCATTGATAAAAGTACTTACTCTTTAATGCAACGAGACGCAGGTTGAAGACCTTCAACGAACTTTAATTCCTCCTGCTCAAGTAAAGTATCAAAAATTATTATGGAACAGAGAAGGTTGAAGAGACAAAAACCACATGCAAATCAAACAAAAAGCTGCATTTTAGAGGTCAACTATATAACATGGATAAAAAAGAAGTCTGTTACCTTGTTCTGATGATATTATGACTGAACCAAAACATTTCAAGGCTAAATTTCAGATTATATTTTCCTGTTGTTCTGAACCATAACAGATATTTCTCCGAGTAAAATAAAAGCAATTTTAATTGCTATGAGTCGCAATACCCATCTATTTGCTTCAACCGTTCAGCTGTTGCAGATTCGAGCTCTAATATACATCAAGGAAGAAAGAAGTGAGTGAGTGAGTGAGTGAGTGAGAGAGAGAGGGAGAGATAGAGAGAGAGAGAGAGAGAGTAGTATCCATGTGTTCCCTGCATTCCACTAGAAAGTTGAGAATGAGGGAAGACTGGTATGTAAGAGCGCTCTTCTTAGTTCTCTTTGTCTCTAAACTTCTCCTTTTCCCTTATCATGTTACACAATTTTGTATTTGACAGTGTTATCAGCAACAATGGAGACAGTAATTTTTTGCGAGGAACTACTTGCAGCAAAAGCTTGGGACATTAATGCTGACGTATTCATAATCAGCGTAGTATGACTGCATATCCATTCAATGTCAAGAGTCCTTATAGAATAAAACAATTTTACTTATCGTTCCTCCTCCTAAAAGCAGGCCTGAGCTTAAACTGTTTGTGACAACTGCTATTTCTTGAATCTCCGTCAATTGTTGTCCTACAATACATAGGTACTCGAGCGTATCTTTCCTAAGTGTAGTGCTAGGTCTATATATGTGTTTATGTATGTGTTATATGTATATTTGCATGCAAATCCATCTATACATGTTCTTAAAAGGTGCAAGTAATAGAGTGCATCATTCACAAAATGTGAATACTCTTTCACTTTCTAAAACATGACTTACATTCTCTTAAGATCTGATTCAAACACAAATTGATATTCCCTACCCTGCATGGATTTCTGTCTTGGTTAAATCTCAATGGCAAGATGTTTTAACTTTTCTCTTTGGGCAAAATAGTGATGCCAACTTGTGGAGAATAAGTCACAACTAATCAACATGGGCTTGTCAATTGACTTGATTGAAATGACTCCTTGAAATATGTAGTTGAAAACCACGCTAGTGCTTAAGCTTAACTAAGACAGTTAAAACCAATTATAGCTGCATGTGCCCCCCCCCCCCCCTACTATCCACACTCACATATAGCCCAATTGTGTATTTAGGTCTCTCTTTTTTTGGGTCTTTAACAGCTAATACATATCGTTGATATACATTTTTCTCTGTCTATTCAAAAGGGAAAATGCTTCATCAATGACCAAAACTAAGCGAAAGATCAACATGATATTTTGTGTTGTACCTTGAACGAAGGTACAATATGGAAAGCATGCTGATGGTTTAGTGGATTAAAATGTCTTGAACCAAAAATTTAGACCAGCTTAAACAACCAGATAATGGGTGGTGAGTGCTGGTGAGTAAACAGTTGTTCTAACTCATTTTCCTAGTTCAATAATGGCACATGTAAATATATTCGAAGTTTGATTCAAAGCAAGTGTTTACGGAAAACTGCAAGAAGAAAAGCAGAGCGAGAAGTCTTCTGGTAGTAGTAGACTACCAATTATTGTGCAGCATCTGTAAAGACAAAAATTTTTACCATGATGATACAGTGA
This sequence comes from Adenophora triphylla var. japonica, assembly GCA_022495995.1. Lineage (NCBI taxonomy): Eukaryota > Viridiplantae > Streptophyta > Magnoliopsida > Asterales > Campanulaceae > Adenophora > Adenophora triphylla. The sequence continues at coordinate 215,411 of JAFEMH010001500.1, forward strand.
ACATCGACAGAAGAACTACAAAATGTAAGGAAAAAAAAAATCTTGTTTGAGATTGTAACCCCTGTTCTGGAACCAACTAGAACTGCAAAATGCATATACAATTGCACTTTCTAAGAATTTGCATGCAACAATACTGGAATTGCACACAAATACTTGTGTGCACTTTGTGACCTGATCCGAATTACCACTCGAAAATGTCATTGGTGTTGAACTGTTACAATAAAAGTGAAGGATTCTGGCGATGAGACTTGCGTGAATTGTGTGAATTTAAAGTTGGATTGGATCATAATTGGCCCGTGACCATGAAACCAAGCTTGTATATTGATAAGGTGGTTAAACTATTAGTGCTCGTTTAGTAGGCAACAATGAAAATTAAAGTAGAAGTTGCACCCATTGAGGATAAAATGAGGGAAAACCAAGCTTATTATTTATTTATTTATTTATTTATTTTTTGCACGATGACATATGAGGATTCATGTTAGCCGACCCCAAATAATTTTGGGACTAAGGCTTTGTTGTTGTTGTTGTTGTTATGCATGATCTTCTAGTGCAAATAGCATGGAATTGAACACTTTGACTGCCCCTAATCACAACTATCTTGGGATACATTTTCCACTTTAACCATAACCATAGTTGACATTGATTTCTTAATTTTGCAATTCCAGAAAATATTTTTGACAAGAGTTGTTTCCCCCAAAAAAATTCTAATTTCGTTGACACAGAAAAGAATTAAAGCAGGCAGGCAGGCACACAATTAAAGAACAGCTAAACCAAAAATCAAACAGTTGAGGTGCACAAGAAAGAAACCTGAAGGAAACCAATTTCACGCTCCAACAACTGAACCTTAGCCAACTCCCTCCTCTTGCCATACAAATCAGGATACTCCGGCGGCGACTTAGGTCTGGGAGGCGGCAGCGACGGTACAACGGTCGACGATGAAGTCCCGGCAACCGCCATTAATCAATTAATCAGTAAACAAAGTAAAGAAAACACGAAAAACCCAACTCAATATAGAAAAAGTGGGCAAGAAACATTGATAATGCAATCAAAGGGTAGCAGCTTTTAGCATGGCACTAGCCAGTAGTAGTGGACAAGTAACAATAACAAGAGCAACAGAGACCCAGAAAGCAAAATTAGTATAGTACAATATTTTTCCTTTACTACTCAAAGCTAGACCACTGTCAAATATTATTATTACTGCACTGCACCATTGATGTGTGTGTGTTGTACTATGTGTAATGGTGTGTGTGAGTGAGAGAGAGAGAGAGAGAGAGAGAAGGTTAGGTATGGAAATGAATAAAAGTTGGAAAGGAGACAGTGGAAATAATTACTGGGTTTCTACTGACAGTGGGGTGGGGATAATTGCAGCAGACCATGCACCCTCTTGCTGCCAGTGCAGTCTCTTGCAGGCAGAGGTACTCACATAATAATCAACTATGTAGTGATAGGAAAAAAGGGCTTCCTCTATAATAATACTCCCTCTCCGTCCCACACCAAGATTCTTTGCGTGAATTTCACGCTTTTTTTTTAAGAATTTTTTTTGAAAGGGAATAAAAAATTAGAGGAGAGAATGTAAAATTTAAATGTTGGGTAGAAAATAGTAGTTAATGATTGATTTTTTTGAAAGTTGATAGAAGATTAGAGGAAAGAAAATGTAAAAGTTAAAAATATTTAATCGGAGAGAGAATGAGTGGGAGAAATAATAAGTTAATGATTGGTTTTTTGTAAATATTTTAACTTTATAAAGGTATAATGAATAGTTTTTTTGTAAATATATTAAATCATAAATGTATAAATATATTCAAAACTTGTCATTTATGGAAGGGAACCTTGAAATGGGACAAACCAAAAAGAAAAGTAGAAACCTTGAAATGGGTCGGAGGGAGTACTTTATAGTCTCGATTTGAATGTTATTAATTTAACTTGGTACAAATTAAGAAAATATAAATCTTGTGAATATGAAAAATAAGTCGGGGAGAGAGTTTTTATTTTAAAAATGATAAGTGAATCTGTGAAGAACCGGCTGAACATGTCGGCGACCGCCCAGGACAAATGGGCGACCGCCCGGTCTCAAATCTAAACAACGCTGAAAAGTCTGCACAATTGGACGACCGCCCAGGCCAAGTGGACGACCGCCCAGCTCCAAAGCCAAACAAAGCTAAAACGCTTGTACAAGTAGGCGACCGGGCCATGAAGTGTGGGCAACCGCCCAGCCCGTAAATCTGGCGATTTTGTTTCCATATTTTCAGTTGTTTCCTAATTCCTGTTTAGCCTAGGTTTAATCTCTTTTTTTCAGAATAGAACTCTATAGACCAGATTTGATTGTAACCTATATTCACAAGTTGATTAATGAGAATTGAAATTTTTGGGAAAATCCTAAATTGATTTCCTCCATGGTATCAGAGCGGCATCATACACAAGTTTAAATTCATGGCGGGGAACGATGCTATCATCGATAATCCTCCTAAAATCAAATATAATTCTCCCTTTTACCTAGGTCCTCAGGATAGGCCAGACGATTTTATTACTCCTACTGCTTCATCTTCATCGTTCACAGCCGAGCGATGGCAGGCTTTGGCAAGCCTCGTCGGTAATTCTCAAATCTCAAATGATCACCTCCATGGTAAGTTTGATGCGATTTCATGGATTATTGATACAGGTGCTTCAAATCATGTAACTGGAAACGCCTCGTGTCTCCTTAATTCTCGGACTATACCAGCATGTTCTGTCGGTTTACCTAATGGGTCTTCTGTGTTGGCTCACTACGGAAGAGGGATCCCGTTCGTCGACTCGGACTTACCATTACCCTCTCTCATGTTCTATTTATTCCAAACTTAAGTTGCAACTTAATTTCAGTTTCTCAACTTTCTGACGATACTCACTGCACTGTCCAATTTAACTCCTCTATGTGTGCTATACAGGACCTGTCGAGAAACCTGATTGGAGTGGGTGTTAGGCAGGATGGACTCTACTACCTTTGCGACACATCTTCAGCATTTAGTGTTTCTGTTACCGGATCGCCTTCTTTGTTGAAGCTGTGTCATAATCTCTTGGGTCACCCCTCCGAGAATGTGGTAAAGCTTCTTCCCGCAGTTAGCCGTAATTCTGGCAACTTACCTAAACCTTGTGATACTTGTTTTCGGGCTAAACAGTCTAGAGATAGTATTTCAGTTAGTGATCATAAAACCACTAAAATCTTTGAGAAGGTTCAATGTGATTTATGGGGTGCATACACTCATTCTTCTTCTTGTGGTGCACGATATTTTTTAACTTTGGTGGATGATTTTTCCCGAGCTGTCTGGGTCTATTCATTGGTTGATAAAACAGAAGTTTTTCGTATGTTTATGGCTTTTATTGCCATGGTAGAACGTCAGTTTTCTCAACAGATCAATGGCATCCAATCGGATAATGGTACCGAATTTAATTGCATGCTTGATTATTTCTTTTCCTCTGGCATTACTTTCCAAACATCTTGTGTTCGTACCCCACAACAAAATGGTAGAGTCGAGAGAAAGCATCGTCATATTATGAATGTTGCTAGAGCGCTTCGATTTCAGGCTCATTTGCCTATTTTCTTTTGGGGTGAAGAAGTTTTCACTGCTGTTCATTTGATTAACCGGACTCCTACACCCCTCTTAGGTAATAAGACTCCCTATGAGATTTTGTTCGGAAAATTGTCTTTCTTTCACTCTCTCCGTGTCTTTGGTTCTTTGTGTTATGCCCATAATCAGAAGGCCAAGGGAGATAAATTTGCCAGTCGTAGCCGAAAATATATCTTTGTGGGCTATCCTCTAGGCAAAAAGGGTGGAAGTTGTTTGATCTAGAGACAAAGAAATTTTTTATCTCCCGGAATGTGAAGTTCTTTGAGACCATCTTTCCTTACAGTGATTTATCAACAGTGCCTCATACCCCAGATTCAGTGGAGACTCTTAACCAAGAGGTTGATTTTGCCTTTATTGATTGTCCGAATATGGAAGATATTGTCTCTGAACCTTTGACAGTGGCTCCTCCGGATGTACCTTAACCTGTTACTGCAGTATCTGCAGATATTGCCTCTACGGAGGTCTCATCTTCTTCTATGACAGAATCCTCTCAATCTGAGCAAGAGGCTTTAGGGAGGGGCATGCGTACGAAAGTTTTCTCCGTTCTTCTTCGGAACTACATTGCTGCTACAGTCACTCCTACTAGTCCATCTCCCGAACACTCCACTCCAGTCGGCTCCTTAGGTACTCCTTATCCTATAGCTCACTATATAAATTGTGATAGTTTTTCTGTGAAATATCGTAACTTCCTTGCAGCTATTACCTTGGCTAAAGAGCCTCAAAAAATAGGCTGAAAAGGACAAGGACGACCTGAAGAGGGCTGTGTGGCTCCTGAAGAATCTTCATGCTGATGGTGATGCCTACAAAATGGCTAAGGAAAAAGCCGTAGAAGAAGAGAAAGCTGCCAAAGAAACTCTAGCCAAGGCCAAGGAGGCAGCGAGGCTCAAGGAGTCAGAGTTGGAGGGGCAAATGAGTGAGGCCCTTAAAAAGGCCGAGGAGGTGTCTGCTCGGCTGCGAGAGTTGGAGGCTAGAATTCCTTCTAGAGAGTCTGCGGCCGTAGCCCATTATAAGGCTAGCTCGGCCTTTAAACAGGCCGTGGCGAATAAGATGACCACCATGTACTCCGACGGCTTTTTACACTTGGCCAGAAGGGACATGGTGGATCCTTCTCTTGCTCAACCTGAAGGGGCTTACTCGGCTCATATGTAAAGACTCATACGTTGAAGCAGCCCGGTCTGTGCACCATCTCTTCCCTTTCTCCAGCAATGCCTTGAAAGTCATTGCTTCCCTTGATGCTCAAGCTGGCCATCCTACTTGGGTTCCTCCTACTCTTTATGTTGGAATATTTTATGGACTTTACATATACTAGTATAATAAATAAAGTCTTTGGGCACATAGACGTATGTGCACTATAATTAATTGTATATGTCACATTAAATATTAAAGTATTTGGGCCTAATAAAGTGATCTACTAAAGTTGAAGGGGGCCCAAGTCATCTTTTATAAGTATGGGATCTATAATTAATATGTGTAGATACCTAAGGGGCCTAGTTGTTAATATATAATGGGCTGACTAACATACTAGGTCATTATAAATATAGGGTTATGGTCCCCAATTGACCTACCTAGGTTTTATTCTCTTGATTCCCATTATCAATTGAATTCCAAGAACCCTAAGGATCAATTGGAAGGCAATAATCGTTCATCAAGTCTTCATCAAAGGATTCTCAAGATATTGCTATGGATTCAGGTTTGTCTATCGTTCCATAATCTTTGATAACATGAAGCATGATTGTCCTAGAATAAATATTCCGCATCATTCTAGGGTTTATGTATAATTTATTCCATCAAGTGGTATCAGAGCCTTAATCTTGCTTTGTTGTTGGGATTATTTGGATCGAATTATTATACTGTTTATGATTTAATTGGCTGTGCGTTGATTGGATCACTGGGGGCATTGTACAACGGAGGTTCGCTCATCAATCTGGGGATTGCTTTATTCGCACTCATCGCAATTGAGAATACAATCAGAGTCTTGGTATTTAAGCTTAGTATTTAAGAATACTTGATTTGTTGTGAAACCAATCAATTTTCATCAACTGAAAGAGATTACTTGGGGACAATCATCAATTGTAAAGCTGTGAATTGTCTTTGGGTCTGTAAACTGATGCCCTAATGTCGAGCCAGGCCGAGGGAAGGGCTCAGTCGAGGGGTTCCTGTGCATCTCTTTTCTGGTCTTAAGTAAATATTATGTGTTATTTGGTTTGCAATAATTGTGTGTTAATTTGGATTAAGTAAATATTATTTATTGAAATTATTATTATGGACTTAATAATTTTAAATTTCAATAATAATGTTTAAGTTATGCCCATGTTTGAAATTACTTTGGGTTCGTTTATTCGAACACATCTTGTATTTTATGTTATTAAATTTACGTAGCATGTTACCAAAGTAACCTCTCCTATGAAATTTTTTAATTTAAAATACATGATTATTTGAAGTTTTAGCGTGTTTGTTTTCATGCGGGTAATGGTCACCGAAGGAAGGCTATTATCTTGCGAGAAATTCAAATTCGTTTGTGGAGATAAATATGTAACAGTTATTAAGTGTCCATGTGAATATTGAGTCGGTCCAAAGAAAGGCTTGGTATTTGACAGGATTTTACTGTTAATATTTGATTTCTACATCAAGAAAATCACTTGCAAGTTAATTTTCTATCCAAAGATTAAAATTAATGTTGCGTCGATTTTCTTGTAATGGGATAATTTTAATTTCAAACATTTATACGCTTAAAGTTATATGTGAGCTTATTTGTTTTATTTTTTGTTCTCTATTCGGTTAATTCATCGGCTTCTAATGTATCTCGCTAACATCAACTCGATTCCCATGCCTTGAATGGGATGAATTTTAAGAAATTTGAAAAGAAAATGTGCCGATTGTTACGGGAGTTATGAATCTAGACCTTGCACTAAGGGAGCCAAAACCTGCCGACTCGACTAGCACGAGTACATCTCAAGCTAAGAAGGATATGGAAAAGTGGGAACGCTCAAATCGCATGTGTCTTATGATCATGAAGAAAAGCATCCCGGAATCATTCGAGGCGATATAGATGATGAGAAAGTTGCAATGACGTTCCTTACGGAGCTTGAAAAGCGTTTTGCTAAGAATGAAAGGGCGAGAAACAAGCACGCTTTTGCGTAATCTTGTTGCCATGAGGTATAAAGGTAAAGGGAACGTGCGTGAGTACATTATGGAGATGGCCAATTTGGCATCTAAACTTAAGGCTCTCAAGTTTGAGTCCGTCGGATGACATGCTTGTTCATATGGTTATGATCTCTCTTCCACCAGTTTGGGCAATTTGAAGTAACATTCAATTGCCGAGGAAGGAAAAAGTGGACTCTTAATGAGTTCATTTCATTGTGTGCAAGAGGAATCAAGGTTAAAGTCTCGAAAAGACCGAGAGTGCTCACTTTGCGGCTTCCTCTTCGGGCTATAACAAGAAAAGGAAGGCTAAAGAAAGCTGCGGTCAATGAGCCAAAGAAAAGCAACATAACGTATCGAAGGGACAAGCTAAGGATTTAGCAACGTCAACGTCCAAGGGCTAAGATAAGGATCCAGGTTGCTTTTTCTGTAAGGAAATGGATCATATGAAGAGAGATTGCCCTAAATATCACGCATGGCGTGTAAAGAAAGGTATATCTCTTGCTTTTGTTTGTTCTGAGGTTAATTTGGTTTCAGTGCCTAGACACACTTGGTGGTTAGATTCTGGTTCTTCTACTCACATCAGTGTGTCTATGCAGGGTTGCCTGAACTGCCGAAAGCCAAGTGATGCTGAAAGATTCATCTATGTGGGGAACGACAATTCTATTGAAGTTGAAGCAATCGGAACTTTTAGATTATTATTAAAGTCTGGATTTTATTTAGATTTGTACGAGACACATGTGGTACCGTCTTTTAGACGGAATTTGGTTTCCATTTCAGTTTTGGACAAAGAAGGATTTACTTGTTCCTTTGCAAATGGTGAATGTCGTTTCTCGTACAATTCTAAGTTTATTGGATCTAGTACTTTATCGGTTTATGATAATCTTTATATGTTGGATACTGTTGCTTCATATCATGAAAACCTGCATGTGGAAACACGTGGTACTAAACGCAAATTTACTAACAATAATTCCATGTCATTATGGCACAAGCGATTAGGACATATATCAAAACAGAGAATGCAAAGGCTGTGTCAGACGGAATTATTGAAACACTTGACAAATCAGATTATGAAATATGTGTTGAGTGTATTAAGGGAAAACAAACAGACAAAAGCAAATTAAAAGCTGAGAGAGCTACGAATGTTTTGGAATTAATTCATACGGATATATGTGGACCATTTCCTACACCCTCGTGGAATGGTCAAGAATATTTCATTACATTCATAGACGATTACTCTCGTTATGGTTACCTATATTTGATCCATGAAAAGTCACAGGCATTGGATATGTTCAAAAGGTTTAAGGCCGAGGTTGAAAATCAACATGGCAAAACAATAAAGAAAGTCAAATCTGACCGTGGTGGTGAATACTATGGCAGAAATGACGGATCAGGTGAACAACGTCCTGGGCCTTTTGCTAAATACCTAGAGGAGTGCGGTATCGTCCCTCGCACACCATGCCGAGCAAACCTAGCATGAATGGTGTTGTGAAAGACGAAATCGAACTTTACAGGAAATGGTGAGAAGTATGATCAGTCATACTACTTTACCAGACTGGGGAGAGGCATTAAAGACTGCAGTTTATCTCCTTAACAGGGTACCCACAAAGGCTGCTAACAAAACCCCTTATGAACTATGGACAGGCAAGAAACCTGTATTAAGGCATTTACACATTTGGGGATGTCCGGCTGAGGCTAGGCCTAACGAAAAGAAGTTGGACTCAAGGAGTGTTAGTAGTTACTTTGTTGGTTACTCTGAAAGGTCAAGGGGCTTTAAGTTTTACGATCCCAAATCCAGAAATTTTTTTGACACGGGAAATGCTCAATTCTTTGAGGATGTTGAGCTTGTGGGGGGACAAGTTAGAGATGATTTTGTCTTTGAAGAGGTTCCAGTTACCATTCCTCTTCCTACAATTGTCCTTGACCATGATTTGAATCTCAATCCTGATGTGGTTCAAGAACAAAATTTGGATCAAGAAGACATTGTCAATATCCCTCTAGTTGTCCAAGAGGAACAAGCTCAACAACCTCAAGAACAAGTGCCTTTAAGAAGATCCACTAGAGAGAGACGAAGTGCCATTTCGGATGATTACTTGGTATTTCTAAATGAACAAGAGGTAGACATTGGTCAATTGGAAGATGATCCAATCAACTTTCATGAGGCCATTGGTAGTTCTAACTCTCAAAAGTGGATAGTCGCTATGGATGATGAGATTAAATCAATGAAAGACAATGATGTATGGGATCTTGTCCCATTGCCAGAAGGAGTGAAACCTATTGGTTGCAAATGGATATTTAAAACTAAAAGGGATTCACGTGAGCAATGCGGAAAGACATAAGGCACGTCTTGTCGCTAAGGGATTTACTCAGAAAGAAGGAATAGATTATAAAGAGACTTTCTCTCCGGTTTCTTCGAAAGACTCTTTTAGAATCATTATAGCATTAGTGGCACATTATGACCTAGAGTTACATCAGATGGATGTTAAGACTGCGTTTCTTAATGGAGACATTGAAGAAACAATTTATATGGTGCAACCGAAACCTTGGTTTCAAAAGATTCAAAGGATATGGTATGCAAACTCAAGAAATCCATCTATGGACTCAAACAAGCATCCCGTCGGTGGTATTACAAATTTCATCAAGTTGTATTGTCATTTGGTTTCACGACAAATACTTTGATGATTGTGTCTACCACAAGTTCGGTGGGAGTAAATATATTTTTCTGGTTTTATATGTGGATGACATCCTACTAGCCACAAATGATACGGACTTACCGCATGAAACTAAGAGATTTCTCTCAAAGAAATTTGAGATGAAAGATCCAGGAGATGCATCTTTTGTATTAGAATTCAAATACACAGAGATCGTTCTCGAGGTATTCTTGGATTGTCACAAAAGAGTTACATCGATAAGGTACTTAAGAGATTTGGCATGCGGGATTGTAAAATGGGTGACACCAGGTGGCTAAAGGTGACAAATTCAATCTTGCTCGGTGCCCCAAGAATGAGATTGAATCTAAGGAAATGAATAGCATCCCTTATGCTTCGGCTATAGGGAGCTTGATGTATGCTCGGGTTTGTACTCGCCCCGAGACCTAGCATTCATAGTTGGTGTTTTAGGCGAGATACCTTAGCAATCTGGAAAGGGTCATTGGATAGCGACCAAGAGGGTCATGCGTTATTTACAGAGAACAAAGGATTATATGCTCACTTACAGAAAGTCGGATAGACTTGAGATCATTGGGTATTCGGATTCCGACTTTGCGGGATGTCAAGATAGTCGTAAGTCTACTTCAGGCTACGTTTATCTACTTTGTAGAGGATCAGTTTCTTGGAAGAGTGTTAAGCAGACACTTGTTGCTACTTCTACGATGGAGGCAGAGTTTGTGGCGGGTTATGAGGCATCAAATCACGCAATTTGGTTGCGAAATTTTATCACTGGGCTGCGCATATTAGGTGGCGTTGAAAGGCCATTAAAGTTATTTTGTGATAATAAGTCGGCGGTTATGTATTCTAATAACAACAAGAGTTCGTCTAAGTCTAAGCACATAGACATTAAGTATCTTGCTGTTAAGGAACGGATTCAGAGTGGACAGATTTGTATTGAGCATATTGGGACTAACTCCATGGTCGCGGATCCGCTTACTAAGGGTGTAACACCGAAGGTTTTTCACGAGCACACTGCTTGTATGGGTGTTGTATCACTAGAGTATACTTAAATTGAGTGGGAGTTTTGTATTTTGCTCTTACATTTATTGTTATAAGTATATTTGGTTTTTCAGTTTTGGTTAATAAAGTTATTTTGCACTCTGAATATTTGGTTGATCTCAAAATAAGGTTGGACCAGTTGAGAATAGACATGTGAAGATCACATTACATGTTATTCCATGCTACACATCCATACTTGATCCATGTCATTTAGTTGAGTTAATATATGTGACCACTGATGGGTCTAGTTGCGCTAATAGTGACGAAAACCTCTTTGATCCTTATGTTGATTTGACTAATGGACCGGATTGGTTTAAAATGACACAATTTGGTAAAGCATTGCTGTTAAGGTTTATAATGTGATATGCAATTAAACTAAGGTATTATACTATGTACATGTGTAAGTCCAAGTGGGAGATTGTTGGAATATTTTATGGACTTTACATATACTAGTATAATAAATAAAGTCTTTGGGCACATAGACGTATGTGCACTATAATTAATTGTATATGTCACATTAAATATTAAAGTATTTGGGCCTAATAAAGTGATCTACTAAAGTTGAAGGGGGCACAAGTCATCTTTTATAAGTATGGGATCTATAATTAATATGTGTAGATACCTAAGGGGCCTAGTTGTTAATATATAATGGGCTGACTAACATACTAGGTCATTATAAATATAGGGTTATGGTCCCCAATTGACCTACCTAGGTTTTATTCTCTTGATTCCCATTATCAATTGAATTCCAAGAACCCTAAGGATCAATTGGAAGGCAATAATCGTTCATCAAGTCTTCATCAAAGGATTCTCAAGATATTGCTATGGATTCAGGTTTGTCTATCGTTCCATAATCTTTGATAACATGAAGCATGATTGTCCTAGAATAAATATTCCGCATCATTCTAGGGTTTATGTATAATTTATTCCATCACTTTATCCACAGAATCTTCATACCCTCATTGAGAAGATTGAGGATAAGGGCCTAAACTCAGAGGACGAGGAGGCCAATTGATAAATGACTATCATATAGTCATTTATAGCATTGTATTTATATCATTTAGTTAGATTTCATTACTTTTTAGTTATGTTTTTAGATTCTTTTATTATATATATGGGATTTTATGCTTGTGGGTATGTTTGTATACTTATACAGGTTTTAGGGTCATTTCTATGAAGTATAAGGAGCTTATGGATCAAGGAAAGGAAGGATAGCTTCAAAATGGCCATCCAGACCAAAACCAAGCCAGAGCGGCCGTGCTCTATGAAAGGGAAAGGCTGTGCAAAAGCCCTCAGTCAGGCCAAAATAGCCCCAAATCAATGGAGCGGCCGAGTCTTCAAATCTGGAGTGGCCGAGCAAATCAGGCCAGAGCGGCCGTGCATCATAATCTGGAGTGCCCGTGCAGTCTGGCCAGTTCGAATTGGATTTTAGCGCCAAGGCTTGCACGGCCATGCAAGTCACAATGCACGGCCGTGCACTTACTGTTACAAGCCTGGAAAGGCATCTTTTGAAGATAACTATTTAAAGAAACACAACATTAGCCTAGAATGCCTATTTAAAGGCCCTCTTGTATCAGTTTTTTGGATTTGAATTTTGATAGAATTACCATATATACATAGCAAAAACTCTCTAGCAATTATTACTTCAAAATCTCTCGAAGATTCAACTTGTGTTCTTGGAGTTTACTTGAAGTATTGGAGCAATAAAATATCAAAGTTATTCTCAGCCTTTGTCTTCTTACAAACAATAAGTTCTTCTATTTCTATCTCTATTTATGCATTTATGTTTGTTTTAAGTATGGATCGTGAGTAATCCCCCTAGTTCTTGGGGTTGGAAACTCAAAACGTCTTTATTCATCATCTTTTGCAAAGTCATGTCATCTTCTCTTCATCTTAACAATTCTCTTTATATTAAACTCAAAATGACTTACATTTTGGAGACGTCTAACTTGTATGATTCTAGTTAATTGAGAGAAGCACCTAGCAGAGAATCTCGATTAACGGAACCATATAAAGGAACTAGGTTTCATTGATCACGAGAGTAGTTCAATGGCCTAGGGATGTTCCTTGAATGGAAAGTACATGGATTTCCGAGCATTAATGGATCCTTACTAATTATGGGCCATCGAGAGATAGGGCATAATTAGTGAAGGATACAAACGCTACTTGCTTGATCGTGAGAAGTAGTGTAGGCTTAATGTACCATCCTTGATCTCGATGAATATTTACATTTCCGAAGACATGAATAATTGACTAAATAAATTCCAATCCCGAGAATGCTTCCGTATTATAAGAGTTTAACTAAAGTATTTTCTGTGTATGTTTTTATCATTTTTTTAATTCAAACTATATTTCTCCCAATCTCATCTCTATTCCTTAGAAAAAGCAAATATATCCCAAGGTAAACCCTGTCCTCGTGGGATCGACCCGTACTTGCATTAGCTATATTACAATAGCCCATGCACTTGCGGTATTTAAAAAGAACCGTTGGGTTTTAAGGCAACACCAATACCGTGGGAGAGCACCCAGGAGGCTCAAGTCGAGGAAGTCCAAGCCGACCAAGTCATCATTCCCTCCGCAGTTGCCGATCAAGATGAACTTTTTAGGGAGGATGATCAACCTTTGGGTCTTTTTGCTTCGTTTTGATGTAATAGAATAGGGCTATTGTACTTCCAACTTTTATATCAATATAATGTCTTTTTTCTATTCTTCATCTTCTTTACTTTTTACTGATTTTATATGAACTATGTCGCTTGAATGTTGAATGCTTGTTTATTGAATGTTTGTATAAGTACCAAACTATCTTGGGAGGCTGAGGAAGGCCTTCTCGTTATTTGAATTTAGTTGTTAAACCGAGGAAGCTCGTTCGGTCTAAACACTTGGATAATTTGCAAGTTCAGTCATTAGGCCGAGGAAGGTTGCTTCGGCATGACACCTTAGTTATTTTTTATTTTATCTCTCTATGTCGAGGAAGGTTACTCGGCCGTAGGTATTAGATAATTTTTAATGTTTTGCCTCTCTATGCCGAGGAAGGTCGTTCGGTCATAGGTCTTGGGCAAGTTTTAAGTTTTATCTCTCTATGCTGAGAAGGGTCGTTCGACATAGGTCTTGGATAATTTTTGAATGTTTTACCTTTCTATGCCGAGGAGGGTCATTCGGTCATAGGTCTTGGGCAATTTTTTGAATGTTTTACCTCTCTATGTCGAGGAGGGTCATTCGACATAGGTCTTGGGTAAATTGGTGGGAATTGATCCCTTTGATGTTGAGGATGAGCTCCTCGTCATTTGTCATGCTAGTCATTTGTGTTGATGAAAACTGAATCTTTATTAACTGAAACTGATCACATCAAACTGCAATTCTATTTTATTTGAAAATAAAGGAAAAGACTAACAAGTACTAATCTATTAAATCAAAACAAGCTAAAGCTAATGATAGTACTTCCGTAGATGATCAGAATGCCACAGATGTTTCAACTCTTGTCCATTTGGGGTCTTCATTCTATAGGTCCCTTCTCTAATAAGTTGAGTAATGATGTAGGGCCCTTCCCAGTTTGGGGAGAGCTTGTTTTGTTCTGCCTTTCTGCCAGTTGATTCAATTATTCTAAGTATCCAATCTCCGACTTGGAATACTCTCTTGTTGACCCTTTTATCATGAAATACTTTGGTTCTCTGCTTGTAGTTCACCATTCTCATCTGAGCAGTTAGTCTTCTTTCATCTACTAGGTCTAGGTCTAGGAGCATGTTGACCTTGTTGACTTGCTCATCATAGTTGGAGTTTCTCGTTGTAGGGATAGCCATCTCAGCTGGTGCTATGGCCTCAGAACCGAAGGTTAGTGCGAATGGGGTTTCTCCGATTGGCCCTCGGGTGGCTGTGCGAACTGCCTACAAGGCTAAAGGAAGTTCGTCTAACCATCTACCATCACTTCATTCAAGGTTCTTAGTTAGGGCTGTAAGCACCAACTTGTTGGCTGCTTTCGCTTGTCCGTTGCATTGAGGCCTGCTTACTGATGACTTGATGTATCTGACTCCGAGTCTGTTTTATTCTGCTGTAAATGCCTTAGAGAATTGGAGATCATAATCTGAGATAATAGTGTGTGGAACCCCGAAGCGACACCAAATGAAGTTGTGAACGAAGTTGATTGCGTTCTCCTTAGTTATTTTGGCTAAGTCTTTTGCCTCTATCCACTTGGAGAAGTAGTCGAATGCCACGATCACATACTTAAAATTACCTCGGGAGGGGGGAGGGGGAGGGTCCGATGATGTCGATTCCCCACATGTCAAATGGCCACGTAGGTATTATGAGAGTCTGCTCTACTGCTGGAAGTCTAGGAATGTCAACGTATCTCTAGCACTTGTCACACTTTTTTACGTAGGCTTGTGCGTCATCTCTCAGGTTTGGCCAGCAATAACCTAGCGTGACGATTTTGTCAGCTAAGGTTCTGGCCCCCGGTTGACCACCACAAATGCCTTCGTGTACTTATGCCAAGAGATTTTCTGTTTCCTTGGGATAGACGTACCTCAGCAGGGACTTTGTGAATGATCTTCTGTAGAGAATTTCGTTCATCACTGTGAACCTTACTGACTTCTTCTTGATAAGTCTAGCACGTGCTTCATCATCTAGGAGTTGATTCTTTTCAATGAAGTCCATGTAGTCATCTATCCAACACTTCTCCTCCCCATCTAGCAACGTTACTCGTAGTCTTTCGTAGGTAGGTTATTCGGCGAAGACTATGAGTGGGTTAGAGTTGGGATATGCCACATCAATAGTTGCCAGTTTAGATAGGACATCTGCCACTTGATAATCCTCCCTTCCTATGTGACTTATTTCAAAAAATTTCAGCTTTTTCGTCATGTTTAGGACGAGGTCCTTATACTTTATAAGTATGGGGTGCTGAGTGTTATATTCCCCTTTTATCTGCTTGACTACGAGTTGGGAGTCACAAAAGGCGGAAACTTTAGGTTCTCTATAGAAGGATGCCAAATCTATGCCAAATATTAGGGCCTCGTACTCAGCTTGATTGTTGGAGACAGGAAACTTGAATCTAATTATGTCTTGGATGGTGTGCTCTCCATCAGGACTTGCTAGAACAATTCCAGCTCCGCTTATTTTCTTAGTGGCTGAACCATCTGTGTATAAGACCCAACAGTTGGATGGGAGCTCGATGGTCGATTCTTCCCCCGCAGGTTTTTTGCGCTTACGGGAGGTAGGGTCGTGCTCACTTGTAAAGGTGGTTTCAACCATAAAATTGACCAGAGGCTGTGATAAGAGTGTCCTCCCAGGTTGGTATCTGATATCAAACTCAATGATCTCGATAGACCAATTAAGGAGACGTCCTGAGCAATCTAACTTATGCAAGATTTTCTTCAGGGGTGCATTGGTGTACACAGTTATGGGATATGCAGAAAAGTATGCTCGTATCTTCCTTACCGATATGACTAAGGTGTAGGCTATCTTCTCTGCATTGAATTATCTGCTCTCCACATATGATAATTCCTTACTCATATAGTAGATAGGCTTCTGAGTGGTCCCTTCGTTTTGGACTAGTACCGCTGCTATAGCGTTGTTCGTTGTTGCTAGGAAGACATTTAGCATTTTTCTCATGATAGGGCTGCTCAACAAAGGAGGGGATCCCAAGTATTCCTTCAACTGTTTGAATGATTCTAAGCATTTAGATGTCCAGGAGAAGCTCTTGGTCCCTTTCAGTACTTTGAAGAAAGGCAGCGATTTTTCCGCAGACTTTGCAATAAATCTTCCAAGGGCAGCTGTTCTTCCGTTCAGCCTTTCAACCTCCTTGATACTGGCAGGTTCTTTCATGTCAATCAAGGCTTTGATTTTTTCGGATTCGACTCGATTCCTCTTTGTGATACCATAAAGCCTAGGAATTTTCCAGCCGTCACCCCGAACACACATTTGCTTGGATTCAGTTTCATGTTGTTTGCTCGTAGGTGTTCAAAAGTTTCTTCCAAGTCTGGGGCGTGACTGCCACTCCTAGTTTTGATGACAATGTCATCTATGTAGGATTCCATGTTACGGCCTATCTGTTCCCCAAAGACTTTATTGATCATGCGCTGGTAGGTTGCGCCTGCATTCTTGATCCCGAATGGGCATAATGGTGTAACAATAAATTCCTCCAGCTGCTTGGAAGGCTGTTTTTTCAATGTCTTGCTCGGCCATTTTTATCTGGTGATAACATGAATATGCGTCTAGGAAACCGAGAGTTCTATGTCCGGCAATGGAGTCTACCAGCTTGTCAATCCTGGGGAGAGGGTAACTGTCTTTTGGGTAGGCCTTGTTGAGATCTGTGAAGTCTACACATATTCGCCACTTCCCATTATGTTTCTTGACCATCACAACATTGACCAACCAAACAGGGTATATTGCTTCCCTGATGATTCCAGCACTTAGTAATTTCTGCACTTCCTTCTTGATTGCATCTTCTTTATCATTTGCGAAAAATCTCCGTGTCTGCTTGATGGGTTTAACAGACGGGTCAACTTCCAACTTGTGGAGAGCTATCTCTTCCTTTATCCCTCTCATATCTTCTACCTTCCAGGCAATCCCTTTCTTCTAGGGAGAGCTGACCCTCGATTTTAATTTTTTTCTCTGGATAGTCAGGATTGAGCATAATTTCCTCCAATTCATCTACGGGCTCCATTTCTGAACCGTCTCGAAATTGCAAAGTTTCAATGTTTATTTCTCTAAGCCCTCTAATTTCCTCACCATTTATGTCTAGGTCTTCCATCTCCACTAGTTCGTCTACGTCCGGTAACTATCCTTGTCTCAAGTCAGGGTTGGCCCCCGAGTTCTGGCCGCTAACGAGATTAGAGGTTATATTCGAGACGGACAGAACTGTGTCATTATTTTGTGTATATTTAGTATCATGTGTTCCTTGTTTTCTGTTTCAAAAAACCGGTTCAGCCTAGAACTGGTGCTGGTAGTCTTTACAGACTTAGAGATTTTCAGATTTTCCTCTGGCGTGTCCACCTCCACCTTTCTGGATATTTTTCTGCTCCTCATTACGTGTTCCAAGAAGTCTTTAGGGGTCACCCTCACACATCCGACTCTAGCACGAATAGGGAATTTAACTCGTTGATGAGGGAGGGAGGCGACTAACCCAAGTTTGCCTTGACTCGGAATGCCTATGATGCCATGGTAGTCACTTGCCAGATCCATGACCACGAATGTTACTGTGGCCTCTGCTCGGAAGGGATGTTCCCCCACTTCCAGCAATAAGTCAATTGTTCCAATGGCGCTGACTTTGTGGTTAATGAAGCCTTCTAGTCTTCAAGAGTATGGCTCTAGCATGCTATCCTTCAGATTCATCTTCTGAAAGGTATAGTAATACAGAATATCTCGAGAGGCCCCCGAGTCTATGAGGAGTCTCTCGTATTCACAGTTGTCAATCCTACCTTTAATCACCAATGGTTGTTCGCGAGCCGTGCGACTTCCGGCTAGTTCATTAGGGGAGAAGCTGATCACTTCCTCTTCCTTATGAATCCAGGCGATGATGTGATAGACCTTACTTAGCTCATATATCTGGTCTTTCAATTTTTTGTTGAAAATAGTTTTCTCTCTTATAACATGGAGCTTGGCCCTATGAGGTCTATCTTCCCTTTCATCATCTTTGTTATTGTCATCGTCATCCTTTCTTTTTTGCTTGCTATCATTTCTCATAACGTAGCGATCAAGCTTTCCCTCGTCTACCCATCTCTAGATCATTCTCTTGAGGAAGATGCAATTCTCCGTGTCTTTTACGTGGTCCTTGTGAAAGGTCTGATACTTTGAGCTGTCACGGGTATACTTTGTTTTGTCATCAAGTTGTCTGGGATTGGTAGATTTACCAACTGCATAATCTCCGCTATAGGTTTGGTTAGGGGTAAAAATCTCGACTTTTTGATGCTTAGGAGTTCTATTATTTTCCTTTTAGTCACTTCCATTCGAAGCTTGGTTGGCGCCAACTACCTCTGCTTTTGGTTTTTTAGACCTCTTCTTACTTTTCTTTTACGTCATTGCTATGGCGTAAGCCACATTGTACGAGATCGGATTTTGACTTAGGCTCTGCGGCGGAAAGTTCATAGATCAAGCTGTGCCGAGATCTCGGTACGGAGTTAAAGCAAACAATCACCTCCCGATCAATCGAAGCTCTCCTCTACTTGAGTACGCCATGCCGTAGCTCTAAATCGATTGTAAAAACTCGAGTTGTTTCATTCTTCCCCCTGCTCAATGTTGGCAAGATACGTCGAGTCTTTTCTTTCTCTTTCTGCTTTGTTGCAAAGTGGTCAAGGAATCTCACTCCTCATAATTTTCCGGCTATCGATGCTTTCATTCTTTTGCTCATGAAAGCGAGGATAAAGCTGTTAAAGTAGAAAGGTACTCGCAAAGCTTTGCGAGAGAATATCATACGCCTTGGTGGGGAGGGCTATGGTGGATTCTAAACTTTGCACATGGTCCGTGCGTCTGTGATTCCTGCATACTTTTTCAAAACACAGGATTTTGATAGCGAGATTGGGAGGTAGATCATTAATCCGCTAGGAGAAAGGACGAAGTGGCCTTGTTATCATCATCATCCACTTCCTTCCTCCCCATTTCCATTTCTTCTAGTCTTTTTTTCAAGAGGAGACATCGATCCCTGAGCTAAAATGAGAATTACGGTGGGTCCTTTCTTTATTTTTGTGCCCATTCACTCTATTGTGTTCCATATGTTCATGGTGATTGTCCCCATATCCAGATGTTGCTCTTTCCTTTCTAGGTGTCATTTATGGATAGGGAGGAGTTCTGTGACGAGGAGGGCTCCTGTGCCGAGGAGAGAGGTTATGACGTGGAGGGGATTTTTGCCTTGCCTGACTAAGCCTTGCTCTCAAATCAGCTGAATCAACCTTTTGTTCTCTTTGGTGGTTCAAATGACTTCTCAAGTCTACCCCAGTTGATGCAGGAGAGTTTTGCGATCAATCTATTTGGGGGGAAGCTCCAGTTCCCCCCTGAGCGGCGTTCCTCCCCGTGCAGGCTGCCGCGGTCTCCTCGGTACCGACGACGAGGAGGGTTTGTCCCTCGGTTACTGGCTGTCCCCTAGAACGCATATTCATTCCGATGGGCGGCAGCCCATCAATTAATGGTGGAGGAGGAGGCAGTTCCCCATTGGAAAAGGAAAAGTAGTCCTAGTGTTACCATGAGTTTCCTCCACATGAATATTATCCGGATCAGGAGTAACACTAGCAGTATGTCAGTCTTCCATTAGGATTAGGAGAGTGGAGCAGAATTTTTCAAGCTATTTAATGGATGATACGAATCATTTCTCGGTAATGGAACCAAACTGATGATGTCAAAAACGTTCGGATCAACCCAAATCCAGCGACAGGTTGTATCCTGAATGATTGAATAGCCTGAAAAAGAAGAACAAACACGTAAACTAAGCAGGGGCTTCACCGGCGAAGGCCCTCCGGCGTGAGGGTAAGTGTTTGTGTTTAGAGAGAGAAATCAATTGACAAGAGTTTAGAGTCAAAATATATGTTACCCAAATAATATGAATTATGACTTGTTTATATAGGAATAGGATTGTAAAGTCCATGTTGAATAGGAATTTGTGCGTGTGAAGGTTATAATCCTAGGGGGATTATAACTACCCACAATCCTTGTTTGAGTAGAATTATGTATTATTATTCTACACGTGCGCCTTCTAGACATGCTCCTCAGCATATGATGCTTGGTCGGTCTTGATGCAGAGGAAGAGAGTGGTAAGGATGGGAAAACCCATTTCCTTGCTTTGTTGATGACCGAGTAGGGAGCTACTTGTCTTTTAATGAGGCCTAGGTCGGCCTTACTGGATGCCTTGCTCGGCATATGAGAGTTGTGCCTCGTCGGCATATATAATTGTTGTGCATTAGTCATTATTCGCTCTGATGTGTCTGAAATGGTGGGAATGACGAGTAAGCATGACGAGCAAAGGTAGGAAAGACTCACTCCCTTTGTCGTAATAGAGACTTGTATGAATTATATTTTGGATCCAATACATTGTGATTTGCTCGATCATGATCCACGTTCATATTTCGATTTATACCGTTCATTTTCCATTTTAACATTTTTGAACCTTAAAATAAGATGCCCTTTTTGATAAAATTTTTGAACCTTAAATTGAATGGAGGGAGTATATGTATATATAATCCTTGACTCAATGTTATGATTGCTAAAATTGAATTTGCGGTGATTAAAAAAAAATAAGTATTGAGAATATAAATTGTAAAATATGAGAGAGCAGTGGATATAGAGTTTGTTTTTTTTTTTTTTTTTTTTTAATGATTACCCAGGTTCCCCAGCTTCGTCGGCCCCTCAGTATGGTGGCGGAGGTAAATCGCGGGATGTGCCCTATGCAGCAAGGGTGGCAGCACCTCTTATACTCCTGGCCCCAAGGGAGCCCTCCTACAAGGCATTTACACTCTTACAACATCAAATGGCTGCTCCTGCCGAGGCAATTACATCACTTTTATAACACCAAATGGTCATTTGCTCAGTGCTCTGCCAAGATTTGAACTCCCCTTGCGAGGTTGCAAGCCCGGCGGTCTTCCTTCATAGCGCACGGATGTGTCCCGAAAAACTCCTAAGAAGGACCCTGAAATTCAAGATAGAAATTAAACCACAAAGATTCCCCTTGAGGAGAATCGAACCGGTGACCTCCCCTTCGGAAGGCCACCATAATACGACTGAAGGCCACCATAATACGACTGGGCCAAGGCCCATTAGGTGGATATAGAGTTTGTTATTAATATGATAAGTGACTCTCATTAACTATTTTGATTAAATAGTCGTAACATTGGAGTAACATTGGAACGGCAAAAAATGAAATAAATAATTATAACATTAAGACTATGTGTAGATATAGTATACTCCATCCGTCCTGTTTATAGGTTTATCATTTTGAGCATGACACGCAAATTAAGAAAAAAGATTAGTGAAAAAAGTGTTGTGAGTATAAAAGTAAAATAGGGGAGAGAATGAGTGGATGAAATAGTAAAGTTGATTGGTGTTGTGAGTATAAAAGTAAAGTAGGAGCGATAATTAGTGGATGAAATAGTAAAGATTATTTGCCATTTTAGAAAAGATAAAGCTTTTAACGAAACACCCGTTTTGGCAAAAAGTAAATCTTCCAATGGGACAGACGGAGTATATCAAAGTTTTATCTGATTTTTGATTTCTATATATAGATACATTTTTTCCCTCTATTATGTTTTTTTTAACCAAGTGAGCATATGTTTTTTTTTTAAAGTAAGAGATTACTATCTTGAGGGTGGTTAACGAAGAGAAGTTGAGTATTGGGAATTGGGACGTTAAAGTAGGATGTGTCTTCTTACTACCTTTGTTCTAGCCTTCTGAGTTAATTATCCACATTTGAAAATAGATATTTTAATTAATTTTTTCTTACAAAATACAATGAAGCTATAATATCTTTTGACATGGATTTTTTTGAGCTACATTAAATTATTAAATCAGAGGATTTTGAAAGTAATTTTTTATCTGAAACTTCAATGAAAATAAATAATGCCTCCCTCTCAAAATAAATGTCTATAATTTATAAAGTTTTGTTTCAAAATTAGTCACTATTTTTTGAATTTCAACCCTAAATATTGTTTACCAATTTAATTTTATATTTCATTATGTATTTGTAAAATTAAAAGTTTAGAAAATGGATAGACTAAATACTTATATATTGTTTTGATAAATTTAATAAAAGGTAAATATTTTCATAATATATTTGTAAATAAAAATTTGTCATTTGAGACGAAGAGAGAGGGGTAAACTACATTTTGTTTACCCTATTGTGAGTAGGTCTGCTGAGAAACGCGTTTCTCCGTCCCTTATGGAGAAACGGGGCTTGGTTTATCGCGCGACATACATAGCCAGTTTCTGGATATCCTATTCAAAGCTTCTGGATATCCAGAACATTGAATATGGATATCCAGAAGCTTTGAAAAGGATATCCAGAAACTAAAATATTTTTTCTGGATATCCTTTCCAAAGCACGGATATCGAAACATTGAATATGGATATCCGAAGCTTTGGAAAGGATATCCGAGAAAAAATATTTTGGTTTACGGATATCCTTTCCAAAGCTTCGGATATACATATTCAATGTTACAGATATCAGCGAGGAAGTGATATCCAGTTGTTGTGGCTAAGTATGTCGCGCGACAAACCAAGCCCCGTTTCTCCATACGCGACGGAGAAACGCGTTTCTCCCCAGATTTTGTGTTGTATACCGCCCATAATCCATTGATTATGAGTTAGTGAAGTTGACATCGTGATGATATCTATCTATATTATAAATGGCAACATGCCATCTCACTATGTGAACAGTAGAATGAATAGTATCATATATCAAATTTTCCATTTTGTCCTCACTAAGTTGTTCTTTTCCCATTTTGCCCTTTAAAAAAATTAAATTAAAAAAAAATTAATTTAAAAAAAAAACACGTGTCTTTGGACACGGGCTTGCTATAGTGTTTTATAAAGTTTAGTTTTGCATGCTTATTAAAAAATTAAGAAAAAAAAGATAATCATTTAAAGTGGATTGAGGACATAAATATCTAAGAGAATGTATAATTCAAGTTGAAAAAAATATACACCCTCCGTTCCAAATCTACGTGCACATTTTGCCATTTTGGGCGTTCCAAATCTACTTGCACATTCCTAAAATGACAAAGAATTTTTACTAGTCTCTCCACTCATTCTCTCTCCTATTTTACTTTTATACTCACAACACCAATCAATTTTACTATTTCCTCCACTCATTCTCTCTCCTATTTTACTTTTACACTCACAACACTTTCTCAATTATTCACTTTCCTTAATCTACGCACAAAAACCCAAGTGTGCACATAGGTTTGAGACGGAGGGGGTATTCTTTAAGTATTGATTTTATTATTATTATTATTATAATTATAATTATACAAGAATTACATGGATAAAATCTATAACACAATACAAGGGGGTTTTAACTGCCTCTTATTTATCACATAAGTGGTGGCTGAGATTGAAAGTTAGAAATTTAATCTTACAGCTGATATTCATTTTCCCTCCCGTGATCTCTTCTCTCCCTCCTCCGTCAACCACTATTCTTCCACCTGCCTCTTTTTCCCCTCTTCCCACAACAACAGTTACATGTTTTTTTAACTCCCCACTACTCCTTAACTCTCCCACTACTCCATATTAAGTCTTTACACTTCCCCTGCCCTCTTCCCTCAAACACTACAAGAAAATCACGTTTTAGCGACGGAAAATTCCGTCGCTAAAGAGGAAAATTTCGTCGCTAAAGGCATTTATCGACGGATTAGCGACGGATGGTTTCCGTCGTTAAAAACCTCGTTGGTAAATAATAACGACAAATTTCGTCGTTAAAAACCTCGTCGGCTATCTTAAAAATTCCGTCGCTAATGTTGAAAAAGAGCCGACAAATTGATTTTTTTTAGCGACAGTTTGGCGACATATATTTTCGTCGATAATATGTAATTTTGTCGCTATAATTAAATTAAATTTTTCAATATCAAATTATCGAGGGCTTTATCGACGGACATTTTCGTCGCTAAATTGGCATTTTATATTAAAAATAATATATATATATATATATATATATATATATATATATATATATATATATATATATATATATATATATATATATATATATATATATATATATAATATATATATTTTAAAAAATATATATATACTCCCTCCGTCCCACCTCACTTGACACCCTTGAGGTGGGCACGGAAACTAAGAAAAAAGAATAAAATAAAAAAATGTGTGATAAAAAATGAAGAGAGAGAATGAGTGGGGTAAATAGTAGTGTTGGTTGAATAAATTGAGTGGTGAAAAATGAAGAGAGAGAATGAGTGGTGGGGTAGAGTGAATATAAAATTATAAAAAGTAGGCTATTTTGGGAAGTGTCAAGTGAGTTGGGACGGCCCAAAATGGAAATAAGTGTCAAGTGAGGTGGGACGGAGGGAGTATATATTTATTCTCAAATCGGTCCCTTAACTTTTTTTATTCTCATGTGGCGAAGACGGAGTGCGAACCAGAGAGAGAGAGACGGAGCCACCGTTGCCGTCGCCGGAGATGATGAAGGGGAGACGGCTAGGGGTTGAAGACGGCTATGGGAGGAGAGCAGAGTAAGAGAGATTATAGAACCACCACCATTCACCGACCATGACATACACCACCATCCATCTACCACCAGTCATCCACACCCTCTCTTCTCCGCCCACCTCCACCCTCTCACCGCCAACTACAAGTTTCTAGGAAGAAGGGGGAGAAGGGGAGATGAGGGAGGCGCATAAAGAATGAGGGAGGCGTGAATCAATGGGTAGGGTTTTTTTTAGGGTTAGGGAAAGTGGGTGAATTAGGATCATTGGATTTGAGTGTGAGATTAATGGTGTAGATTGATTTATTGATAATCCATGTGAACATTAATGAGCCAATCAAAGGAAAGTGTAGTTTTATTTTTGTGGGATGAATTTGGACCATTGGAAGTAATGTATTTAATGGTGAATATATTATTTTAGGCTAGTGATCCAAGTGAATATTTGTGTGTCCAATGAAGTATTGTCACTTCTTATATTTATTTGTATTTCACAAAAAAAAAATCATCATGATTATAAAATAATATTATCTCATAATAATAATTGAAAAAAATAAAAATATTAAATAATTATAACAATAATAGTAATTAGTAATAAAATAAGTAAATATCTAGAAGAAGTATTATTACTAATATTATAAATTATTAATAATAAGTAATAATTGAATAATACATGTTAGAAATAATAATAATAATAATAGTTATAAATTGGAAAAAAATACTTTAGAACAACAATAATAACTATACATTTAAAATATTAATAATGCTTAATTATTAATATTATACCCTATACCCTATACTCTATACGCTATATACTATACGCTATATACAATATCATATATACTATACCCTATACCTTGTACTCTATATACTATACCCTATACCCTTTATACTATGCCCTAGACCCTATACCTTGTACCCTATATAATATATCATATACTCCCTCCGTCCCATTACAAATCACACACTTTCCTTTTTGGGCGTCCCACTACAAATCACACACTTCCTAAAATAGAAAGTTTTTATCACTATTCCCTCCACTCATTCTCTCTCCTACATTATTTTAATACTCACAACACCATTATAATTTACTATTCCCTCCACTCATTCTCTCTCCTATTTAATTTTACACTCACAACATTTATATCATTATTTTTTCCTTAATTCACGCGTATACAGTAACTGTATGATTTCTAATGGGACGAAGGGAGTATACTATATCCTATACCTTGTACCCATATACTATATCATATATACTATACCCTATACCTTGTACCATATATATTATGCCCTTTATAATATACCCTATATACTATACCCTATACTCTATACCGTATATACTATACCATATACCTTTTACCCTAGATATATACTATGCCCTATATACAATATCATATACTCTATATACTATATCATATACCTTGTACCCTGGCTATATACTATGTCATCTATACAATATTATATACTCTATATACTATACCATATACCCTATACTCTATACCGTATACCCTATATACTATACCCTATATACTATATCATATATACTATATATAACATATACCTTGTAATCTATATACTATGCCCTCTAAACAATATCATATATCCTATATACAATATCATATATATAGTATAAATGAGGGAGGGGTTTGCTACAGTGGTATGAACAGTTTCAAGCGGTGAAATTCCCATTTTGCCCTCATACATTTGTCCCTTTCCCATTTTTCCCTTAAAAAAATTTAATTAAAAAAAATAATAAAAAAAAATCACGTGGCCTTGGACACACGCATGTACTAGTATTCTATATAATATACCCTATACCCTATACTCTATACCCTATATCATATACTCCCTCCGTCCCACAACAAGTGACACACTTTGCCATTTTGGGCGTCCCACTAATAAGTCACACTTTCTAAAATGGCAAAGAATCTTTACTATTCCCTCCACTCATTCTCTCTCCTACATTATTTTAATACTCACAACACCATTATAATTTACTATTCTCTTCACTCATTCTCTCTCCTACTCAACTATCTACACTCACAACATATCAATCTTTTCACTTTTTCCTTAATTTCCGTGCGAAACAGTAACTGTGTCACTTGTTGTGGGACGGAGGGAGTATACTATATATACCCTATACATTGTACTCTATATACTATGTCCTCTATACAATACCATATACCCTATATACAATATCCTATACTCTATATACTATACCCTAAACTCTATACCCTATATATTATACCCTATATACTAATATTTTTGGATAAAAAAATTATTTAAGATGTTGTTTAGTAGTTAATTTTTTTTTAAAATGTTACATAGAAAAGTTAAGATTTTTTTTAAAAAAAACAAGTCTATAAAAAAAAAGAGGGACGGACAATAGCATATATTTTTTTTAATTTTTTTTAATTTTTTTTTAACTTTTTTATGGATTAAAAATTATTTGAGATGTTTGTTAGTAGTGATTTTTTTTTAAAAAAAAGTTAAGAATTTTTATTTAAAAATATATATATATTTGTTTATAATTTTAAAATCAAAATTAAAAATTTCCATAGCTAAATCTTTCGCTAAATGACAAATAAAATATTTAAAAATATAAAATCATTTTGTATAATCCGTCGCTATTCCGTCGGTATTTTTTGTAAACACCATCGCTAAATCCGTCGCTAAATGACAAATAAAAATATTTAAAAATAAAACAAATCATTTTTGTAAAATCCATCGCTATTCCGTCGGTATTTTAAAAAGGAAAATATTTGTTTTTGTTTTTTTTATTTATATAGCGACAGAATATATCCGTCGTTAAATTATTTCTTTAAATCCGTCGCTATTCCGTCGCTAATTTTAAAAAGAAAAAATATTATTTTAATTTTTAATATATATAGCGACAAAATCTATCCGTCGTTAAATTATTTTTGTAAAATCCGTCGCTGTTGCCTCGCTAATTTTAATTTTAAAAGAAAATATATTTTTTTATTTATATAGCGATTATCCGTCGTTAAATATTTTTGTGAAATCCGTCGCTATTCCGTCGCTAATTTAAAAAAGAAAAAATATTTATTTATTTTTTATTTATATAGCGACAAAAAATATCTGTCGTTAAAGGCCAATTTTCTTTTTTTGTTATCCGTCGTTATTCAGTCGGTAATTTGTTGGCAAAAATGGGCGGACTTTTTTGGCTCCCCTACTATGACGGATTAGTGACAAATTTTCGTCCGTCGCTTAATTCGTCGTTAAATCCGTTGGTAATGTTGTCGTTTGCATTTTATTTTGCTGCCGTCGTTTTCGTCGCTAATTCGTCGCTAATAACGACGGATTTTGGTCCGTCGTTATTTTTCGTCGGTATTTGACAGTTTTCTTGTAGTGAAACACACACATACGCACGAACACACACACACACAAAAAAAAAAAAAAAGTTGCTAACTCTCTGTTTTTCCTTATGCTAATCAGGTGGTTGAGAAGACGAAATCGGGACACGGGAATCTTCATTGGCACGGATAGCAGATTCAAGATCTTTGAAGCTTAAAGATTTAGTCGAAAATCCCAGTCGAGGTAGGATGAAGCCGCCGACGGGTGGAGCAAAAATAATTGCTCTCTTCATCAGAGCATCTTAAATTTGTAATGTGTTAAATTGAACAGGGGAAAAAGGAGGTGAGTTTGTAAGAAGGGAGAAGAGGTTGTATATGAATGTGGAGAAAGGCAATTCAGATCTGAAAATTTCGGGCGAAAGTAAAGGGGAAGTGGTGGGGTTTTCAGTCGGAGTGGGACTACCTATGGGTGTGGGATGAAGGAGAGAAGTGGTAAGGATGAAGAATTCCATTGGAGATTTTTTTTTTTTTTTTTGAATTCTTTAAGAAGAAAGAGAGAGAATCGAGAAGAAGTGGGAATAAGGGGTGGTGGGGTGTGGGAATGAGAGAAGTTAGGGGTTGAGGAAGGGTGGCCGATGGTAGATGTGGGGAAGGAGGCGGAGAAGAAGAGGAGGGTTTTCACTTTTTTTTTCTTTTCATCCAACTGAAGTAATGTAGAGAGGGGTTTACAGGGAGAAAGAATTGACAATAATTTTGAGAAAAAATTAAATATATTTTGAAACAAAGGATTTATGCAAAATTATATGCTCCCCTTATGAAATGGAATAACTCTTGTGAAAAACTAGTTTTTTTCAAATTGTTATAAAAAAACTAGTTTTCAGAACAGTTCATCTCTCTTATTAGTTAGATTTAGTGATTTAAAACTAGTTTTTTTCTTATGTTACGAAAAAACTAGTTTTTTGCAAGATTTTGGATATGAAATGTTATACTAATTTAAATATAAAACATTTCGTTAAAAAATAATTTTGAAGAAATTATATTTTGTGTTAGAAACGTTTTTTTTTAAAACAAAAACCCGTGGTGTTAGATATGTTTATAATTAATTCATGGGCTTTAAATATTCTTTGAGAAAGGTTAATATGAGAAGGTCATATATATTTTACATATTAAATTAATTTCGTAACAAATTTTATTTTATTTTTCTCTCAAATTTTGTACCGCAAAATGTATCCATTGAGATTTTTTTTTTAAAATAAATGTTGAGATACTTTTGTTGGGAAAAAAATGATCATAGATTTTATTTACAAAATAATTTTAGTTTTAGGTTTCAAAAAAATCTGATTGAGATTCGTTTTTTTTTTTATAAAAATAATAGATTATTTGCTCAAAATTAATTATAGATAAATTTGTAAAGGAAAAATAATACATTTTAAATTTAAGAAATAAAATAACTTTAAATTACTCGAAAAAAAATTAATGATTATTTTTTGACCGATTATTTTTCTACATCTAAAGAAATTAAAAGGGTATTAAGCATGTTTATAGGCTAAAGTAATGGTGGTTGTGGTTTTTTTTTTTTTTTTTTTTGCAATGTAACTATATACTTGTATAACTTAATTAAAATGATAAGCATATTTTATTGGGAGAGTGCATATTTTTCGCAAGAGATGGGCTAGAAATAGGAAAGTTTCCAAAAAAATGTCACTTTTTAGAAAGTTGACTTTTCCTTTAAAACGAGTCCAAATCTCCTCCCTCCTTATAGTAGTGACTCGTAACATATCACCTTATTCTCCTTATGTAATTGGTCCAACTCATCTAATACTACTTACACTTTACTGCCTCTAATTTTCTTCCACTATTCCCGTCAATTAAAACACCCCCCTTCAAACACCACATATCTTTTCTATTCTTAATTACATCAACCATTTAAAATCCTAATCATCCTCTCAAGTCTCAACAATAAACTGCTCTACCAGCTTCTCTTTCTCAATATTATGATTCAAAGAAGACGTCAACTCCATCAAACAAACAACTAATAGGATAAGGGATAGGGGATGGGTTATAGATTATAATTATTATTTAGGATCATTTATTTAAGGAGTGTATTTTAACATAATAATTACTATTATATATAATTAAGTTTATGAACGATTTTGGAATCTTTCAAAAAAAAATGATTTTAAAAAAAAATGTTTGTACCTAAATCAATTAAAAAATCATTCGTTACTTAAGTTTTTGTTTCCAACCTTGGGTAAAAATAGGACAGGAGATAGGGGATGGGTTATGGGTTATGGGTTATGGGTTATGGGTTATGGATTATAATTATTATTAATTATTTATTTGATTAATGGGTTGGGTTGGGGTTACGAAAAAAGAATAATGGTAAAATGGAAATTAAGAAAATGTTTTTTTACTAATCCTAAATGGATATCAGTCTCGAATAATCGACTTTCTCATATTTTCTACGGTAGTTACACAAACAAACCACCCTCCATCAAATATTGATTATGGAACAAAGTAATCATCAGAATATTGGCTAAATTTTTATTTTTTATTTTTTTGGGATGGGAGAAAGACGATTTTTTTATTTCTTTAATTTGTGTATTGTCATCGTGTCAGTACACGAGTAAGAGAATACTAGTTATCCAATACAATATTCATTATTTGTTAAGACACTTAATACGATACGTACTAAAAAAAATATGACTATTATTCTAAGATGAAAAAATATTATGAACCACTTGTGATTCAATGATTTAAGATCATTAAATGATTAAAGTTGATATCATAAATTATCCAAATATATAAAAGTATTTAATAAATTGTAGAAGAAAATGTAATACTTGGGGCTTGTTTGGTAACCCAATTAAGCTTTTAATTTGGAACACTTTAAGAGATTAAAAAGTTAAGCATGTTTGGTAAAGTAAATTGCAATCATTTAATTAATTAAGATTGTCTTAAAAAAGGCTATTAATTTTAAGTTGGAAATGAGTAGCTCAACCAATTAAGAGGGAGAAAGAAAGAGTTAAAAATGAAATGAGTTCAAATCCATCCATCAACTATTTTATTTATATATTAAATGATACTTTCTTTTGTTGAAATATTTTGACTTTTCATATAAATTATATTTGATCTAGTATTAAAATGTAATTTTATTTATATTAAACTATTGATAGTAATAATATTTTAAAAGAGTATCATATTTTTTTTTCATTTTTTGTTAAAGTTTAGACAAATTTATCAAAATAATTAACAAGATAAATTTTATTATGGGTCAAAGAAAGTACTAATAAAAAATATTTAACAAATTCAGATATAATTGGTTTGCTATTACTAGATCAAATATAATTAGTACTTTCTTTAACAATATAATATAATTATAATAATAGTGACGTATATGTTGAAAACTTTATTTTATTATACACTCATTAAGATTATTCAAATAATTTTTTGAATGTTAAGTTTAAACTTTAAATAAATTCAGATATAATTGGTTTGCTATTACTAAACAAACTGAACTCTTAAAATTCAGCAACTTAATAATTTCAGCTCTATATTTTCAGCTCTACATTTTCAGAGCTTAATTTTCAATTTTACCAAACAGGCCCTTAATCCGTCTCTGATTAAGAGTATTACACTTCCTTCTTTTATACGCTCAAACTAAGTGTCGAATTTTACTTTATTCCAAAAATAATAAATAATAAATACTTTACTTTATTATCAAAATGATAAATAATATATATTATTTTGAATAATAACAAAAATCAATACTTACTATTTTATTTTTTTACCCATATGAATTATCAATAAAGAGTTGTGTTTTGAATAATTATGTTTTATATTCACTTTCAATTGTTTATTCATTTTATAATTTCTTAATAAATATATTTTTTATAGAACTTTTAGCATAAAATAAATTAATAAACGTACAAATTCTTGTTATGATTCTCAAAATGAGACGAGCATGAAGGTAGTACTAATACTATAATAAGGTTTTGTGTTTAACTTTAAATGAAAATTAAGAAAAAATAAATATTGTGTTGAAATCAACACCGACTCAAATGTCGGGAACTTTTCGGAAGCTTCTCAATTATCCCGGTCCATGAGCACAACTCTTGAAGAAGCTGGAAATTCACCTCCACTCTTGAAGGATCCATAGCCACCGCCTTTGAAGAAGTGTGTAGAAGCTTCACCAACCACCGTCACTCCGGAATACTCTAGCGGCGTTGGATTATTTCTTAACCGACCTAAGCCGCCTATAAATAAGGAAATGGGTTTTCCCAATTTGTGTAACCTAGAGCTAGAGTGAGTCAGCCGTGGGTAAATTGAAGCCTTCCTTGTGGTGGGCTATTATCTAGTGTGGTGGTCCTATATTAGTGTGTGTGCATTAAGCATTTTTACATTGTCCTTGTATAAGTATTACTAAGTAATAATAATAGTGTTCATTATTATTACTTGTGGTTCGCCAATTCGGGTATCGAAAATCAACAAGTGGTATCAGAGCGGTTCGACCCGGGATCGCGGGAACCGTTGTTAAGGCGTTGTTCGGGATCGTTGCAAGTGCACAGTAGGAGACTGTGAAGCTCGTGGTGGGAGACCAGGCTTACTTGGTGACGTGCACGGAGGCAGTACCAAGTCACGATGGTAGATCCGGCAAGCGCATTTGGTGGAGTCAGGAGACTCAACAATGGCAATTATAAGTATTGGCGAACGTGTATGCAGTCGTACTTACAAGGACAAGAGTTATGGAATGTCGTGGGTGGTAGTGAGACCACGCCACCGGAAAAGGAGGACACTCAAGCATTCCGAAAATGGGAAGCGAAAGCCGGGAAGGCTATGTACGCGCTAAAGATTAGCGTCGAGGATGAACTTTTGGAGCATGTCGAGGATGCACAAACTCCAAAAGAGATATGGGATACATATGCGACGTTATTTTCGAGGACTAATGAGGCTCGTCTACAGATGCTCGAGAATGAACTAATGTCAACCACGCAGCAAGATTTAACTGTAAGTCAGTACTTCCATAGAGTTAAATCTCTTTGCCATGAAATCTCGAAGTTAGATCTTGACTCAAAGATTAATGAGCAAAGGATGAAAAGAATAATCATCCATGGATTGAGGCCCGAGTTTAAGGGGTTAGTTACGGCAATTCGTGGTTGGGCCACACAACCATCTCTATTAGAATTAGAGAGTTTGTTGGCTAGCCAAGAAACATTGGATAAGCATACATCTAGGTCATCAACTCCGAAGTCAGTAGAAACGGAGGAGGCATTGTTCAGCAACCGAGTCCGCGTAAGGCAACAAGGACGTGTTGCGACAAGGTGGAATAAGAAAGAAGAGATACAAGATGATCTTGAAGAGGCGAGGTACAAAGGAAGTTCTCATGCGGGGAGCTAGGACGAGAAATGAAGATAACTCTCGATTAGGCAGTGGAGACGAAACAACGAATGTTACAACTGTGGTCGCAAGGGCCATTTTCTAAAAGATTGTCCATTTAGGAAGAGTGTTGTCGAAGGAAATGCAGTTACCAATCAAGATCCCTATGATAGTGAAGAAGAATGGGACATGGAAGCTTCCTTCGCAGATGTAAGGCTTCATGAAGATGACCCAGAAGAAGAAGAATGGTTTGAAGACCATGCCTATCCAGTTATCGAGGATAATTGGGTGATGACGTGGAAAGTGATAACGAAATTGACTTCGATGAAGGTAGATGGTTTGAAGATGCATGCCCAAGATCAATGTTGGATGTGAGGATAGTCTGCAGGCGACTATGACACATCTAAAGAGTTAACAAGCTTGGTTGAAGGTCACGGATGCACATTTGGATGCTCGGCTTATGGACAAGGATAAGTCAGAGATTAAGGGGGAGCAATATCAAGAAGACACGAAAGTTGGGAAAGGTGTGTCCGAGAAACTAAAGCTCTCGCCAAGTATAGATGTGTTCAACTTGAGCTCATACGAGACACCAAAAAGTATAAAGACGAGATGCAAATCCGATGAAGACATTTGGTCAAGGCAACTTGGTAATGAGGAAGCCACTCTTTATTATGGAGCTATCAACGAGTCGCATATGGAGTCATATGGTGACACCGAAGAACAACTCAAGACGGAAGCTCTTCAAGGAAAACCATTTGTGAAGTTCAAGAAGAAAGAGTCGGCGTTGAGGGGGAGTGTTGAAATCAACACCGACTCAAATGTCGGGAACTTTCCGGAAGCTTCTCAATTATCCCGGTCCATGAGCACAACTCTTGAAGAAGCTGGAAATTCACCTCCACTCTTGAAGGATCCATAGCCACCGCCTTTGAAGAAGTGTGTAGAAGCTTCACCAACCACCGTCACTTCGGAATACTCTAGCGGCGTTGGATTATTCTTAACCGACCTAAGCCGCCTATAAATAAGGAAATGGGTTTTCCCAATTTGTGTAACCTAGAGCTAGAGTGAGTCAGCCGTGGATAAATTGAAGCCTTCCTTGTGGTGGGCTATTATCTAGTGTGGTGGTCCTATATTAGTGTGTGTGCATTAAGCATTTTTACATTGTCCTTGTATAAGTATTACTAAGTAATAATAATAGTGTTCATTATTATTACTTGTGGTTCGCCAATTCGGGTATCGAAAATCAACATATTGTGTTTATAAAAAAGGTAGTACAAATTCTTAAATGAATTATCAATAAAGAGTTGTGGTGAAGTAGAAAAGAAAAGGTTGATAAGAAATAAGAATTGAATTTTTATTTTGAATGTAACAAAATTGATTCATTTCTCCATTTAAAAAAAATAAAGTAACTCAAAATCTTACTCTGAAAAAACAAACTAAAATAAAAAATAAAAAAGAGAGAGAGAGAACAACGGTGAGGAAAGTGGCTTATAGAAAAAGGTGGGAGTCATTAGGGATGACCAAATTCGGTCCGATTCCGGTTTCGGGCCTTGAACCGCCGGTTTCGGTTCGGCGAGGAGGTGAACCTTAACCGGCCCGCTTTTTTCACGGTTCCGGTTATTCGGTTCCGGTTTTCTCACTGTTTTGGTCCGGTTCCGGGTTTTTCCGATCCGGTTCCGGGCCGATTCTATTGAAAAACAACAAATTTTCGTTCGGTTCCGGGCTTTTTCCGGTCCGGTTCACCATTTTGGTGAACCTTAACCGGCCCGCCTCCAAATCGGTTCCGGTTACCCCGGTTCCGATTTTCTCCCCGGTTCATGGCGGTTCCGGACTTTTCCGGGCCGGTTCCGATCCGGTTTTCCGGTTCCGGTTCGGTTTCGGTTCGGTTTGGCCATCCCTAGGAGTCATACGGTAATAGTGGTTCCAGACATTTGGAGAGAGAGAGAGAGAGAGAGAGAGAGAGAGGCGCAACTGGCAAGCGAACGTTGCTGCTGTGCTGCCTGTACGGCACTGCCCGCACGTGATTGCCTTGTAGGATAGACAGATGAATACACATAAAAAATGAAATATTAAAAAATTCTTTTTAAAACTCATTTTGTATCTTTTTTTTTTTTAATGGAAGAAAGGGATAGGGACTAGGGAGTAATAGATTTTTTTCTCAAAATATTCAATTTTAAAAAAAATTATCCCAAAATCACGACCCTTTCAAACTATTGACAAAAATAACTCATTTTTGAAACTAGTTACACATGTAGCGAGTTTTTAATTTTTTCGTTTAAACTCGATAAACCATTTAACGAGTTTAAATTTTAATATTAAAAAAAAAAACTAAATTTGAACTCGCTAATTAAATTAGCGAGTTCTAAGTTTCTTTTCTTATATGATGAAATTAGCGAGTTCTAAGTTTCTTTTCTTATGTGATGTGAGATACACTGACCACAACCACATTTCTCCGTCTCGCTTTAAATTACAAAATAAAAATATAAAAATATGTTTTAATAAAGAAAACTAAAAGGAAATATTATTTTTTCCGTCTCAAATAAATACTTGAAATGTACTATCGTAAAAAAAATATTTTCTTCATATCAAAAATGAATATTAGTTTCGACTCAAAATGAATAACAAAAAAATACTATATATTTTGGTAAAAAAAAATGAAAATCACTTCCTTCATCCCAATGAATATTTTATAAAACAATAGTAGTTCATTCATTTGACTCTAAAATTAATGTTTGTAATGTTAGTGTAGTCGTCCCAAAATATGAAATTAAGATGACATTAATTTTTGAGACAAATGATATTTTATTATTTTCTAAAATATTCATTGGTCCTCGTCTCAAAAATGAACATTAATTTTTTAGACGAATAAAGTAGTATTATTTTTTAAAATGTTCATTGAGACGAAGGAAGAAATATTCATTTTTTTTGACAAAGAAAGAAATTCTACTTCTTTAAATAAAAAATTTCCTTAATTTCAAAAATAAATATTACTTTCGTCCAAGAATTAATACTACTTTCTATATAAAAAATGAACATTGCTTCCTTCGTCTCAATGAACATTTTAAAAAAGAATTATTTTTTGGGATGAAGGAAGTAATGTTCAATTTTTTGTAGGGGTGGACATTGTTCGGTTCAAACCGCGGTTTGAGATCGAACCGAACCAAACCACGCAGTTTGGTTTGGTTTTTTTCTATAAATGGTTTAGCTTGGTTTGAAAATTTAATAAACCGTGTGGTTCGGTTCAGCTCGCAGTCTGGAACCTCAAAACCGAACCAAACCGAACTGAACCAAACCGATTCAGACCGAACCGCGGTTTGGAACCGTGAAACCGAACCGTGAAACCGAACCACAGAACCGAACCACAGTTTGAACCGATCTGGATGGGAACTCAGGCTTTCTGGAGTATGTTTTGGTGCGAACTGATCTGGATACATTGGTATGCAACAGCAGTTTTAGTTTAGTGTCATATTGTTAAGGTTAAGTTTACTAGTATATCAGAACATTACCCGCACCCAATTCACTGTATGCATTAGTATAGATTACTGTCTATTAACCTTGCCTAGGCACCCTGCACTGCTGATCTTGAACATAAATTACTGAGTTTATTTTTAATATGTACTGTAAGCAATGCTATGATGACATATTCTCTTGAAGATTAATTTTGCTGCAAACTAGAATCATCAACCATGAGCTCATCTAAACATTTCCCTTTATCTGTTTAGGCACATGATTATCATTAAGTTGTGCATCTGCTTAAGTATACATTCGAGATTATTTCACACAAGTTTTGCTAACTGGTTTTGCCCTGAAAATATACAGTTGATGCCTTTCTTTGGAAACATTATATGATCTTTGGTAGGAGGACCCCCAATCAAATTTATATGGTGTTGATTATCCTGCTTATACTAAGTCAGGATTCTTCTTTCACGGAAACATACTCCAGAAAACCTGTCCACGGAACCGTGAAACTAAAACTGCTGTTGCATAAAAAAAATATGTAAAGAGCAACGCTTTTAGTTGGACAGGTTTGTAGTTCGGATAGCGGTCTAGACCGCAGTTCGAACCACAGTTTGAACCGTTTATGAAACCGTGGTTTGAGACCGAACCGAACCAAACCGAGGTGGTTTGGTTTGGTTTGGTTTGGTTTGAAATTTTCTATGGTTCGGTTTGGTTTGGGATTTTCCCAAACCGAGTACTAGCAGTTTGGTCTCCAAATTCCTTCCAAACCGAACCAAACCGAACCATGTCCACCCCTAATTTTTTGGACAAAAAATGTAGTATTATTTTTTGATTATTTATTTTGAGTCGAAAGTAATATCCATTTTTTATATGAAGGAAATAATTTTGTTACAATAGTATATTTTTTATGTATTTATTTGAGACGGAAAAATAATATTTTCTTTTAGTTTTTTTTATTAAAATATAATTTTTATATTTTTATTTTGTAATTTAAAACGAGACGGAGAAATGTGGTTGCGGTCAGTGTCTCACAGAAGAAAAGAAACTTAGAACTCGCTAATTCAATTAGCGAGTTCAAATTTAGGTTTTTTTTTAATATTAAAATTTAAACTTGCTAAATGGTTTAGCGAGTTTAAACGAAAAAAATTATAAACTCGATACACCGCGTAGCGAGTTTCGAAAAATGAGTCATTTTGCTCAATAGTTTGGAAGAATTGTTATTTTGGGATATGTTTTTTAAAATGGAATATTTTGAGAAAAAAATTGGGAGTAATATATTTATTAGAATATTACAGCCATATAATATGCTTATAATTTTAAATTTCTAAAACTATTAAAATTTTATTTCATTTGAAATTTTAAAAGTAAACATTCATTTAATTTGGAATAAATAAGGTTAAAATTCAATCAAATTTACTTAAAAGTCAAGTTATGATTGTTAACATTGATAGTTGTGAATATATTAATTAATTAAGTCTCATTAATAAGAAAATATTAAAAAAAATTAAAACAGTGAGACTTTCCAATGAAATATTCAAATAGTTTTTTTAACAAACTGCCTTGCGTACTATTAATTTATTGCATTTTAACATTTATATCGTCAAAATTCAGTGTCAACTGCGTACTTTCATTTTATATCAATTTGACTAGATTTTTAACTTGTGTTTAATGGGCTTGACCACGTTGGAAATAAAAAGAGGTACAAATGTACATTATTGACTATAGATCCTGAAAATTAAAATTTTAAGCTACAAACATCTTTTCCTTTCCTTTTTTAATAAACTCGTTAACTTAAGCCTAAATTCAAAATACACAACAAAAGTTGAGTATGAGTTATTGTTGTGATTATAACAAGTGATATGAACGGTATAAATCGAGATACGAACATGGGCTTGCCCGAATTGGGCCCAAATGGATTGGGCCATAAACATAATCCAATACTCAAGTATCAGGGCAGAGAAACATCTTCCTCGTATGCCGAGGAGCATCCATCTCGGCCTTATATCATCATGCTTGGTCCGTCGTACTCCGAGATATCATAAAGTGACGAGGAGAGAAAAGTTCTTACCTCGGCATATCATCAAGTGACGAGGAGACAAAATCATTCACCCCGGCATCTCTACATGCCGGCCAATCATCAGATGACGAGGAATCAAAATCATGCATCTCGGCTTATATACAAATGCCGAGATAAAGTATTCTTGTTCCTCGGTGTTCCGGCTAGCAGATTACACAGTCCTTATCAAATAAGGATTCTACATTCGTGATCCAATCAGGATTACAATTACCAACACCAATTCAAGTCAAACAATGACTCCTTAACAAATATAATTCTCTTAGGATTATATATTATCTCTTTACAAGTTCACTTCAACATGGATTCTACCAATACATCCCTATAAATGCAAGCCCTATGGCTCATTATTTGGTACGTTACTTTTTACAATACAGAAACTCTGTCAATTTAGTTTTTCATATACAAATCGTGAACTTACTCTCACGCCGGAGGGCCTTTAGCCGGATCCGCCCCGGCTTAGTTTACGTGTTTTCTCTTATTTTCAGGCCTTGCAATCTCCGGAGCATCCGAACGCTTGGATTTGGGCTGATTTGACGATTTTGGCATCATCAATTGGTTCCATTGCCGGGAAATCGATTCAAACACCCTTTGTTTGGCCTGGAAGAAG
Source organism: Adenophora triphylla var. japonica (assembly GCA_022495995.1). Classification (NCBI taxonomy): domain Eukaryota; kingdom Viridiplantae; phylum Streptophyta; class Magnoliopsida; order Asterales; family Campanulaceae; genus Adenophora; species Adenophora triphylla. Next base: position 254,819 of record JAFEMH010001500.1, read on the forward strand.
CTCACTGAAATCCTGTTGATCGCCGGAAATTTTCTAGCTTTGAACGGAAATTTCTGGTCCGTTTGGGCTCTGTTCTTGAAACCGCCGGAATCTGGAAATTTCAACCGGAATTTACCCAGATTTTGTTGAAGTCGTTTTAGCGTGTAATTCTGCCCTAACTTTGGCCTGAATTTTTGTGTTGGAAAAATCGCAATTGGCAGTTTGTTTGTGATCAAAATTTGCCCTAATTTTGGCCAGAAATTTGGATCTATTGGAAATTCACGCTTTTGGGAAATTCGCTTAATTGGTAATTTGCTGTTTCGCAATGGACGGACAATTTACGAGTGTAACTGCTGAGGACCCAACTCAAGTGAATGGGGTTAACCCAGGTGCCGAGGAGCTACCTCCTCCTCCTCCTTCTCTACCTCAGCCTGACGCCCCTCCTCCCCTCGCCATGACTCTTCGTTCCAAAGGTCAGGTGAATGCCGAGGGAGAGGGTGCTGACCTTCCTCGTCCTACTCGTCCTCGTGGAAAACAAGTGGGAAGGAAGAAGACAAAGAATGCCGACGCCGGTCAAGCGGGAGGAACTCAACCCATTGACCGACACTCTTTGTTACATAAGCAAATGGAGACGTTGCAAAGGATGTATGAGACACAGGCTGCTCTTTTGCAATTGGACCCAGATCATTCCATGGCTGAATTCATGCTGCCGTCTATGGACAACCCTCTTGGAAGGGAGCAAGGTGAGCAACGAGCTCCTCCCATCGAACCCGCTGCACCACCAAAGCAAGCTCTCCGAGAGCCTACCCGTCCTCGGCATGACAGTAAGAAGAAGGATCAGGTGGTTGACCTTAGAAGCCACTTAACTCCCAGGGAAGAGGAAGTGAACTCATGGGACCTAAGAACAAGGCTCAGTTTAAACAGGCGAATGTCACCACCTCGTCTCGTCATGGCTCCTCGTCGTCCTGGATCACCTCGTCCTCATCGATCTCGTCATGATTCTCCTCGACCACGTCGACCTCGCCCAGATTCTCCCCATCCTCGTGCTCGTGAATTTGCCAGACCAATGACACCGGAACCATATAAAATGATACTTGTTGGCCAAGATTTGGAACCAAGGCGTGATAAAGCACCATCAAAACGGGACAGCCACCGACACGACGCGGAGCATAGTAGGGTAAATGGTCGTCCCAAGGACAAATCGACCCGCAGCTCCCAGCGAAGCACCCGCTCTAGCAGCGACAAGGGAGTGGAAACCAAATAATGGGAGCTGTTAAAACAAAGACTTGATGACATGGAGATGGGAAAGAAATTTGATGATGATGACTTTGACTGGGCAACTCGTCCGTTCTCCTTGAGGATAACAGCGGCACCACCTAATCCTCACCTTAAGATCCCGAATTTTGAAAAATACAACGGAACCACGGACGCAAAGGACCATGTGTAAAGTTTTGAACAAACCATGAACCTCCTCACGGTAGCTGATGACATGCTTTGCAAAGCTTTCGCGAGCACCTTCTCCGGAACAGCCTTGACCTGATTCCGTGAACTGAAAAAAGGTTGCATCGATAGCTGGAGAGGCATGAGGAGGATGTTTCTAAACCACTTTGCCACGGTTGGGAGGAGAAAGATGAGATTGACCGACCTTGCCAATATTGAGCAAGGAAAGGGAGAGACCATCCTTAGCTACTACAACCGGTTCCGAAAAATGGCAGACCAAGTCGAAGAGAGCCTCACTGATAGGGAGGTCATTGTTTGTTTCAACTCTGGATTGAAATCTGATCCCCTCATTTATGAACTCTCCGCCCGGGAACCTAAGTCCAAGTCCGAGTTATACCATGTGGCATACGCTATTGCTATGGCCGAGGATAAAAGCAAGAAAAGAGGATCCGACAAGGCGGAAACAGAAACGACGGGCACTCGCCAGAATGATAATGGGAACGGTAAGGGATCCAAGGGGAAGAACAGAACAAGAGGCACAGAGAAACCTGAGGTGTTCACCCCCCTAACCAAACCCATTTCAGAAATCATGCAGCTAGTAAATCTTCCACCTCCCCGTCCGCTAAGTGATAAACCAAAGTACCCTCGTGATGCTTCAAAATACTGTGATTTCCACAAGGACAACGGCCACACCACGGATGGCTGTTGGGCCCTCAAGAGGATAATACAACGGTGGGTCGACGAGGGAAAGCTGGACCGCTATGTCATGAAGAAGGATGGAAAGCGGAAGCGAAAGGAGGAGGAAAGTGAAGATGACGACAAAAGTGAAGACGGAGAACGTAGGCCTCCTAGGGACAAATTGCATGTGATCCGTGAAGAAGTTACTTCCACCAGAAAGCTGAGGGACCAGATCCATGAACTAAGCAAGGTGTACCACGTGCCTGCTTGGATTCATAAGGCGGAAGAGGTCATCAGTTTTTCACCTAACGAATTGGCAGGGAGCCGTACTGCCCGTGAACAACCCTTGGTGATAAAGGGTCGAATTGACAATGTGGAATCAGAAAGATTACTTGTGGACATGGGGGCCTCCCGTGACATTCTGTATTATTCCGCTTTCCAACAGATGGGATTGAAAGACACTGTACTGGAACCATATCATGGTAGGCTCGAAGGATTCACCAACCATAAGGTTGGAGCTAAGGGGACTGTGGAACTAGAACTTGAAGTCGGTGATCATCCCTTCCGAACCAAGGCTACTGTCAATTTTATAGTCATGGATTTGACTAGTGATTATCATGCAATCATAGGCATTCCAAGTCAAGCTAAACTTGGGATGGTAGCCTCCCTTCCTCACCAACGAGTTAAATTTCCCACTCGTGCTGGAATTGGATGTGTAAGGGCAACCCCCAAAGACTTCTTAGAACATGTCGTGAAGAGCAGAAAGAAATCTAAAAGTGTGGAGATAGATACCCCCAAGGAAAACATCAAGATCACTAAATCTCAGAAAACCACCGAGACTAGCTCTAGAATGAGCTATATTCGTGAGGTACTTGATAATGAGGAAGAGCCTATGGTCCTAGAAATTGCAGATGACCAAGGCACAATCCCACCTGTATCTGAGGAAATACCTATGGTCCTAGAAATTGCAGATGGCCAAGGTATAGTTCCGCCTGTCTCCGAGGAAGATCCATCAACGGCCAGAACTCGGGGGCCAACCAGGACATGAGAAGGGTCGATCTTCCCGACGTTGATAAACTTATGGAGGAAGAAGGCCTCAATATAAACGACATGGAAGGGAGGAGAATTAGAGAAATTATTATCGAGTCTCTAGAGTTTCGAGACGGTCCTGAAATGAAGCCTGTAGATGAGCTGGAAGAGGTAGTCATCAATCCTGACTATCCTGAACAAAAAATTAAACTCGGGGGCCAACTATCTCCAGAAGAGAAAGAAAGAATCACCACCCTCTTAAAAAACAGTCTCGACGTCTTTGCTTGGAGAGTCGAAGACATGAGAGGGATCAATGAAGAAGTAGCCCTCCACCGCCTGGAAGTCGATCCTTTGGCGAAGACCATCTCCCAGACAAGGAGAAACTTTGCAAAGGACAAGGAGGAAGCTATTAAAGAAGAGGTGCAGAAATTACTCAGAGCCGGAATAATTCGTGAAGTCAAGTACCCTGTTTGGTTGGCCAATGTAGTTATGGTGAAGAAGCAAAATGGGAAGTGGCGTATGTGTATAGAATTCACTGATCTGAACAAGGCCTGCCCCAAGGATAGCTATCCTCTTCCCATAATCGACAAGTTGGTTGACTCCATTGCTGGACACCAAACTCTCAGCTTCCTAGATGCCTATTCAGGCTATCATCAGATAAAAATAGCAGAAGAGGACATCGAGAAGACGGCCTTCCAAACACCTGGGGGAAATTATTGCTACATCATGATGCCCTTTGGGCTCAAGAACGCGGGTGCCACGTATCAACGAATGGTGAACCAAGTATTTGGCGCGCAAATAGGACGGAACATGGAAGCATACATTGATGACATGGTCATTAAGACCAAGGAGGGTAGTCATACTCCTGACTTGGAAGAGACAATAAACAACCTCCGTGCCAACAACATGAAGTTAAACCCAAGTAAGTGTGTGTTCGGGGTAACAGCTGGAAAGTTCTTGGGCTTCATGGTATCACAAAGGGGAATTGAGGCGAACCCCGAGAAAATCAAGGCACTCATTGACATGAAGGAACCTACCACCATCAAGGAGGTTCAGAGATTAAACGGAAGAATAGCAGCCCTGGGAAGATTCATTGCCAAGTCCGCCGAAAAGTCACTGCCTTTCTTTAAGGTATTGAAGGGTACCAAGAGCTTCTCCTGGACTCCGGAATGCTCTGAAGCATTCCTCCGATTGAAGGAATACTTGGGTTCCCCTCCCTTGCTCAGCAGTCCGACTACCGATGAGATGCTTTATGTCTTTCTAGCTGTCACTAATCATGTTGTCGCAGTTGTCCTAGTTCGGAATGATGAAGGAATTCAGAAGCCTGTCTACTATGTCTCTAAGGCACTGTCTGACGTGGAAAGCAGATACTTCAATGTGGAGAAGATAGCGTACGCGCTGGTCATTGCATCGAGGAAATTACGTGCCTATTTTTCGGCACATCCTATCACAGTGTACACGAATGAACCACTGAAGAAGATACTACACAAGTTGGACGGCTCCGGACGTCTCCTTAATTGTCCATCGCTCTTACTGAGTTTGATATCACCTACCAACCAAGGAAGACCCTCCTGGCACAGCCTTTGGTTGACTTCATGGTCGAGACTGCCTTTATGGGTGAGCATCTCCCCACCTCCCGGAAGCGAAACGCACCGGAGGAAAAAGACTCTCCCATTGAACTCCCATTCAACTGTTGGATCCTGTATACGAACGAATCAGCTACAAAAGAAAGAAGCGGAGCTGGAGTTGTACTTGCAAGCCCGAAAGGAGAGTACACTATGCAAGACGCCATCCGGTTCAAGTTCCCTGCCTCCAACAATCAAGCTGAATATGAAGCTCTAATATTTGGCATTGAGTTGGCCTCCTTCTACGGAGAAACTAAGGTGGCGGCTTTCTGTGACTCCCAACTCGTTATCAAACAAGTAAAGGGAGAGTATAACACCCAAGACACCACCCTTGCCAAGTATAGAGACCTTGTCCTAGACATGACGAAGAAGTTGGAATTTTTCGAACTCAAGCAAATAGGCAGGGAAGACAACCAAGTCGCATACGTTCTATCTAAACTAGCAACCATGGATGTGTCTACATCTAAGACCAGTCCATATGTAGTTTATGCTGAGGAATCTGCGTATGAGAGATTACAAGTCATGCTCCTAGATGGAGAGGAGAGATGTTGGATCGACGAATATGTTGACTACATTGAGAAGGAGAAACTCCCAGAAGAGGAAGTTCAAGCTAAGCTTATCAAGAAGAGGTCCCCAAGGTTCGTTGTGATGAATAGAGTCCTCTACCGAAGATCTTTCACAAAGCCCCTGCTAAGGTGTGTCTATCCCAAGGAAATTGAGAACCTCTTGGCAGAAGTGCATGAAGGTGTTTGCGGCGGACACCCGGGGGCCAGAACCTTAGCCGACAAGATCATATCGCTAGGTTATTATTGGCCAAACCTAAGGGAGGACGCGCACGCCTATGTTAGAAAATGCGACAAATGCCAAAGATTCTCCGACATTCCTAGACTACCGGCAGTTGAGCAAACACTTGTGATACCTACGTGGCCATTTGATATGTGGGGGATCGATATCATCGGACCCTTCTCTCCCGCCCGTAGTAATTGCAAGTACGTCATCGTAGATGTTGATTATTTCTCCAAGTGGATAGAAGCAAAGGCATTGGCCAAGATAACAGAAGAAAATGCAATCAACTTTGTTCACGACAACATCTGGTGCAGATTTGGCCTCCCACATACAATTGTCTCTGATCATGGACTGCAATTCTCTACGGCATTCACAACGAAATTGGGAAGAGTCAAAGTCCGCCATGCAAAATCCTCAGTCAGCAGACCCCAAGGCAACGGTCAAGCAGAAGCTGCCAATAAACTGGTCCTAACCGCCCTTACCAAGAACCTTGAGGGACGCGAGGGTAGATGGTTGGACGAACTTCCCCTAGCCTTGTGGGTTGTTCGCACAACCACCCGGGGGCCAACCGGGGAAATCCCATTCGCACTAACCTTCGGTTCTGAGGCTATGGCACCAGCTGAAATGGCCATCCCTACGGTGAGAAACTCCCATTATGATGAGCAAGTCAACAAGGTTAATAGGCTCCTAGACCTAGACCTGATAGATGAAAAGCGACTAGCTGCACAGATGAGGATGGTAAATTACAAGCAAAGGACCAAGGCATATCATGACAAAAGGGTCATCAGAAGAGTATTCCAAGTTGGCGATTGGGTACTTAGAAAAATCGAGGCAACTGATCGGAAGGCAGAACAAAACAAGCTCTCCCCAAATTGGGAAGGTCCCTATATCATCACTCAAGTCATTCGAGAAGGGACCTACAGATTGAAAAACAAGAAGGGGAAAGATCTCAAGCATCTATGGCACTCCGACAATCTTAGAAAATATTATCACTAGTCTAGTTTATTTTGCAGTAGATTAGTTTCTTGTTTTCTGTCTTTTGCTTTTTAGTTGATAGGATTGCAGTTCGATGTAATCACATTTCAGTTTTACGAAAGCAGTTTCTTTCAGCATGCAAAGCAACTATCAACTCCTCACACAAACACCAGAAGATGAGGACTTTATACCTTACGTCTTGGCAAGGGTCCGCCTTGATTCAACGACTATAGGCTCCTAACAGCCAAGACCGAGGGTCTTCCTCGGCCTAATGGCTTACCTTACATCCTAACAAGGGTCCGCCTTGATTCAGGATTACAAATATGACAGCCAAGACCGAGGGTCCTCCTTGGCCTAATGGCTTACCTTATATCCTAACAAGGGTCCGCCTTGATTCAGGATTACAAATCACAGTCAAGACCAAGGATTCCTCCTTGGCCTGATGACTTGCATCACGTCAAGACAAGGAAACACCTTGTCACTACGACTAAAAGGCATCACGTCTGAAACTTGTGCACGAGTCATCTTCCTCGGCATAAGGAGACGAAAAAGAAGAAATCACCTAACAATCAAAGCCGAGGAGTCCTTCTTCGGCCTATACGACTTAGAGTACAGTTAAAACCAAGGAGTCCTTCCTCGGCCTAACCACTTGCTCAATATCCAGGAAACGAGGGACCCTCCTCGGATTCCACCTTCCCAAGCTTGTGCCTATGCCTAGCATACAAACAAACGAACAATTCATAGAAACAATATAGATTAAGACAAAAGGATTTTTTTCATTGATATGCAAAGAAAATTACAAATCCTACCGTCTATTACAAAAAAGCAAAAAAAGGAAAAGAAAAATCCTATCTAAGTTTTCTTGCCATCATCAAAAGGCTTTTCTAGCCACTCCTCAGTGATAGAGCCAGGGGGAGGAAGAACAGTTTAGTCAGTTTGGACATCAATATTCTCGGTCTCTCCTCCCCCGACCTCGGCTTCCCCATCTTGGATGGCCCCCACCAAGGCCTGAAAGTGGCCAGGAATAATGACGGGGGCACCCATACTTCTCGACCGGCTTGGGCATCCACCTCGTCTATTACATCCAAGTTGTACTGAGAGAAGGGGATTGAAGAGTGAAGAGCCCTAGCGTCTTGGTCATACTGATCCTGGCAGACCAGCAGAGCAATCTTGTTTAAATCCAAGCCTGTGGAGGGATCAGCAATCAGACGACGGGCCAGGTGAAGGTACCCGTCCTCGAACATTGTCGCCGTCTTCTCATCCACGGCATCTTGAAAAGCTTGGCTCTCCTTGAAGCGGGTCACAGCCTCCTCTTCCCTGGTGACGAGAGTAGCCTCGTAACCTTGGCACTTGGCTTCAGCTTCCTCGGCCCTTACTTAGACCTCGGCCTTAGCCTTCGTTGCCTCGGCTAGCTCGGCTTCCGTCTGCCGGAGATGTTCCTCGGCCTTTGTACGGAGCTCCTCGGCCTTAGCCCTCTCGTCACTGGCCCTCACTACTTCGGCCTCTACTTTGGCTTTTGCCGCTCCCAGCTCAGCCTCCTTGGCCTTCAACTGCTCAACCAGGGCAGCCCTCTCGGCTTCACTCGTCTTCAGAGTAGCCTTGGCATCAATTACTTGCTTCTCTTGTGCCTTAGCCAAGACATTCTCATATGCCGCAATGCTGGCCGACTGCAAAAATAAGTTTGTGTTAAAGCCTTGAAACAAGCACAAATAAAATCAACTAAGTTAAAAAGTACGAGATAGCTATCTCAGCAAGCATAAGTCCTTTGCGGCAGAGCAAGTTATCCCTGCTCGGCTTCTCCTTTACCAAGGCATCATAAGCAACCTCATCCATAGACCTTTGGATAGGAGCTCTGCCCAACCTCATCAAATGGCTCTTCCTATCTTGCAGAGGAAGGCCCTTCAGGCGGGGAACGTTAGCCACCATAAGCCGAGCAAGCTCCTCGGCATCAGCTTGAGTCTTAGCATTTTGGATGGTCAGACGAGGTGGAGCCTCAGGATTAGAAGTTCCACCAACGGTTGCCCGCTTAGCCGCAGGCTCCTCGACGCTAGCTGACTGGGCTCTTTTTTAGCCAGATTTCCTTGGGACGAGGGCTGTCTCCTCGGCCCCCACCTCCTCGGCATCAACATGGAGGCTATGCCCCTCTGTAGTTGATGGATTCGCTTGCTCCTCGGATGCCGCCTCCTCGGCATTCACCTCCCCGTGGGGTTTGAAAGGAAGGGGTTGATCACCCTGAGCAGTTAGCACCAAGTTGCGGGCATTAGCTTCCTCCCTCCTCTCTACCAAGCCCGACTTCTTGCTTTGTTTCCTCTTCTGTTTCACCAGCTCCATGGGACTTAGTCTCTTCATGGCTAGTGCTGCTTCTTCCTCGGGGGTTAAAACTGCAAAGACAAGGAAGAGATGGTTAAGTACGAGCAGAGGAAGAAATGAACATGCAAAAAATTATAAAGTATTAGAGTTAAATATTTACATCCAACCACATCTACTTCCTCCAAACACTGATCAAGGGGAGGGATCTTGCACCTCAGACAATCCTCGTGAAATACGAGGCCGGGATGTGTGGTCCAATCGTTGAAGCGCCTTCCCCTCTTAACAGTGACGAGGGGAACCACCCCGTCCTTCGGTCCCGGCATCAATCCTACCTGGACATAGTAGTGATCAGAAGATTCAATTGCCTTCCAGTCGAGGAGTCCCACCTCGGCAAATGCCTCTAAGCGTTTGATCAAAGTCTTGGTCCACTCATATTGCTGAACAGGACCTGATGAAGTGGGATCCTTGCAAGGAGATTGGAACTCCCAGCCTTGGCTACTCTCAACCCTAATAACATGGCTATCCCAACCTGCGACTTTGCTAGACATGGGGAGAAGCAGCTTTGGTTTCTTGGGTGCACTCCTAATGACGAGGAGCCAACTTTCCTTGACGAAGCCGACTTGATAGAAATGCCGAAAAGCTCCCATGGTCGGCTCAAACCCTAAGCTACGGCAAAGGACAATGAAGCTAACAAGAACCCTGGTACCATTGGCTCCCAGCATGGCCGGCACCGCTCTCACATCATCTAAGAATTCATTGATAAAGGGGTCCAAAGGAAGACGGAGCCCCTGTTGAAATTGTTTGAAATAAAAGTGGACGTAGTCTTCATTGTAATAAAAGCTCTCCTCCTCCTTCTTAGTCTTAAGATCAAGTTTGCCCATATAAGTTAACTTATATTCGGCCTTGTTCACCCCATACGTGGAATATAATTTTTCGAGCATGGGATCCCCGGCCTTTGGAGCCTTTTCTCGTTGTTTCCCTCGGCTTCCCCTTCCTCGGCCTATTCTACCCTTGGCCTGGCCACCGTCCATGAAAGCATCAACAATTCGGGGGGACGAGGAGGTCTCTCCTTCTCTACCCGTCATATCTGCAAAAAGACGAGGGAACAAAATTAGTTACCTCGTCAATGGCTGATCTAATGACGGGGAAGGGAGATATCCCTCCTCGTCATTACATAAGGCCGAGGAGGGAGCCTTACCACTCAAACGCTTGCGGACTATGTGATCAGAGGAAGGATAGAACAACTCGATGTGTTTCACTATTTCTGCGCTTGTAAGTACCCAAATCTGGCTCATGCCTTCCGGTTAAATTTCCCGGCAATTTCGGTAAGTTTTCCGGTAATTCCCCGTATTCTTTTCCCTAAACGTTCCTAAACATTCCGGAACTGTTTTTAATTAAATAAAGGTCAAGGGAATCCTTCCTAATTAAGAAACACGTTTTAATTAGGAGGGAAGCTTCTAGAATAATGCCACCTTGCATGGTTCTAGAATGCTGAGTCATTGTGGATAAGACCGCACGGCCTCATTTGCAAAGGGCCTGCAGCCGCACGGCTTCATTAGCCTTATCCAGACTGCCTATAAATAGAGCCCTCCTCTACCCATTTTAAAAATCAAGAAGAAGCATAATACTCTCATAATACGAAGAAGATCCCCCAAGGAGCTGCTGGAAGTCCAAGAAGGCGAAGAAGAAGCTCAAGAAGCCATCTCCCTCCTCCTTGAAGACCCAAGAAGAACCTCTCCTCCTAGCTCCGTCCGAAGAAGCGAAGGAAACGATTGGTAACCTCGCACGCCCTAACCTTGCATTTTAATTGATATACTTGCTCATTGCATTCATATATCTTGCTTGGGACTTGGCATTTATTCATAAAGATCATATCTTTATCACCCCCTTTCCCCTTTGCATGCTTTAAGACCTCATTTGTCATAAAAATGTAGTCTTTTTCATAAAGGTGCATCCTTTGCACCTAAAGTCCCTATTTTCCAATAAAAATGTTATCTTTATGCATCATTTGCATAAAAATCCTATCTTTATGCATCATTTGCATAAAGATCATTTCTTTCAATCAAAAAGCATCATTTGCTAAAACCAAAATGTCATCTTTTCATTAAAGAGTCATTTTTTTTATTATGCATTTCCCCTTTCCCCCAACCTTGGAACGGACCGGTGTAAAAGTTCTCATCTTTGCATCGTTCCTTCCATTAAAGGTTCATGATTTCTTTAGGAAAAGGACAACCTTGAACCCTATATCTCCGATTATCGCTTAAGAATGAGTATGAAGCCTCTATACGAGCTCGACCGTCTTAAAGCGTAGGATTGATGGGCTAAGGACATTCCTTCCTAAAGAACCTCATCTTTGACCCAAAAGAGAGTCATTCTCTCGATCACGCAAGTCCCGAGGGTCCCGAGGTTTAAAATGCGATGATCATAAGTCATAAGATGAGGACGGGATCATAATCCCAAATACATAAATTCCAAGGAATCCCGAGCGACAACCAACAAATGGTTTGTACGTCCGAAGACAACTTGGGACATTCCCCCTTATTTTCAAACACATGCACACCAAGAAAGCACGCAAGCAAACACGATTAATGAAATCTAGGAGACTTGCTCCGGCAAGGCACTTTGGGTGAACGCCAAACGTTCTTCCCAAGGGGTAACTTAACCTCCGAACCCATAAAACCTTTTTTTCAAAGTTTTGAGGTAATCAAAATGGCGTGGCGACTCCGTTTTCAAATAACTCGGATGTCTTCAAACTCGCGTGAATTCCAATAAACAAAAATTTTGGGCACACATTCACGGTTTGGCGACTCTCTTTGGGGATACCCAAAGGAGAAAAGCTTTATTTTCAAAACAAAAGTCGATACTTGGTATATAGGTGGACCCCACTTACCCTTCCCGTATCGCTCCCTAACCCGGGCTTGGGATAACAAGGTGGTTTAACAATCCCACGTACCAGCACCCCTTTTTGAAAAAAAAATTTTGAAAAAATACAAAAAGCTTTTCCCTTTGAGCGGGTTAGACTCCCATCGCCGATCTCATTAATCGTGTTTGCTTTCTTTTACCTTGCATTGCATCATTTGCATCTTGGAATCGTGCATACTTTGAACGGGAAACAACCCGAAAAAAAGCAAAAGGAGCGGAACCTGGAAAATTGATCCATGCGGTCGTACGGCTAATCCTCATAGGATTCTACGACCATACGACCTCGGTGGCAATTCCACCAGGAAAAATCATGGTTAATCTGGCGGCCCTAGCGGCTTGGGGCTATTCACCTCCATGAGCCGAGCCAGGGCTCCCCAGAAAATTTACGTGCTTATGTGTTGCATTTTCCCCGTCCCGAAAATCATTCCTTTAAAACACATTTATGAAAATCTCTGTTTTAACTCAAAAGGAACATTTTTAGAGACCGCACACTACGCGCACCCGATATATTCCCGTACACTTTTGCACGCACGTCCTCAAACCCGAGGGTGGTTCCACTGCACACGGGACAGCCCTTTACGATGCTCCCGGGGCGCGCACGGAATCATCCCAACCTCCCCATGGCGGCCGGTGTCGACCAATGCACGATCAGGTGTCACACGCTTTCAAAAAACCGTGACTTTTTGGTTGGTTTTTGGTCTAGTCCGTGTCATATAGCCCGGTTGCATACCCACGTAAAGGTCAAGCCTTAGCTCATAACGGAAGCCAAGATTTTCGCTCAAGCGAAATTCTGCCGAAATTCCGACAAGGAAAAATCGGTGGGGTCTTGACTCCGACATTGACTATTGACCTTGACCCGCACGGAATGCGTAAAAGTCAAGACCAAGTCTTTGCCAAAATAAAAGATCTTTCGCTCAAGCGAAGCTCGCCAAAATTCCGACAAGGAAAAATTGGCAAGATCTTGACCGGCATTGACTTCGATTCCGACTCACGCATTTGCGTATGCAACGAAGTTCAATGTGACACGTGTCATCCGGCTTTTGCCGCCCGACCCATGCCTATTATATTCTCGGACATTACCGAAAGTCAAAAACCGTCATTCGCTCAAGCGAAACTCTCAAAGATCCGTCGAGGCGCAGAGACGAGACTTTCACGCGTATTGCCTTGACTATAATCCGCATCGCTCGTGCGTTGAAAGGTCCTATGACCCGCTAGACCCGATAGGAGCGTTCTTTACTCTCGGTCGGTGGGATCCGCGTGCCCTATAGGACCCTCGCCGGCCGTCCACCCTGGGAGGTCGAAATACGGGTGGAATACGAGGGGCTTATAGACGTAGTGACGGATTTTAACCCACACGATCCAGATCTAGAGTAGTTGTGAAAAAAGAAGGGCGTAACCCCTTTTCCAACCAAATAGATATTAATAAAAGATATCGTTTTAAGTAAACTTGAAGATTCTAATTTGCATATTGCCTGAGCCTTCAAATTAAACACCTACCCCGAGTCTAAACCTTTCCTATCCCTTTCCCGCAATGAAAGAAGTGGGTGAGAACACCGGGTCGGCGACTTGTTAGCGCAGAATTCTCGGCACGCTCACTGTAATCCTCGGTTTGTCGGCTTTTCGGTGTCAAAATGGCCAACATGGTAATCCACAATGGTAATGACCAAGCGGTTGGAGGCTATCCCGGTTCAACTCCAAGCCTCACATCCGGTATGATGTATGTGATTGTGAAGACCGCCTAGAGTATGAGTATCAAGAATGGATCAATGAGGACGCTCCTTCAAGGAAGAAGAAGAAGAGAAAGTCCACACAAAGCAGGCTTAAGGAAAGATACGAAGCCGGAGACAAGAGCGTGGGAACTTTGGGAGAGCCTTCGGGCAAGTTCGACTACTATGTCGCTATGCCAAGGAACCCGTCAAAGAACCCGTCACCCCAAGCACGGTCCAAATTCTGATATCCCCATGAACAATGATCCTCTTGGAAGCGTAAAATGCTGAATTTGTGGCCATCGTGAAGTTCAATGAGAAGCTATCGATCTCGAAGCGAGAACACGTAAAGCCTATTGAATACGTAGCGCCGAGGAAGAATTAAGACCCTCTCGAAGAAGACTTCATCAAAGATTATCCAGGCCAACCCTTCGTTGGCTATACCGACAAGGTCGTGGTGTCCAAGATCGCAAGGAGAAAATGAGTTATCGCAGTGCATTGATAAGATGAGCGACCCTTCAACTAATGAGTCCAATCGCTACGGAAGAGCTAGCCGAAAGATTGCAACAAGTTACTTTAGTTCCCCTCACCATCTTTCCACGGACGGCTGTAATGATTTCCGGCAAGCTTTTGATCGCCCGAAGTCTCCAACTTTCAAGAACGCCGACAAGACCGCTTACTCCCTGTGGCAACAAAGAAGAAGGAGCGAGATCCCTACCAACCCTTGTCGAGTCCCCCTCGAGTCAATAAGTAGCGTAGGGTCCAGAGTCGTTGTTGTCTATTCGGCTGAGTCAGAATCTTCGAATTCCGCCTCGTAGTCATCCGAAGGCCTCACGCCCGAGGATTATGAAAATGTAATCGATGTCATCTTTCCCCTTATCTTGAATGAAATGACAAATCTTTCGATTATCCTCTTATTGCCGACTTAACAAATGATAAATTAACTCAAAACTTAACAATGCTTAATAATGAATCATTTGAACAAGATGCAAACACACTAAACGAACAATACATTAAAAATCTTTAAGGTGTTTCGTAAAAGAGGAAAACCTAGCCCAAGCCGCCGAGGAGGTTTTGATAAGTGTGAACTTGGGTACTATTGAGGAACCTAAAGAGACACGTATTGGAAGCTTCTTCCAGGGGGTCAAAGGGACAGATTGATCGAGCCGCTCGTAGAATACGTCGACGTGTTTGCATGGTCATACAAAGATATGCCGGCTAGACAGCTTCGATAGTAGAGCACGTAATCCCTCTAGCACCGTATGCCAAGCCAAGCAGCGTAACCGAGAAAGATCAAGCCTGAATGGTCCCTACAGTCAAAGAAGAAATTGAGAAACTACCGCGGGTAGGATTCATCGTAGTTATTGAATACCCGGCATGGTTGTCCAACATCGTGACCGTAACCAAGGCCAACGGGAAGGTGCGCTGCTGTGGATTTCCGAGATCCGAACAAGGCCACCCAAAGACGACTACCCTCTCGCCAAACATAGACATCCCGGTGGATTCCACCGCCAACTACGAAGTCAAATCCTTCGTTGATGGTTTCTCGCAGCTACAACCGCATCAAGACGGCCGAGGAAGATCAAGAAAAGACAAACTCTTCACCACACCGCTGGGAACCCATCGTTATACGCAATGCCATTCGGGCTCAAGAATGCCGGGGCTACTTACAAAAAGGGCAGCGACCGCACTTTTTTCATGACATGATCCACAAGGAGATTGAGGTCTACGTAGACGACATGATAATCCACTCCAAAGGAGAAGGCGGGCGCACTTTGTTGACTCCACGAAAAATTCTTTGAGAGGCCGAGACAAAGATTCCATGAGACTAAACCCCGCCAAATGCACCTTCGGAGTGACAAGGGGAAAAGTGCTCGGGTACATACGGTCACTTGAGCGAGGTATAGAAGTTGACCCCCGAAAGATCAAAGCTATCATGGATATGAGGCCACCTCAAACCTGCATTTAAGTCAAAAGCTTCACGGGAAAATCATGCAAGACATCGCCCGTTTGTCAATCGCTGACCACTATGTGCGAGCCCATCTTCAAGCTCATGAAGAAGAATGTGGACACGTAATGGACCGAAGAATGCCAGGACGCCTGACCCGGATCAAGACATACTTAGTGCATCCCCGCACTATGCTCCCCACATAGACAAGCCTCTTCTCGCTTTATCTAACTCACACACGAATACGGCGGTTGGGGCTATGCTTGCTCAAGAGAAGAAAGACTCTCGCAGAAAATGCCATTTACTTTGTCACCGAAGCTACAAGGGAGTGAGCTCAATTACTCGCCGTGTGAAAAAGACCTGTGCAGGATCGGGTCCGGGGTAGTCGGCAAGTTGAAGCATTATATGCAAGCCCACCACCGTGAACTTGGTCTCGAAAATGGACCCCATCAAGTACATCTTTGACAAGCCTTCCCTATCGATGCGTCTAGCGAAGCGTGTCCTTCTTCTTGGCGTAATACGACATCAACTATGTGACCGTAAAGGCCATCAAGGGTCAAGCATTACAGAGATCACCGGCGAATTTCCCCGGTAATGAAGACGAGTGAGGGCTGAACCCCAATTTGATGAAGGGATCTTTGCGGATTGAGCAGCTCGAAAATAGATGGCAAACTGTTCTTTGACTGGGAGCGCGCTAACAAAAGAGGAAATGGTGTAGGAATGCTATTGGTCGATCCGAAAGATGAGCATACCCCCATAGCCCTCAAGTTGAACTTTCCGCCACGAACAATGCCGCCGAGTATGAAGCCTCGCATTGGCCGGGTTCGGGAGGCCGCCTTAGAAAGAAATGTCAAGGAGCTCGAAGTTTACTGGAGACTGCACTGATCATCAACCAAGTCTCCAACAAGTGGAAGATCAGAATTTAATCTGCACCCGGTATCATGCCCTATACGGGAGGAGTTGACCGGACAGCTCCGAGAAGTAACTTTCCACTACTCGCCGAGGGAAAAGAACAGATTCGCAGATGCTCTAGCTACTCTAGCCTCATTGGTAGAGATCCCCGAGGGAAAAGCCATAAAGCCCTTCAGTAGTGGGTGTGTAAGAGAAGCCCCAAACTTTCTCTCACGTGAAGCCGACCTGGACCCGAGCCTATAAAGGAACCTCGTACAATCCGTATTTACCAATTCTCAAAGACGGAGAGTCAGCCTTTCAGAGACGAAGAAGGTAGACCAAAAGAAGGAGTCGAGCCAAAAGCTTGCAAGCTCCCGAAAAGGTTGGCTTCTCAAATATGTCATTCTAGGAGGCAACCTATACAAGAAGCGGTATCAAGGACCACTCCTCTTATGTGTCACTCAAGAAAGAGCCGAGAGTTGATGACCGAAGTCCACAATGGTCCCCGCGGTCCTCACATGAATGCCGTAGCCCCGATGCAAGTGATCCTCGTAATGGGTTACTACCGGATCTCCATGGAAACAGATCGCGTTCAGACGTCCAACCCGCGACAAATGCCGCCGGTTTGCACAACCTCAACCATCTCCCACCTCATGACCTCGTACCGCATGACGACTCCTGGCCGTTTGCAACTTGGGGCATTGACGTGATAGTGGAAAATATCCCCTGGCAGGAAGCAACGGGCACGAGTTCGTTGGGCCATTGACTACTTCACCAAGCCGGGGTAGAGGCCAAGTCCTACAAGGTCCTCACTTCTAGAAAAGTGGCCCAGCTTCATCAAAGAAAACATAATGTGCGTATATGGGGTGCCCAACGAGATCATTTCGATAATGGGTCACACTTCAAGGAGATCACGATAGGATCATTGCCGTAATTCGAGTTACTCGCCACAAGTCGTCCCCCGTACATGCACCTCAAACCAACGGAGCCGTGAAGCCGCTAATAAGACACTCGAGCGGATCATCCGAAGATGGCCACCCGTGGTCGTGATTGGCCCGAAAAGCCGCACCTAGCACTCGGGGCTACGTAACGCTCTGTTTAATGTACCTACAGTGAGAAACTCCTTTTGCCCTAACTTACGGGATGGAAGCAAAGTGTTACCAGCTGAGTTGGAAATCCCGTCATTAAGGGTCCTCCCGGAAAATGTCAATGAAGTGGAATGGTTAAGCGCAGGCATGATGAATTAGCCCTCGCTGACGAGAGAAGGCTAAAAGCCACGGAACACACCCGAGCCTACCAAAGGCGAATGGCCGCAGCGTTTGATAAAAAGGTCAAGGCCGAGACATCAAAGAGGGCGACTTAGTGCCGAAGTAAAGCCCCTACTGCAGACAACCCCCGGGAAAATGGGAACCCGTCCTGGATCGGCCCATGCTGGTGCGTAAAATACCGTCAGAGGAGCAATGAAGCTTGCAGACTTGGATGGCAATCCCTTTGTCCACCCGGCCAACGGTGATAAACTCCGAAGATACTATGCCCGATAAAAAAATAATAAAAAAAAAAAAGAAAAAAAAAAAAAAAAAAAAAGTGCAAAAGAGTAATGCCAACAAATTTAGGCCGAAGACCCCAAAAAGGGCACTAGGCAAAAGACAGGCCGCACATAAAAAAAATATATAAAAAAAAAAAAAAAAAAAAAAGTGCAAAAAGAGTAATGCCCAAATAGGCCGAAGACCCCAAAAAGGGCTAGCCTAGGCAAAAGACAGGCCGCACATGAAAAAACTATTAGTTCACCGTAATGAACTACGAAGACCTCGAGCCCCTTAGCCTTTCTTGTAAAAGGGGAACGTAGGCACCTAAACAATAAAAAGGACGATTAAGTTTCCATGTCGTGTCTAAACAATAAAAAGGACGATTAAGCTTCCATGAAGTGCGTCCTAATAAATAGTAAAGGGTATTTCAGCTTTTCATAAAACGGGTCCCAATCAATAAAGACATTTGAATTTCCATGAAATGTGTCTTGATTAATTTCTAAAATAATATTTCTTGTTCATTACAAGTTAAAAACTTCTTGATGAGTTCAAGCACGGTCTACCTCTTAACTCGCTAACTCGCTAAAAAGATCTAAAATACAATAAAAATGCCTAAATAAACTAATGTGTTTGCAAAATGGCAATAAGAGGATCTTCGAGAAAAGACTCATGCTGTCATTCGCCGAGTCTTCTTCTGCCTTCTTCCCTTTTCCTCGGCCTCGTCGAGTCTTCTTCCTTTTCTTCTCAATAATGCTCAGTATCCCTCATCCCGACCTCCGGTATCCTCACCGGAGCCTCTACCAACCCTCAAAGGTCAATGAGCGCTCTCTCTATCCGCCGAGCACGAGTCCGCACCTCCTCCCTCTCGAGCCTCGGGCCAAAGGAGCGACCTCCTGACAATCTCGTACCGAGCCTCCATATCCCCGACCAAGTCACCTCGATTGGTTATGGCAACTCGCTCTTAGCCTCGCCTCCTCGTAGTCCTACTCGAGTCACAGCCGCCTCCCAATAAAGCTCGACGTCTATCCTCCAAGATAGCCCGAGTCGCTCCCATCTCCCTCTCATACTACTCCAAGTAGACAAAGTGGTCAAGATGGTGCTCTTCCCCGCTCCCGAAGATAGCTCCTCGGGTGGGAAAGCAAGATGCTGGTCCAAGCTCCTCGAGAAGAAAGAGAAGCCGGGCCGGATCTCTCATGTCCAATGACACCACCTCCATGGTCCGGATGTCCTCCCAATCACTCAATGGCTCCCGTAAAGCTCCCAAACTCGCCCGGGATACCAAGCAGTATGTAGGCGACGACCAGCCGGCTAGTAATCCCGGAACCCTCACAAAGATAAGACTCCCGAATATCCTCCCGGTCTCGCAACCTCCAATGTGGTATCCACCAACGGATGTCCGAAGTGGATAGCCTAGCCATCATCGCCTCCCAGCCTACCCTGTTCCCGCCGCTCTAGGTGCACCTCTCCGAGAAATCACCCAAGGGCACCGAGTCCAAGCAAAGCCCCGTGCAAAGCCCCGAGCCTCTCCCCGCAGACCCACAAAGTCAACATAGCCGGACTCCCTGACCATGAAACGGTCTCCCGAGCCATCCTATCAATCCCATGAAATGTCTCTCCCAAAACCGGACAATATCCTTCCCACCCCGCAGCCTCTCGACCATGTCCAAGAGACCACTATGACAGCATCCCCACTGACTCAAAGAAGTTGAACAAAATAGAGAATACGCAGAGAATGAAAGCATCCATAGCCACCGTGGGTCGCAGCCATATCTCGGAGACCCAAACCTGCCCGGATATCGAGTAAAGATCAATCCTATCCGGGCTACCATCATCCTCTCGCCTCTCCCAAAGGAATCGCGTAAAAGATGCAAGCTTTACCGTCACCGGCACGTCTCCGATCAGCGGAATAGATATAGCCTCAATCTCGGGACCCCCAATCAAAGCTCAAGTCTTCGTGCGTTGGGACGATTTCGTTGTAAGAGAAAGCAAGAAACATGTCTCCTGACGTCCTGTAACTTTGCCGCGCTCTCAATGTATCCCAATCGGGCGGGAGATCCCTCAAATGCCATAAAGACTTGATCTTGAAGGAAGAATCAAGCAGCCCCTTGTGATTTTGGAAGTTATATCTCGCCCAAGATTGAAGACCTGGATAGAAAATGGTCTCGTTTCCCTTTGCAATCTAACGGGATTCTCCATCGCAAAATGATCAAAGATGGTGCTTTTAGGTCCAAAATATGCTCGGGAACAATTGGGACAAGTCTAGAGTGAAAATGAAATGAAATGGCCAAGCCTTGCTTTTATTCGTAAAATAACCACTCGTACAGAACCGTTAGCCGCACGGCTACATTTGCCCTCAAGGCCATGCCGCACCTGGCCACATTAGCCCTCTCGCAGAAATTCATGCAAAGAACCAAAGTTGCTGCCAAGCGGAGTTTTCACCCCACTTTTTCAACCAAAACCCGTACAAAAACATATCCAAGCCATTCAAGCATTTATACACCATTATAAATCATTTTCGCCCATTTTCACCCCCAATTCCAAGCAAAAAGTCGCCCCAAGGCTCGATAATATGCAAATTGAAAAAGCATGAATTAGAAAAGCAAATAAAACATAAATACAATGTTTTCGCCCCATCGGCGCCCAAATAAAGCAAAAAATAAACAAAGTGTGCATAAAAATTGTAAACTGTTTGTTTTTGTTCCAAATCTACTCTAGAGACCTCCTAGGCCTCCGATTCTTCTTCATCTTCATCGCCGCTCGCCCCATAGATGCTAGCCTCCTCATCAGTCCTCCCGGTCGCTCACATCGATAGGATGGACATTATCGTGCCCGTACTCAGCCCACCGCTTCCGTAATGTCGGGCCGCTGGGTCCCCGCCCCGAGGCATAGCACTCGGAAGAGTACTCCGAGGCCGATGAGGTAGACGCCCGCGCCCCGACGTGCCGTCTCGCGCCTGTGCTCCCGTGCATCCGCCGCCGCCTTCGAAGCGCAGCCGCCTTCCTCGAAGAGACCGCACATGTCCTTCCAAACTCCCCTATTCCCGCCCGACCACCTATCGTAAGTGCGAGCCGGGAACTCCGAGAAAAGAAGAGAAAATCTCTAAAATCTCGTAAAATAGCAAAAAGCGTAAAATCCGAAAGCTAAAAAGGGAATAAGACCCTAAGAGTACACTTACAAGGCTATCAGCGGCAAGGTGTACTCTGGGCTCCCTAGCATCGGGGACAGTATCCTCATCCTCCTCGGCACTCCATGGACCACGTAGACAAATGTGCAGGAGGGATCGGCGGGTCAAGAGGCTCATCCTCCCCATATCCCTCGAGTGACCGCCACTTCACTAGCTTCGTGGCGTCCCTCGTGCGCCGCTCCACAAACACAGAGTAGGGGTGTCCATGTCAAAGTACTTCTCCTCAGCCTACGCCCGCCCGGTACCTCTCAATCTCATCCTCTTCGCGCTCCCTCTGGCTGCAAAGATTCATGGGAGGGTCGAAGGAGTAATGGCATCTAGTGGGGGAACATGACCATGCCTCGAGAAGCCGGTCCCCCAAGTAGATGACATCACATGTCACCCGGAGCCACCTCCTCTCGCCCTCGTCACCTCTATAGCATCTCCCAAAGAAAATCTCTCGGATACCTCGCCCTGTGGGTAGAAGTCCACTCCATCGTGCCCATCCCCGTTGATGACCGGCCTCACCATTTTGTAGTCGAAGGTAATCCGGGCCTTCCCCGTGAATTTATCTCTCGCATCTCCTCCAAATAACCATAGCAGGGAAGATGGTGACATCACTCGCCGGGTTCCAAGGGAAGAACCCGATCACCTCGCAAAACCAGCCCGCATGTTCAAAACATCAAAAGGTCATTTTCTCTCTTATAAAAGTCTCAAGACAAAGGAAAAGAGAAAAGAAAAGAAAAAAAGGAGACTACCTCAAGGGCAAAAGAAAAGTACCATCGGAAGCCTTTGTTCCGACCGTACATGTCCAACGAGAAGTACAACTCCGCCAATCCGGCCTCTCCCCAAGAGACCGTCCCCTATCCCATCAACATCCTCCAGAGAGTCGAGGAGGCAAGTCATAGCTATCGTCCTGCACTGGCAAAGATGGTGACCGAGTAGCATCAACCATATGAATGCTCTAGCCACCGGGCAAGGCCACATCATTAGCAAGAAAATTCTCGCATGGAAGTCTCGGATCGCCACCTCGACATTCCGTGTCTCCATCCCCTGCCCCTTCGGGAATCGCCTCAAACCCGACCAAAGCCCGAAACTCCTCCGCCAGCATATGGTCTCTCCAAGTCACGGGCCTCCCTGAACCGTAAGCCCGTAATAGCGGTGAAATCGGCAGTGAGTCACCGCGCCTCTCCCACTGTGTGAAAGCTATGAGTACCGCCCCACTGTAACTCGTAAAGGGCCTCGGACTAAGCCCTTGCTCTTCGAGGTGATGTGGACACCCCGGCCGATAGCCTCTACAAATGCATCCAAAGCCGCAGCTCCTCACCACTGGCTTGGGATTCATCCCATCCTTCTCAAAATCCGGCATCCTCTCGCCAAAGCTTCGACCGCTATCTCCGACGGTCCTCTAGACTTGTTCTCCGTAGACAAGCACATCAAAAAGAAGCGCTACCCTTCATATCATTTCAAAAGCATGCATATATTCAAAAGTGCACATATTTTCAAAAGAAAAAGCATTCATAAAAAGTTTTTCTAGCATAACTTTTGCATAAAAACGTGTCTTTCATCACTTGAAACGCGTCATTGCTTTCCTAAAGCACAAAATCACAATTTTTTGCACATAAGCATTATTTTTCAAAAATGGCATGCATTGAATCATTTTCATCTTCCAAAATCATGTTTTCTCATTGAAAATCAGAATTTTGACCTAGTTCCAAAGCACAAGGCAAGAACTCCGTCTCATATTTTGAAAAATTCTTACTTCATTTTGCGAGAAAAAGTGAGTCATTCTCATAATTTCTCATCAAATAAAATTGCACATGCATATTCTTAGCCTCATAGGTTGTTCATGCATCTCAAAATCATTCAAAAAAAAATCATTCAAAATCCTATAATTCGGGTCAAGCCCTAAATCATTCAAAAATCAAGCAAAATCATCTGATTTGAGCAAAATGAGAATGCTTACCCCAACTGATCGCGGGTTCGTTGATTTGTGCTCCCTTCTCCCCGGATAAAGCTCCGATGGAGGCGTAAGGAAGTCATACTTCCTCTTCGTCCTCACGAGCTCCTTCCTCCTCCTTCCTCCTCCTTCTCGCGGCCGCCGAGATGTTTCTCCTTGCTTGCCTTGGTATGGGATTGCCCTCCGGATCCATTTCAAATCAAAGGGAAGCAAAAGGGTTGAAGAATTTCGAAATTCTCTCTCTCTCTCTCTCTCTCTCTCTGCCAAGTTTTGGGCGGCAACAAGTGCCCAATGCCCGTTCAAAACCCGATTTTAAATAATCTGGAAAAACAGGCTTCTAGCCGTACGGCTTCTTTTTCTCCATCTCATGCCGGGCGGCTTCATTCGCTCCGAGCGTAATTACAATCCCGCCCTCCGGACCTTCCACTTGGGCATGCAATTTCCGTTATCTTTTAACCAAGATAACATCTTTCGTAAAATATCCCTTATCTCTTTAGCAATCAAGCTTTATTCCTGGCCGCTCCGTTAATTCCGTTATAACGGGATAACACTAGGTGACAACCTCCGAATTGTCGTAACTCTAAACTTGTGCTACCTCTATCCGGCGAATAGTGACGTATGCCCAAGTCATTCCAACTTGTGCTACCTCTATCCGCGAATAGTGACGTATGCCCAAGTCATTCCAACTTGTGCTACCTCTATCCGCGAATAGTGACGTATGCCCAAGTCATTCCAACTTGTGCTACCTCTATCCGCGAATAGTGACGTATGCCCAAGTCATTCCAACTTGTGCTACCTCTATCCGCGAATAGTGAAGTATGCCCAAGTCATTCCAACTTGTGCTACCTCTATCCGCGAATAGTGAAGTATGCCCAAGTCATTCCAACTTGTGCTACCTCTATCCGCGAATAGTGACGTATGCCCAAGTCATTCCAACTTCAGTGCTACCTCTATCCGCGAATAGTGACGTATGCCCAAGTCATTCCAACTTGTGCTACCTCTATCCGCGAATAGTGAAGTATGCCCAAGTCATTCCAACTTGTGCTACCTCTATCCGCGAATAGTGACGTATGCCCAAGTCATTCCAACTTGTGCTACCTCTATCCGCGAATAGTGAAGTATGCCCAAGTCATTCCAACTTGTGCTACCTCTATCCGCGAATAGTGACGTATGCCCAAGTCATTTCAACTTGCGATACCACTATCCGCGAATAGTGACGTACGCTCAAGTTTCCCAACTTAAGTTACCTCTATCTCCGTCATAAAGAGATAGCGCCATAAGCTCTAGCTTCCTCAGTGACAAACCCTCCGAATTGTCAAAATCTCAAGGATCCTAGACATCGTTCCTAACTATCTAGTGATGCTTGAACTACGATCAAGGCTTGATTCCTCCGGATACGTAGGTAGCCTTTATAAAAGGTTCCAGCCCATTCGACCACTTTCGTCACCCCGTTTCTTTGTCACTCCTCGCTGATAAAGCGCCCCTCATAAAAATTCAAATATTCACCACCTGGGTCACTCCTAGCATGTCCCCGTAGGATCAATTGCTTGACCTCCTAGGTCATTTTCTTCTTTTTCCCCTAGAAGAGACCGCTCTTCTTCCTTCCCCAAATGATCCTAATTCCGAACTACGGCCGGCTTGATTCCTCCGGGATACGTAGGTAGCCTTCCAAAAGGTTCACCCACTCGACCACCTTCGTCTCCCAATCCGTCTCCGCATTCGCCGCATCGGATCCTTTTCTATCGACAACCCCACTCGCCTTGCAAGTGACGTTGCCGAGGGCTTCGTAAGTACCCAAATCTCGCTCATGCCTTCCTGCTAATTTTCCCGACATTTCGGTAAGTTTTCCGGTAATTCCCTGACTTTCCTAGTGTTCCTGAAATGTCCTCGGGAACAAATTCAAATTTAAATTAGGCTGTAAGGAGCCTTCCTAATTAAGAAAACACGTTTTTCTTAATTAGGAGAAGCTTCTAGAATAATGCCACCTCGCATGGTTCTAGAATGCCGAAGTCATCAGGATAAGACGCACGGCCTCATTTGCAAAGGGCTCGCAGCCGCACGGCTTCATTAGCCTTATCCAGCATCGCCTATAAATAGAGCCTTCCTCTACCCATTTCAACAAAAACAACAACAACACAAACAATCACACACACACACTCCATAGCAGTCCGTACGTGAAGAAAAACCTCAAGGCTCAAGAAGGCGAAGAAGAAGCTCAAGAAGCCATCTCCCTCCTCCTCAAGACCCAAGAAGAACCTCTCCTCCTAGCTCCGTCCGAAGAAGCGAAGGAAACGATTGGTAACCTCGCACGCCCTAACCTTGCATTTTAATTGATATACTTGCTCATTGCATTCATATATCTTGCTTCGGGACTTGGCATTTATTCATAAAGATCATATCTTTATCACCCCTTCCCCTTTCGCATGCATTAAGACCTCATTTGTCATAAAAATGTAGTCTTTTTCATAAAGGTGCATCCTTTGCACCTAAAATCCCTATTTTCCAATAAAAATGTTATCTTTATGCATCATTTGCATACAAAGATCACATCTTTTCAATAAAAATGCATCCTTTGCATCAAAACCCCTTTTTCAATGCATCATTTGCATAAAATCAAATCTTTATGCATCATTTGCATAAAGATCATTTCTTTAAATCAAAAAGCATCATTTGCTAAAACCAAAATGTCATCTTTTCATTAAAGAGTCATTTTTTTTATCATGCATTTCCCTTTCCCCAACCTTGAACGGACCGGTGTAAAAGTTCTCATCTTTGCATCGTTCCTTCCATTAAAGGTTCATGATTTCTTTAGGAAAAGGATAACCTTGAACCCTATATCTCCGATTATCGCTTAAGAATGAGTATGAAGCCTCTATACGAGCTCGACCGTCTTAAAGCGTAGGATTGATGGGCTAAGGACATTCCTTCCTAAAGAACCTCATCTTTGACCCAAAAGAGAGTCATTCTCTCGATCACGCAAGTCCCGAGGGTCCCGAGGTTTAAAATGCGATGATCATAAGTCATAAGATGAGGACGGGATCATAATCCCAAATACATAAATTCCAAGGAATCCCGAGCGACAACCAACAAATGGTTTGTACGTCCGGAAGACAACTTGGGACATTCCCCCCCCTTATTTTCAAACACATGCACACAAAGAAAGCACGCAAGCAAACACGATTAATGAAATCTAGGGAGACTTGCTCCGGCAAGGCACTTTGGGTGAACGCCAAACGTTCTTCCCAAGGGGTAACTTAACCTCCGAACCCATAAAACCTTTTTTTCAAAGTTTTGAGGTAATCAAAATGGCGTGGCGACTCCGTTTTTCAAATAACTCGGATGTCTTCAAACTCGCGTGAATTCCAATAAACAAAAGAATTTGGGCACACATTCACAGTAGGGCGCCCCAAGAAATAAATGCAAAATACAGTTATCGAGGGCGCTGGGATAAGGACCGGGGGGGGCTCCTGTGTCATCATCGTAATAGCAACCGTCAAGCTAATAACCAATGACACGCCTGTCTAAACCTCGTTCGTATCCCGTGTGCCGGGAGCAATGGGAAGCCGACTTTCTACTCGCCCTAAGCCGAAAGCTAGAAAGCCTGGGGCCAAATACCGAACGGTATAAACCGAGCTACGAACATGGGCTTCGCTCGAACTTGGGCCCAACTATATTGGGCAGTGGATATTTGTCTAATTATGAAGTATTAGGGCCGAGTAAGATCTTTCCTCGTATGCCGAGGAACATTTATCTCGGCCTTATGTCATCATCCTTGGGCCGTCATGTCGGAGTTACCGAGGAAAGAAAAGTTATTTGCTCGGCATATATCCAAGTGACGAGGAAAGAAAATCATTCTCCGGCATGTCTCCGTGTCGGCCATTTACCAAATGACGAGGAAGGAAAATCATTTTCCTCGGCCTATCTGCCAAAGGCCGAGGAAAATCATTTGCCTTCCTCGGCGTTCCGGCTAGCAGTTACAATCCTTATTCAACAAGGATTATACAACCATGATCCAATCAGGATTATATTTATCAACATCAATTCAAGTCAAACAATGACTCTTAATGTATATAATTCTATTAGAATTATATCTTATCTCTTTACAAGTTCATTCCAACATGGATTCTATCTATCCATTCCTATAAATACAAGCCCTATGGCTCATTATTGGGTACGTTACTTTTTACATTGGAGAAACTCTGTCAATTTGATTTCTCTAATATCAACCGTGAACTTACTCTCACGCCGGAGGGCCTTTAGCCGGATCCGCCCCGGCTTAGTTTAAGTGTTTTCTCTTATTTTCAGGCCTTGCGATCGCGGAGCATTCAACGCTTGGATTTGGGGTCGTTTTTGACGATTTTGGCATCATATATATATATATATATATATATATATATATATATATAGGATCCTATTATAATGAGAACCAAATTTATATGAGAACCCTAAGAACCACTAACAGCCATTGAATTAAAAAACACATCAATGCTCCAGATTAAGGTCAGCCGCATACATCATCTTTCTACTGCCACGTCATCATTTAAAATCCCCCTCAAATTTCAAAATAAAATATCTCAATATCTATAAGTCGAATTTTTTTTTTCGAAAAGACTGATTTTTTTGTCTTGACGAGACGATTCAAACTAGATCCCTGAAGATAGGATTTTGAAAAAATAATATTGAACAACGTATAATTTTTAAAACACTAGGTATTAACTAGTGTACACTATCCTAAGACTGCTGAGCATCATTAAAAGGCTCTTCAAGCCAGCTAGTAGTAATGGAGCCAGGAGGAGGAAGGGTCGTTTGATGAGCATGGGCATTAGTTTCCTCGGCCCTTCCCCCTACCTCGGCTTCCCTGGCCTCAGGCTCTTCCTCATCTTGGATCGCCTCCACCAAGTCTTTGATGTTGCCGGGGATAACAGGGGCTGGCCTCCACACTTCCCTGCATGCTTGAGCATCCTTGGCCGCTATCAATTCCAAGTTGCTTGCAGAGAAGGGGACCAAATGATGGAGAGCCCTAACTTCCTCGCTGTATTGATCCCGGCATATTAGCATGGCTATCTTGTTGATGTCTAGGCCGGTGGAGGGATCAGCCAATATACTCCTTGCAAGATGGAGGTATCCATCTTCAAACATGGTGGCCGTTTGCTCATCCACGGCATCCTGGAAGGCCGAGCTAGACACCACAAAGATCCTCAACGCCGGGCTCTCCTTGAAGCGCACCACGGCCTCATTCTCCTTCGCGGGAAGGGCAGCCTCCAATCCTCGGTATTTGGCCTCGCCTTCCTCGGCCTTTGCCCAAGCTCGGCCTTATCCGCTAATGCTTTGGTCGCCTCCTCTCCTTTTAGCCTGAGATGTTCCTCGGCTTTGGCCTTCTCTTCCTCGGCTCTTTTTACCTCGGCCCACTTTGGCCTTGGATGCCTCAAGCTCGGCATCCTGGCCTTCGTGGTTTGACCAAGGAAGTTTTGTCAGTATCACTCTTTGCTTGGGCAGCCTTGGCTTCATTCAGGCGCCTGGTCTTCTTTTTGGCTAGCACGTTTTCATACGCCGTGACAGAAGCCAACTGAAAGAAGAATTAATATTAGAAGTGCTAACAAGTGTAAAACAGATCTCACAGTCAATGATCAAATGAAAGAACTGTTACCTCGGCAAGTAAGAGCCCCTTGCGGCAAAGCAAGGTATCGTCGCTGGGAGCCTCTCTGACAAGGGCATCATAGGCATCCTCATCCATAGCTCTCTGAATTGGAGCTCGGCCTAATCTTACTAAAGGTCCCTCCCTAATTTGCAAAGGAAGACCCCTGAGGCGAGGAATGTCGAGGGCCATGCTCTTAGCTAGCTCATCGGCCTGCTCGACAGTTTGGATATCCTTGATAGCCAGGGGTGGAGGAGGTGAAGGATTGGGGGCCCCACCAACACTTGTCCGCTTAGCTACCGGCTCCTCGGCACTGGAACCTTGAGGCCTTTTGGAGCCAGATTTCCTTTGAATAAGGCCGGTTTCTTCGGCCACTGCTTCCTCAGCCTCAGTAGGAGGGTTAGGCATATCACCGACCATGGGTTCAGCCCGTTCCTCGGATGCTGCGTCCTCGGAATTTACATCCTGGTGAAGTTTGAGGGGAAGGGGTTTATCACCCTGAACGCCTAAGACCAAATTACGAGCATTGGCCTCATCCTTCCTTTCCATCAGAGCAGATTTCTTGCTCAGCTTTCTCTTTCGCCTGATCAGCTCCTGGGGACTTAGTCTCTCCATTTCAAGGGCTGCTTCTTCCTCGGCGGTTAAATCTGTAAAGACAAGGAAGAAATGGTCAAGTACGAGCAAGAGAATTCAAGGTCAAGTACGAGCAAAATAATCTGACGCAAAAATTACAAGTGTCCAAGATAAAAGTTTACGTCCAACAATGTTAGGTGCTCCAATACATTGATCACGGGGACGCTCTTCATGGCACCTGATACAATCCTCGTGGAATACGAAGGCTGGATGTATCGTCCAATCATTGAAGCGACGTCCTCTTTTAACATTGACGAGGGGAGCCACCCCGTCCTCGTTCCCGCATCAATCCCGCTCGGATATAGAAATGATCCGAGGATTCAACTTGCTTCCAATCCAGGACCCCTACCCCGGCAAACTCTTCCGCACGCTTGATCAAATCTTTGGTCCACCCGTATTGTTGGACGGCAAAGGAAGATGTTGGATCATCACAAGGAGACGGAACTCCTAGCCTCGCGGCTCTCGACGCGGATAACGTGGGTATCCCACTGAACTTTACCGGACATGGGAAGAAGCAACTTAGGTTTCCTATTGGCACTCCTAATAACTACAAGCCATTGTTCCTTCGATGACTTGGACAATGTAGAAGTGACGGAAGGCTCCCATGGTCGGCTCATAGCCTAAACTACGGCGAGAGGATGATGAAGCTAACCTTAACCCTAGTACCATTGGCTCCTAGCATGGCCGACATCGCCTTTACATCATCCAAAAACTCACAAATGAAGGGGTCTAGGGAAGACGGAGTCCCCGTTGAAACCGCTTTGAAATAAAAATGGACGTAATCTTGGTTATAGTAGAAGGCCGTCTCTTCTTTTTCCGTCTTCGGCTCAATCTTGCCCATATAAGTTAATTTATACTCAGCACGGTTCACTTTGTACTTGGTATGCAATCTCTCAATCATGGGATCCCCGTGCTTTGGTGCCTTCTCGATTTGCTTTCCTCGGCTACACGCTCCTCGGCCTCCTCTTCTTCGGGTAAGGCGGGCATCACTTGCGCACCTTCAA
The DNA here is from genome assembly GCA_022495995.1 of Adenophora triphylla var. japonica. Lineage (NCBI taxonomy): Eukaryota > Viridiplantae > Streptophyta > Magnoliopsida > Asterales > Campanulaceae > Adenophora > Adenophora triphylla. Next base: position 285,029 of record JAFEMH010001500.1, read on the forward strand.
CGAAGGCGTTAACTATCCGAGTAGACGAGGAGGGCTCTCCTTCTCTTCCCGTCATATCTCGCATAAAGACGAGGAGACAAAATTATTTACCTCGTCAATGCCTGATTAAATGATCGGGAAGGAAGATTCCCTCCTCGCTGGCATTCCAGCAAGGCCGAGGAAGGAAGATTTCCTTCCTCGTCATTTCATAAGGCCGAGGAGGGGGCCGTACCTCTCGACGCTTACGCATTTCGCGATTGGAGGCCGGGTAGAACAGTTCGATGTGCTCCACCATCTCAAATTTCTATCCTCAAAAACTATGATGTTGGGAGAACCAGACTCAATCCTATCTATTCTTGTGGAGTCTGGGTATTGAATGAATAAACGGGATCGGCCATAACCCCTCAACTGCTTGCTTATATCATCCAAGTTCAGCATCAACCATGGACCCCTTTCTCGGCGATAAACCCTCAGATTGCCCGTATGATATCCATAACGGAATCGGGGGGAATGGTCCCAAGAACGAGCCATTTCTAAGGGGAATCAAAGATTAATGGGGAAGTTCATTCAATATTCGAAGAAGTTTAACAAAATACAAAGAAAATCAAAAATTTGAAATTTTGAGAGTTTGAAGCAAAAATTCGTGAAGAAAAGATTGAATCTTCAATAATGGCGGTTCATGTTCTTGATTCACATATGATTTCTCCTAACAACCCTAGAAGACGCTAAAGCAGGAAGGGAGTTCATGAGAAGGGAAGAAAATCATACCTGAGTTTGCAAGAAAGAACGGAATCAGTGCAGAAAACAACTTCGCCGGAAAAATGAAGCTCGCCGGAAACTGGGTAAGAAGAAGATCGGAGAATCGCTGTTGAACCTTGCGTTCGTTCGGCAATATGCTCTCAAATGCTTGAGGTTTGTAAAGAGTAAAATGAAGAGGGTTTTAGTTTTTATACCTCCCCAAATCGGGTCGACCCATGGATAAAGCATAAATTCGGGTGAGGCGCCCCAAGAATTAAATGCTAATTACAGTTATCAAGGCGTGACAAGACTGGGGGGCCCCAGGTCATCATCAGAATAGCAACCGTCAGTTACCAACCAAGGACACGCGTCAAACCTGTTCGTATTCCATGTGCCGATGCCGAGCTGACTTTCTACTCGTCCTAAGCCAAGCTAGAAAGTCGGGGGCCACTGAACGGTATAAACCGAGCTACGAACATGGGCTTGCCCGAACTTGGGCCCAGCTATATTGGGCAGTGGATATTGTCTAATTATGAAGTATTAGGGCCGAGTAAGATCTTCCTCGTATGCCGAGGAACATTTATCTCGGCCTTATGTCATCATCCTTGAGCAGTCATGTCGGAGTTGCCGAGGAAAGAAAAGTTATTTGCTCGGCATATATCCAAATGACGAGGAAAGAAAATCATTCTCCCTAAGATGTCTCCGTGTCGGCCATTTACCAAATGACGAGGAAGGAAAATCATTTTCCTCGGTCTATCTGCCAAAGGCCGAGGAAAATCATTTGCCTTCCTGCGTTCCGGCTTAGCGCTACAATCCTTATTCAACAAGGATTATACAACCATGATCCAATCAGATTATATTTATCAACATCAATTCAAGTCAAACAATGACTTCCTTAATGTATATAATTCTATTAAAATTATATCTTATCTCTTTACAAGTTCATTCCAACATGGATTCTATCTATCCATTCCTATAAATACAAGCCCTATGGCTCATTATTGGGTACGTTACTTTTTACATTGGAGAAACTCTGTCAATTTGATTTCTCTAATATCAACCGTGAACTTACTCTCACGCCGGAGGGCCTTTAGCCGGATCCGCCCCGGCTTAGTTTAAGTGTTTTCTCTTATTTTCAGGCCTTGCGATCGCCGGAGCATTCAACGCTTGGATTTGGGCTGTTTTGACGATTTTGGCATCATATATATATATATATATATATATATATATATATATATATATATATATATATATATATATATATATATATATATAGGATCCTATTATAATGAGAACCAAATTTATATGAGAACCCTAAGAACCACTAACAGCCATTGAATTAAAAAACACATCAATGCTCCAGATTAAGGTCAGCCGCATACATCATCTTTCTACTGCCACGTCATCATTTAAAATCCCCCTCAAATTTCAAAATAAAATATCTCAATATCTATAAGTCGAATTTTTTTTTTCGAAAAGACTGATTTTTTTGTCTTGACGAGACGATTCAAACTAGATCCCTGAAGATAGGATTTTGAAAAAATAATATTGAACAACGTATAATTTTTAAAACACTAGGTATTAACTAGTGTACACTAGCTAGTTAAGTAATGTACACTAGCAACTTAGCTAGTGTACCCAAGTTTAATTTCAATGTTCATCAGTCATGGCTAATTATATAGTGTACACTACCTAGTTAACTCGTGTACAATAGCTAATTAACTAGTGTACACTAGCTAGTGTACACAAATGAATATTCAAATTTTATTTTTAATAGACATTTTGGAAATGTGTGCGTTTTATACATTTTAATGGCAATAAAAGATAAATATTTGGGTGCGAAAACGCGAACACATGTGGGTGCATGGTTATTCATTTTATTACTGTAAAAACTTAATATTTAGAAAGTAGATAGCTAGTTAACTAGTGTACACTAGCTAGTGTACACTAGCTAGTGTACACAAGTCCTTGTGTACACTAGTTAATTAGCTAGTGTACATTACTTAAGTAGCTAGTGTACACTAGTTAATTAAAAGGAACAATCATTAAACTCTCGGATAACCAGCTAGTGTACACTAGTTAACTTGGGTACACTAGCTAGTTAAACTTAATTTCAATGTACTCACTATTCCATTATGGCTAGTATGTACGAGTTAACTAGCGTACACTAGCTAGTTAACTTGGCTAAGTTTAATTTCAGCCATGCGCCGTTTTCATGCACTCACCATTCCATTATGGCAACTCTGTTGGAAATTAAATTAATAAGCACCACAGATTAAACAACGATTTAATCAACAGTAGGGGATTTTATTGATCAAGTCAAACGTACCAATTAAGCCAATAGCAAAACCGAAAGCCAAGGAACAGGATCAGGAAAACAGACAGAAATAATAAAACAAACGGTTAGAAAACTTATCGTGATTTGATCGAGTCGCCTTAGGAAGACTGTCCTAAGAGAAAATATTGCCCCCAATTGGTGCAACTCAGGTACATGCAAATTTCTCCGAGGATAAAACGATCACGGACTACGTACCACAAAGCAGCACACAGGTAGGTAGTCACCGGCGGTCCTATCTCAATCGCCTTGAATCTCACGAACAAATCTCTATGAACGGGAGTAATCAACAATGAAAGAAACTTGAGAAAATAGTTTTTTCTCTTAATCTCTCATGGGTGAAAACGGCTGGGAAGAAGGAGTATTTATATATATGTGATATAATTTAGGTTTAGGAATTAATTAATCCCAAAAAACCCATGTAACTTTCGCCCCGTAAGGAAACGTCCGTCAAAAGCGCGCCGCTTCGAGGGTGCGACCGCGCTCAACACCAGAAAATTAAGGTGAAGTCACGGCAAGCCAGCGCGGCCGCCCGAGGCGTGAGCGCGGCCGCCCTCCTTCACAGAGCTTCGACGGATTTTTTCCCTGTTTTGCCAAATTCAATTCAAGCCAAATTAACCCCAAGGTCATAGACTATGAACTCACATACCACATATACAAAAATTCCAACAAACTCCAGTATACATCCTCATGAAAGAGTTGATTTATTTTAATGAAAAATTAAATACCTTAAAAATAAATCATCACTCAACAAAGGTGATTTATGTTGTTATTAGTTATATAGCTTGATGTACAGTTCCTTAATGGGGGTACCGCCCAGCTATTATTCCGCATCAAAGTTTGTGGGAGGTAAGAAAGTGAAGGATCGTTGATTTGCAAAGGACAACAAGTTGTTAATGGGCGTTTGTGTTGTACATAGTTACACCGCTTTGCTCGTACAACCGCATTCTTGGACATTGTACAAAACCAGCTGTGTCCACAGTTTCAATGAAACTGTAACCAAAGACGACAACATATGGCAAGGGATCTTGAAAATATATAGATACAACATTATCAATGTAAGTGATTCACACTCTTGTTTATTTTTCTACTCATTCGCTATCTTTAGTGTACACTAGTTAATTAGTTAGTGTACACTAGTTAATTAGCTAGTGTACACAAGGACTTGGTCAAGACTAAGTCAAGGCAATGTCCAGTATAAGCCATTTGACTAGTGTACACGAGTTAACTAGCTAGTGTACACTATATACATAGCTAGTGTACTTAGCCATAACTGATGAACATTGAAATTAAACTTGGGTACGATAGCTAAGTTGCTAGTGTACATTACTTAACTAGCTAGTGTACACTAGTTAATTAGCTAGTGTACACAAGCACTTGGCCAAGACCAAGCCAAGGCAATGTCCAGTATAAGTCATTTGGCTAGTGTAAACGAGTTAACTAGCTAGTGTACACTAATTAATTAGCTAGTGTTAATTCTGTTATCGAATCATCGGATAACAATTCAGTGATTTTAGAGACTAAGTCATCTTCAATTGACATGAGAACTGGGAGAAAGGAATGGAATTATGATGGAAGGTTTGAGTTCAATAAAGGGGGTAGTAATTAGTTGAAAAGTAGTGTTTGGGATGCTGAGAGTGTTCATTTTGAGAATATAAATTCTGGGTATTATCGAGATGGAGTGAAAAGAGTTGAATCAGACGATTCAATTGATGAGATCTTTAGAAAGGGGAAATACAATAAGTCACAGTTTTTTGATAAAAAATATAGAAAGGGTTTACGACTTGTGTTCGTCCTGGACCTCCGTCCTAAAAGAATTTCAAAAGAAAATATCAAAAAAAAAAATTATAAAAAAATTATTATTTAAAAATTCATTTTTAGAATAGAGAAGCTATAACTTTAAAACAAATTATAAAATAATACGACCATGAAGTAACAGAGAGAAAGGTTATATGGGTCACTAATTAACTAGTGTACACTATATACATTACTATTGTACATTACTTAACTAGCTAGTGTACACTAGTTAATTAACTAGTGTTTTAAAAATTAGACGTTATTCAATATTATTTTTTCAAAATCCTATCTTCAGGGATCTAGTTTGAATCGTCTCCTCAAGACAAAAAAATCAGTGTTTTCGATTTTTTTTTTCGACTTATAGATATTGAGATATTTTATTTTGAAATTTGAGGGGGATTTAGTTCACAATAATTACGAAAATGCCAGCTCTATTTTTATTTAATACTGGAGGCGTTGATGTGTTTTTAATCCGATGGTTGGGTTTAGTTCATCGTAGTTCTCGTATAAATTTGGTTAGTATATATATATATATATATGCGTAGCCTATTCAAATGAGAACCAAATTTATACGGTAACTACGAGAACTACAACCAACCATTTGATTAAAAACACATCAACGCTCCAGATTAAAAAAGATAGAAATGCAGTGGCATTTTCGTAATTATTGTGAACTAAATCCCCCAAAAATTTCAAAATAAAATATCTCAATATCTATAAGTCGAATTTTTTTTTCGAAAACACTGATTTTTTTGTCTTGACGAGACGATTCAAACTAGATCCCTGAAGATAGAATTTTGAAAAAATAATATTGAAAAACGTGATCTTGGCCAAGTCAGTGTCTGGCAATTAATTAACTAGCCATTTAGCTAGTTAAGTAATGTATGAACAAAACGTCTTCAAAAAATTTATCAAAATATTTGGGACGGAGGGAGTAAAACTTAAGAAAGTTACCATTATGTCCATACCACCATGAATAATGCAAGACGTAAAATTTAACATACAGTTCCTATATGAGAAAGCACCAATAATTACGGAATAAAGTTACCGGATGGTAACTAAATTTCACAGTTTATTTCAATCTTATTCACTTGATTGCTTTAGGTACGTGGGCACAATTATATATAACCAGGTACTCGCAATGATTTGACCAACTGCAGCACAAACTTCAGTGAGATGACCCCAAAATATGCTCACTAGTCACTACCTTCTTCAGTTGAGGAATCGGACTCGTCCGAAGAAAAAACAAAAAAACTTTTCTGTCAAACACCATAAAGGGAGAAGGAAATAAAACTTGCGGGAACTGTTAAGAACATAAAATAATGAGTAAATATATATGGCTTATACTGGACAATACCTTGATTTGGTCTTGATCAAGTCCTTGTGTACACTAGCTAGTTAAGTAATGTACACTAGCAACTTAGCTAGTGTACCCAAGTTTAATTTCAATGTTCATCAGCCATGGCTAAGTACACTAGCTAATTAACTAGTGTACACTAGCTAGTGTACACAAGTCCTTGTGTACACTAGTTAATTAGCTAGTGTACATTACTTAACTAGCTAGTGTACACTAGTTAATTAGCTAGTGTACACAAAGACTTGGCCAAGACCACTATATACATTACTTAACTAGCTAGTGTACACTAGTTAATTAGCTAATTAACGAGTGTACACTAGCTAGTGTACACTAGTTAATTAGCTAGTGTACAAACTTAGCTAGTGTACCCAAGTTTAATTTCAATGTTCATCAGCCATGGCTAAGTACACTAGCTATGTATATAGTGTACACTAGCTAATTAGCTAGTGTACACAAGGACTTGTACTTAGCTATGTGTATCAACAAAAAAATAGTTTTTGTGAGAACCAAATTTATATGAGAATCATGCAGTTTGTAGCGAGTAAAGATTAGCTACTGAAACGGCATGTGTATCAACAAAAAAATATGTAGTTTGTAGCGAGTAAAGATTAGGGAAATATTTGATGGGTGGTGAAATAGTTTTGAGAACCTCTTGACATGGCCTCATTAACTACTGAAACGACATGTGTATGCCTTAAGAAAAAATTTATTTTTTCTTAACATAGGAAAAATTGATTTTATAGTGCTTATAAACTAATGTATTAGTCTTTTTATTAAATCTGCTAGTCTATCAATTAAAACTGTCATATTCTATCGGTTAAAACTATGATCTTGAAAATTTTAACTCGTCAACAACAAGGACATATAGCAAGCTTATAAATATACCTTATATATTGACATTTCTAAAGTAATAAAAACTGCTTTGTCAACTGTTCTTGAAAATTTGTTCATTTTATAAAATTTTGTGATAGTTATTTGACTGAGTTTGTTTGATGCAACATTTGTCTATAGAGCTGCACTATATCAGTGATTACTAAAACAATGAACGGATTGGCGGGATTCATAACAGCTCAGTCGAGATCAAATCCTAGCGATGAAAACGGTTTTGTGTTCAAATACTGCAATGTGTTTGGAGATGGACCCAAATTTAATTTCAATGTTCATCAGTCATGGCTAAGTACACTAGCTATGTATATAGTGTACACTAGCTAATAAACTAATGTACACTAGTTAATTAGCTAGTATACATTACTTAACTAGCTAGTGTACACTAGTTAATTAGCTAGTGTACACAAAGACTTGACCAAGATTAAGCTAAGGCAATGTTCAGTATAAGCCATCTGGCTAGTGTACACGAGTTAACTAGCTAGTGTACACTATATACATAGCTAGTGTACTTAGCGTATTTTAAAAATTAGACGTTGTTCAATATTATTTTTTCAAAATTCTATCTTCAGGGATCTAGTTTGAATCGTCTCGTCAAGACGAAAAAATCAGTGTTTTCAAAAAAAAAAAAATCGACTTATAGATATTGAGATATTTTATTTTGAAATTTGAGGGGGATTTCAAATAAAATAATTACGAAAATGCCACCCCCTCTATCTTTTTTTTTTAATCTGGAGCATTGATGTATTTTTTAATCTAATGACTGTTAGTGGTTCTTATGGTTCTCATATAAATGTGTTCATAATTATAATAGGACTATATATATATATATATATATATATATATATATATATATATATATATATATATATATATATATATATATATACTCCCTCCGTCCCAATAAAAGCTTCACCAATTACCCAAAAGGGCGTCCCGTTAGAAGCTTCACCTTTCCTTTTTTGGACATAAAATATTATTATTTCCTCCACTCATTCTCTCTCCTACATTATTTTAATACTCACAACACCATTATAATTTATTATTCCCTCCACTAATTCTCTCTCCTATTTTCAAATTACACTCACAACATTTTTTTTCCCTCCCATTACCATAATTTCCGTGCCCAAGGAAAATGGTGAAGCAATTGGTGGGACGGAGGGAGTATATATATATATATACACTTTTTTGAAGAAATAAAATGTGTTTCTCCTTAAAATAAGGAATAAAGTGTTTTGAAAATTCGTCGTGACATTTTTGTAGATAAGTGAATATTTTTTTTTAAAAAAAAATGTGTGGTGACATTATTGTAAATAATCGAAATTTATAAAATCTCGATGAAACTTTTTTACACTATAACTGATACTTTTCAATATTATAACCGATACTTTTTAACAATATAACTGACACTATTTCCGGCATTGCCGTTGACACAATTTAACACTATATGTATACTCCCTCCGTCCCAATAAAAGCTTCACTAATTATCCAAAAGGGCGTCCCGTTAGAAGCTTTACCTTTTCTTTTTTTGACAAAGAATCTTTACTATTTCCTCCACTCATTCTCTCTCCTACATTATTTTAATACTCACAACACCATTATAATTTACTATTCCCTCCACTAATTCTTTCTCCTATTTTCAAATTACACTCACAACATTTTTTTTCCCTCCCATTTTCATAATTTGCGTGCCCACCCAAAAGGGTGAAGCACTTATTGGGACGGAGGGAGTATGTATAATGTACTCCCTCCGTCCCGCTAATATTCGCACACTTTCCTTTTTGGGCGTCCCGCTAATATCCGCACACTCCCAAAAAGGAAACTTTATATTAATAAAATATTCACCCTACCCCACTCATTCTCTCTCCTACATTATTTTAATACTCACAACACCATTATAATTTATTATTCCCTTCACTTATTTTCTCTCCACTCATTCTTTTACACTCACAACATTTTATTAAAATATCATATTTCTTAATTCCCGCACAAACAATATTAATGCGGAACTTAGCGGAGGGAGTATATTATAAAACAACTAGCCTAAGCCCGTGTCCAAGGCCACGTTTTTTGTTTTGTTTTTTTTTTTATTTAATTTTTTTTTAAGGGCAAAATAAAAAAGGAACAAAATAGTGAGGGCAAAATGGGGATTTCGTCACTTGCTACTGTTCAAAGAACCGTAGCAAGGACATCCCTAATTTATACTATAGATGTGCTTGTGCTTAACTAGTGCTTGTGCTTAACTAGCTATTACTAGTATTTACTAGTGCCTTATGAACTAGCCTCCTTGGTTCTGGTGACATAGGCATTGGCTTTATTTTAGGATGGTCAGTTAGAATTTCCCTTTCACACGTTGTAATTTAAAATATTAAAATTTGAAAAAGAAAAAAGTACTCCCTCCGTCCCACGTCCCTCCTTTCCACGTGAATACAAACTTATTTCCTTTTTGATTCGTTCCACATGAATACAAACTGCTCAAAATGGAAATAAATTTATTATTTTATATTCACCCTATCCCACCCACTCATTCTCTCTCTTCATTTCCTACCACACAATTTATTCAACCAACTCCACTCATTCTCTCTCTTCATTTCCTATCACACATTTTCATTATCTTAATAATATTTCTTAATAATTGTGCCCGGAAAAATGGTTTGTAATGACGTGGAACGGAGAAAGTATTTACTAGTATATAATATTCCCTCCATCCCATTAAAAGCTTCAACATTTATCATGACACAAGAATTAAAAAAAATAATGAGTGAAAAAAGGATCGTGAGAGGAAAGAAATGAGTGGGTATGACAAGTAGATCCACAATTTAAATGTATGAGAGGAAAAAGTGAGTGAGTTTGACAAGTGGGGTCCATAATTTAAGTGTATGAAAGAGACAAGTGGGGTATAATTATAATACTAATAAAATTTTGCCATTTTAGAAAAAATGAAACTTGTAATGTAATACTCCCTCCGTCCCGTCCGACTTAAGACGTTTTGCCATTTTGGGCGTCCCACCCGACTTAGGACGGCCCAAAATGGAAAGTTTATATAATACTTTTATATTAAATGGGACCCACTTGTCATACTCACAACAATAATCCCATCACTATTTATCCCACCCATTCTCTCTCCTATTTAATTTTTCACACTCACAACACATCCTCCACTCATTCTCTCTCCTAATATTATAATAGTATTCCTTAATCTCCGTTTCGGGAGTGAATGTCCTAAGTCGAACGGGACGGAGGGAGTATCATTTTAAGTAAAATGTGAAGTTTTTGTTGGGACGGACATGGCATATATTGCGGGAAATAGAGAATTGTTATATAGGACCGTAAAATTGTTTAGTAAACTCATATCACTAAATTCACCCAAAAAAAATTAAAACAAACCCCTCCCTTTTTCTTTATACCCCTTAATCCATTTACCCATTAATTCTCACCCACCCACCCACACCCATTAACCATTAACTCTCACTCACTCACTCACTCACCCACACCCACCATCAACTTTGACTGCCTAGAGAGAGAGAGAGAGAGAGAGAGAAAAATTATGAAGAAGAAGACTTCAATCAACAATGTCAAACATTGAAAAATAAGATAATTTTGATTTAAATCTTGTATTTATTTTTGAAAATTACTTCATATGGTTTAATTTATTCAAATATTTGTTGTTATAGTTTCAATTTAAGAATTCTTATGATTTAATTTATTCAAATATGGATTTAGGGTGGTTCGGCCATGGGTGACCGAATTTTAAGACATGGTCGGCCTGTAGTGGCCGAATTTCCTCAAATTGTCATCCACATCCGACCGAATTTCTTGAATATATCAGCCACTTTTAGCTGAACTTTGTAGTAATTTTGGACACTTCTGGCCGAATTTTTTTTCAACTTTCAAAAGCCATTTTTTTTTCTTTTATGACATGTATACTTTCATATCACAGATCGATTAGGTCATCAATTCCACCCTTATGTTTTTTATTAGTGTTGGCTGCTACAAACTAGTGAAAGCTATTGAATAATAAAATTAAAAAAAAATGTTACAAAATTTAATTTACAAAATGATGTTACAAAATTTGATTAACATGCATGGAGCCATCAATCCCGCTGCAACCAAACCATGTACTCCGTATTGAAATTAATTTGGTAATAGTAACTTAAACAAGTTAGAGCATTTAGTTAGTGGCTTCCAGAAAGTAGAATTAGATCTTACTTGTACAGTAATTATTCTTATATTTTTTAGAATTATTTTGAATTTTGATGTTTTATTTTTGATGTTTTATTTATAGTTAAACACATCTTTACAAGAAAACGTCAACTACTCTCGCTAGGAAGGAACAATAAGTGTCATGCAATCAAGGGCAAACATCATCGGAAAACATTGATGCTGAGCAAGTTGGGCATGCATATAATGAACCTAGGCATTCAGTGTATAATGAAGAAAGGTATTAGTATGAAGGCAAACATGAAGGGTATAATCTAGGAGGGTATGAATATCAAGGAGACTATGAATATCAAGACGAGGATAATATGGAAACTTTAACTCAAATGAATGTTCCTGAACCTCAAAATATCAGCGACCCGAAAGATGAAAATGAGGATGCAAATTAGGATGATATTTATGGGGTGGTGGTGGGGGTGATATCTCATTTCCTGGTAGCCCGAGGTATAAAACTTTGCTCATTTCATATGAAACGTATGTGGTGAAATATATATGGGAGGGTAAAGATGATCATACTTTGAAATGTATTAACCATATTGGGAAGTTGAAGCAGTGGAAGTTGGATTTCGAGAAGTTGTATGGGCCGTTTCAAGATATTGTTGGTAATTTCAGTCTTATGTGCTTGCCAAGTAGAGCTTATGACAACGTGAATAAAACGTTGGTTAATTCTTTTGTGGAGCGATAACACCCAGAAACTAATAGTTTCCCTATACCATTTGTGGAGATGACCTAGAGGATATGTTTTGTCTTACGGGGCTTCCGACTAACGGTGAATCTTTGTTTGAGAGTCCCGCTTATTCTAGTTAGTCACCAATTTATAAAGTTGTTGAAATTTTGAGAGTTACAAAAAAGTGTCTAAAGATGGGATACCTCCCAAGGGAGCACTAGATTTATTTAGAGACGAGAGGTCAATTGGAACATATGCTCGGGGAGCTGGAGCGTTAGATTATCTATACTGACAACTAGGAAAAGGATCGAGGTGGAATTGCCATCAGAATTCTGGCTACTTAACTTTATTGCAAGCATGGGTTTATGGGTGGTTTCTTGCGTTTATGAATGGTTTTAGCAACTCTTATCTATCCAATTTACCGCTCAAATTGAAGTGGCTACCACCAATGGCTCAACCAGCGACAGTTGTCTCCGTGCAGGTTAAGAGGCAACATATTGACATAATATAGGACACAAATGTAAGTATATTTATGCAACATTTTATCATGTATTTTTGTTTTCTTAAATGATAATATATTATTTTTTATGTTTTTATTTGTAGATGATTTGGATGCCGTATAAAGGTACCCAAAATCAATATCCTTTTTCCAGAGCTGCTCTATATCAAGGAGCTATAGTTGTCGAAAATGTCGTGGAGCCACATTTTCCTGATCGGGTCTTGAGACAGTTTGGCTTTGTGCAAATAATAGCAAGCAGTTCACCTATACTAAGGATGACAAGAGGAGATAAGAAGTCTTTGATGGGGTGGGTCATGTTTGCACAATCATTCTCATTTTGGAGATCACATTTAATTGATAAACGATCATTTCGGAAATGTCGAGTACCACAAGAGACAGTTGATGATTATATACAATGGTACTCTAATTATTCTCATCCGATTGTTCACCCCATAGCTGAAATAGCTCACGATGTCAGGAGGACAACCGAAGTTGGTGCCCCAAATCCATGAGATATGATAATAAATGTCCGGGATGTGATGTTATCATTTCTGAAACATTGGACAAATGGAGATCACTCAATTAGTGCACATGAGGATATGAAAGTCATCTTAAGAGCACTCACAACAATGCATATCCCATCTACGACATCAACTTCTCATGGTAGTAGAAGAAGACATTAAATTTGTTATGTTTGTATTATGTTGGTATTGTGATGTTTGAACAATTATTTTTAGTATTGTATTTTGTCTTTGTGATTGATCAGGTGGTTGTAACGTAACAATGTGTTCCCCATAATTCGATGGTTATAATTTTTTCAAGATGGTGTAATTTTTTAGTACTGTATTTGGTATTTGTGATTGATAAGGTACTTTTTTAAGATTCTTGAACAATGATATTGTTCGGCCATCTCCGACCGACAACTCTAATAAAGGTAATTTTTGATATTTTGTAAAACTCAAGTTACAACAATGTTAGTATTTAAATAATAATCCATTTTTTTTTTACCTAAATTACAAAAGTTTGGTCGGTACTTGCCGAACCATTTAAAAAAATCGGCAGGTTCTTGCTGAAACCCTTGAGGTTGTTCAGCTATTACCTTCCGACACCTCTAATAAGGGTATTGTAACGACCCTAACCCTAGGCACTATTTTAGTATCATATTATATGTTTTTTATATTATTGTTGACTTTATGTGTTCATTTTATGTCTTTGATTTCCTATGTTAATATGAGATGCTTGGGAAATAATTTTAAAGCTTAGGATAAAATGGAAAATATGCTAAAGCATTTTGTTAAAGTATAGTAATGGAAAATAAATAAAATATGAGTGGTTGGGTGGTACTTGTGTAGAGGAGAGAAGTGAAAGGTTTAATTTCATTCCTTGAAAATTTAGGGGCTTAAGTGTGGAAATTTGGAAGTTCCCATTTAATGAAGGGATGGGGGGCCATATCCCTCCCTATTTCCCTCACCACCTCCTTCACTTTAGTCAATTCCTCCCATACTTCCTCCATCCTTCTCATTCACCTCCTCAATCAAAATCTCCATGGAAACTCTCCCATGAAAGCCTTCCCTCCCAAGTTCTAGGGCATTCAATTCTTCTCAATTTGGCAATCCGATTGTACTTTCATGTTTGGGGCAATTAGGGAAACACATCAAGCTAAGAAGATCCTTAATCCACCTCATATTTCTAAGGTGAGTTATTATGACTTCCCTTCAATTAAATGTTCATGAAATATTTGATGTTAATATTGTTGTTATAAATATTGCTTGAGATGTTAAGCCACTTTCTTGGAGTAGAGAAATTGCTTAATGACCATATACCTCTAGCGACCTCTGAGGGATCTATCTCTCCTGAACCCGAAACACCTACTCGACCATAGACCTTCTCTCTCGGCTCCCCTTCGCTATCTCTTTTGGTACCACCTCTTTGTCGTCCACCTTGCTTGAAACCTGCTTTGCCCGAAGCCGCCTCCTGTCGAAACCTTGGGCAATTCCTCCTAAAATGCCCCATCTCTCCACACTTAATACACTTACCTTGCTTACTCCAACAATGATCTTCGGTATGCCCAATCCTCTTGCAAAATTTACAATTCATCCCATACTGTTTGGGTACTGGCCTAGACGAAGAAGCTACCACAAGTTTCTCTCTCATCCTTCCTGAAGTTAAAGCCCTTGGCTGATCTCCAATCTCACCTTCCAATTTCCCACTATTTTCCTCAATATTTTTCTCGATCTTATAAGCTCTCTCTAAGGCTGTCTGATAATTGGTGAAGCTATCAATCCCAAATTTCTTCCTAAACTCAGTCCTCAAACCTTTTATAAACCTATGAACTCTTTTCGCTTCATACGATACCAAATGAGGGCAACTTCTAGCTAATTCCTCAAACCTGATTACATACTGATTCACCGTCATGATCCCTTGTTCTAGTCCTAAGAATTCGACCTCCTTCTTGTCCCTTGTAACCATCGAAACGAAATAATCCTCGAACTGTTTGGTGAAATTATCCCAAGTCTGGGGCGTATGGTCCCGCTCCCAACTTCCCTTCAATATCTGCTACCAC
Organism: Adenophora triphylla var. japonica; assembly: GCA_022495995.1. Classification (NCBI taxonomy): domain Eukaryota; kingdom Viridiplantae; phylum Streptophyta; class Magnoliopsida; order Asterales; family Campanulaceae; genus Adenophora; species Adenophora triphylla. The sequence continues at coordinate 300,067 of JAFEMH010001500.1, forward strand.
TGATCAGCTAAACCTTCACATTTAAACACAAAGATACCTAACTTTCTCCTTGTTGGGACTTCCTATAACCTCAAAAATCCTATTCATTTCTGCTAACCATTTTTCTCGCCTTTAACGGGTTCGGACCTCCGTTAAAGCTCTGGGGTTCATCTTCACAAATCTTTCCAATCCATCACTTTGACATCCTTCATGTTGATTCGGAACCGATCCTCTAGTCTCCATATCCCGTACAAACTTCCCGAATAATTTCATCATCCCTTCATTCTGAATTTCACCTATATCCATATCTCCTTCAATTTCTAGAACCTTCCGCGATCATCCTGGCTTCCACCCATTAGAACGAACTCGCATAAAACACTCGACGTCAATTTCCACACATTCCCCTTAGTTTAGACATCTACCCTTGACCTCTAAACTAAGCTCTGATATTAACCGTGAGCACCCCAACCCGGACCTAACACGTGTCCCGAGCTAAGTGGAGCTCAATCTAAGAAAAACCATCGAAACTTTTAAAACATTTATTTGCCTTCAAAAGAAAACCACCTTTCAAACTTACAATTTTAAAATCAATTAGTAATATCTCTACTTAGAGGAAATCCAACCATAACTTTAATAAACCGATATCTAATCAAATACATTGGAAACCTTAATTAACATCTCGTTTAACAAAAGGGTTTTCCATACAAAATATAAAAGAGGAATACTTAACAAATACTCCTAACAACACACTCCTATACTTAACTTGTCAAACCCCAAGAGCAAAGTCCACAATGAAATCCCCGGCCTCACGGGTTCGGGTCACCCGTCTCTAATCTAAAACAAGAAAGGGAGAGGGGTGAGAATAAATCTCAATGAGCTATTATGATATGCAAGAAGATGCCATACAAGATGCAACACGTAGCATGGCAACACTTAACACATTATGAAAGCGGTAAACACCTTACGTTACCTCATTTTACCTTTTCCCGTCCGAACAATAAGTCGTACAACGTGGGAGTAAAACTCCACTCTTTCGGGTGAACTGCCGCCCTACGCACATTCACCGCTTATAGGTCTCATACCCCAGAGATCCATATAAGAAAAACAGGATACATATATGACCCCTATATTTAGAGTATCATATACTATCCTCGCCACTGCAGAGAGCCGTTGGCTTCATACAGAGCATTCCCCCGGTTTCTCCTAATCGCAGCAGTATGTAAAGGCTACTTATCACTCACAAGTAGCCACATGCCCCCACCCTGTGGCCACAGAGTGGGGAAGGGTCACCGATATGATGTACCTTCAATCACTTATTGAACAAATCAATAATTGATTGGCATCCATCATACCCACCCGAACATAACACGCTCAAGCACATGATAGATACTTGAGATAAATCCACAAAACGGGATAATCATATAATAACATGGTAATGTATACTCATGCCAATCAATACCATAATGCAACATTTAAGTAATACACTATGCATAGTATCATCAATAAATATGAATGATAACAAATAAATCCACAATTGGGATAACCATACAACCACATAATAAACATATCCACATATTGGGATAACAATATAATCAACATGCCACATAATCCACAATTGGGATGTCACACCACCATATAACACATAATCCACACAATGGGATACCACATAACAACTTACCAAATAGTCCATACTTTAGGATATTAAGATAACCATAATATCAATAATTCCATAACTTGGACACAATGCCACAAGTGATACCTACCCATTACCAATTAGCTCAATAGTGAAACCTATGGCTTCTACACCATTGCAACTATTCACTAAAGATAGGGAGTGAGGCTACTATATATCATAAACCACTCTTACATAGTCATTATACGACCTCGAATAACATTTATTAAAGTTCAAGTTCTATTTCCCAAATTGGAACTATTTTGGTGAAGTCACAAATCAAACCTATCAACCATTTTCGGGGCAATATTTAAACTACTTCCACAATTCCATTTTGATCACTTAAGATGTCATTGAGTAGCCAAAGTATTCTACTTTAATCTAGGTTAAAGAGATTTCATTTTGGTTCTAGTTCGATTAGGTTTAAACAGCCTTCAAAGTTGACCCAATGTCACTGTGCCAGCACGGCTGGTGCACGACCAGGCCCTGTGGCACGACTCGTGCCCCTTTGGCCTTCCCGAAACCGGCGTCCCCACTAGGCACGACTTCCCTTTAATTCTTGTCACGACTGTCCCCATCCAAGGCACGACTCGTGCCACGGGGCACGACTCGTGCCCCGAACCCGCACTCCCGAACAAGGCTGGAAATACCTATGTAGCTATACCAATTTATCCCAATCCAAGTTTCCTCTATTTTGTGAACATAAAAAGGTTTACTAACTTCATCCATATCATTAAAGATCATTTAAATCTCCCAATATAACATCAACCTAGGTTACTCACTCTTGGATTTACTACTCATTCAACCATCACAATATCACATTTCACACTTAGTTTCTAAATCTTGTTCAATCCACATTCTTACATTCTTAATCAACCTTTATGAACAATACTATCATTCTAAGGCATTAAACAATCATTTAATAACAATAACAACATCAAATCATTGATGAGCATACAAAGAAAGGAAGTCATAATAACTCACTTTAGATTTTAATATGGAAGATTGATCTTTCTCACTTGATGGATTCTTCTAGATAATCCAACTTCAAAGCTACCCTTAGACTTGGATTTGATGGAGGAAGAGCTTGGCTTCAAAGCTTGGGTTGAGCTTCCATGGAGTCTAAGGATTTACTAGGAGGAAGATGAAAGAATGAAGGAGGAGGAAGGAGAGTGAGGAGGATGTAGAAGGGGGGGGGGGCCGGATGGAGGAAGTAAGGGGGAGAGGAGAGGGGAACACTTGGGGGAATTTGGAGTGAAGAGGGAATTGGCCCCCCTCTTCTAAATACTTTCAACAAATATTTAAATCATTCCCCCTAAATATTTATTCTACTCATTTTAACCTCCTCTCACTATTTATCTATTTCCTATTTTTTTTATTATTCCCTAATCTTCTTTATTTAATAACCAATAAATTCTCCAAAGATTCCAATCTTACTTCTCACCCAATTTATCTTAAATTAAGAATTTAAAGACATAAAGAAACACATAAAATAAATATAAATATTAAGGCATCTAATATAATATTAAAAATAAATGCCTAGGGTTGGGGTCGTTACATCAATACTTTTCAAATAAGTAAAGAATATCTTCTTAATGCCGTTTGTATTCAAAGTGATAAGCATGATCATTCAATTTAAACATGAGTTGTTGCATTTGCGAACGACCTGGATGCCAGTTGCCCTGCTCTTCATGCGCGCATTATAAATAATCCGCATTAAGGATTTATTTTCCAGAAATTTCTCTTTTAAGCCATATAAAATATCATTCGGTCGGCTATTTGCATATGACATTTCTATCACATACTCCTCCTTCGGGTTCTGTAATTTACCAACATACGAGTGACCCAACATGGATTGACAAATCAGATGATTGTGAACGCCCTATACCACTTTTAATTGCCATTGACCATCAACAGTGACTTGTTTTAGCGTTCAACTGAAACTTACAATTACATCTCATTGTTCCGCTTTCTCTATTTTTCTTCTTTTTGCCCAAAATTTCGTTTCCAACAAATTCTTGAGAGGAAAGAGAGATTGACTTTTCTTTGTATGTCCCCCAATGTTCACAAACAACCGTCATTCGAGCAGAGGAATTATGGCTTTCGTTATCTTACCGACCTATTACGATGATAAATTCATGCTCTTATCCCTTTTTACGCGACCAATCAAACATTATTTGACAATCTTTAAAATACTAAGGCATTATGAATTTTGTTGTGTAGTCTCTCAAAACACTTTCAAAATTAGGGTTGTAAATGAGCCGAGCCGAGTCGAGCTATGAAGTTTCGAGCTCGTATAAAAGTTATCGAGCTCGAGCTTTTCTCGAGCTCGAGATCGAGCCCAGTTTGACTGTTCGAGCTCGGATCGAATCGAGTTTTGAGCTTTTCGCGAGCTGCTCGAACTCGAGTATTAACAAGTTGAGCTCGAGCTTAGACTTATTTTTTGAAAAAAATCTGAAATCAAACGAGCTTTATCGAGCACTAATTCAAGTTGTAATCGATCTCGAGCCTAAACGAGCCTAAATAAGTCATTCGCGGACAAAATTCATTCGAGCTTTTTAATGAGCTTAACGAGCTGAGCTCAAATGAGTCGATCTCGGTCAGAGATCGTCTAACATACGAGCTGACTCGAAAAAAAAATGAGCTTGAAAATCAGTTCGAGCTTGAGCTTTTATGAGCCGAGCCCGAGGTGGCTCGTTTCGTGTAACAACCCTATTCAAAATCAATTGGGTTATAGTGTTGTCACCTAATAAAAACTGCAACAAATCAATAAAACAATTAGGGAGTGGTACGTTGAAAAAATAAGAATCGACAGGTACTGGCCGAAATTATTTAAAAAGTTTGGCCAGTAATGGCTAAATAAATTTAAAATATCGATAGGGTGTCACTGAAAAAAATTAATAAAATCGGCTGGGTGTGTACGAATTTTAACCCAAACATCAGCTGGGTGTGGCCGAATTTCAACCCATAATCGGCAAAATCGGGCCGAATTTTAATAAAGGTTCAGCTGGATGTTGCCGATTTTTTTTGTTTTTTGGCGGGGTGTGGCCGAACTGCTCTTATTTTTCGGACGGGTGTGACCGATTCTCGGCAAAAAATCATCCAACTTTGGCTGAATTTTTGCCACAAAAACAGAATGTTTAAGACAAAAATTTAGCACATTTATATGGTTAGAAAGTAAAGAAATCTTACAATAAAATTCGATTGTATAGCCATTTTATACATGATCCTTGCTTTAGCTTTGAACAAAATATGTATGTAATTTTTTTTTTTTTTTTGTGAGAATTGATAGTAGGAGAAGGGAGATAATTTTTGGTTTTGGCTATAAAAAATAATAATGAAGAAGGTGATTTGGTTGTAATGGTAAAATATGAGAGAAGGTGGGAAATGTGAAAAATTACTGATTTGATAGATATGAGTTGATTGTGGGTGATTTGGATGTAATGGTAAAATATGAGAAAAGGTGGGAAATGTGAAAAATTACTGATTTGATAGATACTAGTAACACCCCCGTGCGATGCACGGCGTGGTCAAGATTTTTAATTAATTAATATTTAATATTTAAAATATTATATATTAAATCAAATAAATAATCTCTTAAATAAGTAAACGAATATGACTATTTTTTATTTGTAAATAATAATTATTAAAATAATTAAAATAAAATGTACTCTTTCCTAGTGTAACACTCGTGCGATGCACGGGATGTTGCTTATATTAAAAAAACGGATATTGAAATAAAATAAATAAAATAATATGTTTTTATAAACTGTGAAAACCCCCCCTTACCACTTACTACAGTGTCAGTACAAACATACATGATTATCATTATTATATACTTCCTCCGTCCCACGATAATATATAAAATTTTCTTTTTGGCCGTCTCACAATAATATACTCCCTCTGTCCCACTTCAATTGATACTTATTTCCTTTTTGGTCCGTCCCACTTCAATTGATACTTTCCAAAATGGAAAGAAATCTTCACTATTTACCCCACTCATTCTCTCTCCTATTTTATTTTTTCACTCACAACATTCTCTCTCCTAACTATTCTTCCCACTCATTCTCTCTCCTATTTAATTTTTCATACTCACAACATTTAACTTTTTCTCTTTCTTACATCACTTTTCCTTAATTCCCACACCCAAAAAGTTGGTCTCTATTGAAGTGGGACGGAGGGAGTATAACTTTCCTAAAATGGAAAGGAATCTTTACTATTTCCTCCACTCATTCTCTCTCCTACATTATTTTAATACTTACATCACCATTATAATTTACTATTCTCTCCACTCATTCTCTCTCCTCTTTTATTTTCACACTCACGACACTTTCAATATAATACTTCCTCCTTAATTTTCGTGCATTAGCAAAAGTCTATAAAACTATGGGACGGAGGGAGTATATTTAGCCACGTAATGTGAACCTAAGAACCTTATTTTGGAATGGAGGGAGCATAATTATGGATGAAAAGGGAAAAAATCCACATATAAAAAAATACTACCTTCGTCCCGGCCGAAGTGTCTCAACTTTCTATTTTGGGCGTCCCATTTAAAATGTCTCATACCCAAAAAAGGAAAGTTTTTTCACTATTTCACCCACTCATTCTATCTCCTACTTTATTTTTACACTCACAACATTCTCTCTCCTAACTATTCCTCCCACTCATTCTCTCCTATTTAATTTTTCATACTCACAACATTTAAATTTTTCTCTTTCTTACATCACTTTTCTTAATTCTCGTGCAATTGTCCTTTTGAGACACTTCGACCGGGACGAATGGAGTATTCATTATCACAGAAAAATAATTAATCTTTATTCTATTAATGAATGGTAAAATTTTCATTTTCTTCCTAACCTAACCTACCCACCTACACATCCACCACACAACAAAACGGGCCATACCACCCCCAAAAGTACACACCTTTTTTTTTTCCCGACTTTAGTTATACATTATTTCATTATTTTTTATGATAAGCAGAAGCAAATTGTCGTACACAAATTAAAATTTTAATTGAATTGGGCTTGGTATATAAATAGCACAATTTGAATATATAAAGTTAAAATAAAATTATTTGGAGAAGTCAGCTTAAAAAATAAATCATGATAAGGCCCACTCATTTTTTAGGGTTTCAAATATATTCAATGAAAACGTCCATTGAAACGCTCCTTTTTTCTTTAAAAAAATGAAAAGCAAAAATGTTTCAATTTTTTTTCTATTTAAAATCAACATTTTCATTATCCCAAGAAAACAAAGTAAAAAACGCAATGATAATGCGACCAAAAAGTTTACAAAATAATAAATATAAAATGAGGTGACGATATTTTACTAAACATATTTTTATAACTTTATCATTTCTCATGTAAAAATGGCAAAATAATAATAATAAACGTCCACAAATTATTTGCAATCATGAAATAATTTACAAAAATATATTACCAATTAAAAAAATGACATGTTCCAAAAAATACTTTAAATGTTCGTCTATTATATATAAAAAGGGGACATAATTAATGTTGGATTAGCTACTAAAAATAGAAAGGAAAATAGAAAAAAGAAAAATCTATTAAATGTTTGTCTATTACTATCATATACTAAAATGGGACATAATTATTGTTAGATTAGCATATTAAAAATAAAATGGAGAATAGAAGAAAGAGAAACCCATTAAATTAACCTAAACCAATTAATTTAATCAGTACCCACCCCTTTAACAAAAATCCTACTCTCCATCTCTTACATATAAAAAAATACATGTTCCAAAAAAAAATACATTAAATGTTCGTCTATTATATATAAAAAGGGGACATAATTAATGTTCATTTAGCTACTAAAAACAGAAAAAAAAATCTATTAAATGTTTGTCTATTACTATTATATACTAACATGGGACATAATTATTGTTAGATTAGCATATTAAAAATAAAATAGGAAATAGAAGGAAGAGAAACTCATTAAATTAACCTAAAACAATTAATTTAGTCAGTACTCACCCCTTCAACAAAAATATACTCTATTTTTAGTAGCTAAACGAACATTAATTATGTCCACTTTTTATATATAATAGACGAACATTTAATGTATTTTTTTAGGTTAATTTAATGAGTTTCTCTTCCTAAAACAATTAATTTAGTCAATACTGACTAAATTAATTGTTTTCAGTTAATTTAATGAGTTTCTCTTCCTTCTATTTTCTATTTTATTTTTCATATGCTAATCTAACAATAATTATGTCCCATGTTAGTATATGATAGTAATAGACAAATATTTAATAGATTTTTTTTTTCTATTTTAAGTAGCTAAACTCTTTATATATCATTCACTTTTCCATATCCAATTTAATAGGAACAAAAATGTTCCTATTTCTTTTTCTATTTAGAATGAACATTTTCATTATCCCAAGAAAACAAAGTAAAAAGGGCAATGCTAATGCGACAAAAAAGTTAACATAATAATAATAAAAATATATTACCAATTAAAAAAAAATGACATGTTAAAAAAAATATACATTACATGTTCGTCTATTATATATAAAAAGGGGAGAGTTGGTCTTATAAAAAACTAGTTTTTTCTTAAGATAAGGAAAAATGTGTTTTCCAAAGTGCTGTTCAAAATAAACGGTGGCTATTTTGTAATTACTGGCAACCATGTTCAAAATAAACGGTGGCATTTTTGTAATTACTGGCAACCATGATAAATGCCAGTGTTAATATTACAAATGACCAGTGATTTCATACTGGCATTTTATAAACATGAAACTGACACTTTTTACACGGGCACTTTTATATACATGAACTGACACTCTTCACACTGGCACTCTGTTACACTAACACTGGCACTTTGTTACACTAATATTTTTGCTGGCTCTCAAAAATACAAGCACTGGCATTCAAAAATACATGGACTGGAATTTGAAAACACATTTACTGGCACTCAAAAATGCATATACTGGCACTCAAAAATACTGATAATTATTTTTGCTGGCTCTCAAAAAAACATGAACTGGCATTCAAAAACACATGGATCGGCATTCAAAATTACAAGAATCGGCATTCAAAAACACATATACCGGCACCAAAAAATACCGATAATCATTTTTACCGACTCTCAAAATACAAACACCGGCACTCCAAAATACATGAACCGGCACTCAAAAAACAAACACTGGCATTAGTTTACACTGGAACTGGCACATCAAAATCCCCCAGCAATACTCTCAAAAATACAAACACTGGCACTCTAAAATACATGAACTGGCACTCAAAAAAAAAACACTGGCATTAGTTTGAACTGGAACTGGCACATCAAAATCCCCCAGCAATACATGAATTAAAATGCACTGGGAAAATTGATTAATGGGCCACTGCTTACCGGAACACATAGCTCGCTGCCGGAGAATTGAGTATCGGAGAAGCTGTGGCAGCTAAGGTTGCCTGATGAGAAATGGGGTTCGTTGCCAGAAATGGATGAATTACAGCTATCAATTACCCCACCCATCATCATCAGATTACGATCAAATTCAAATTCAAAATCCTCATTCTTCAAACCATCTTTGTCCTGTTCACCCAATTCAATCTCCCATAGTTTCAATTGCAACATACAGTCGGCAATCGATCTCCCGTCCTCCAAGAACATGTTGCTCGATGGCCGATGATTCGTCTCGAATTTACTCAGAGTAAACATCTCTCCGCAGCAATTGCGTGATAAGACCGGTGAAGAAAGTGGGTCGCCGGCGATTGGTTGGGGAGGAATGAAGAAATTGGGTCGCCGACGATTGGTTGGGGAGGAAGACCTGTTTGCGTTTAGTGAGAGAGAGAGAGACAGCGAGTGCGAGTAGAGAGAGAGAGAGATTGGGTTTTTCTTAGAATGTAATAGATGCGGAATAAAAACACGTTTTTTGTTAAGCTCACAAAAAATGCGTTTTTTATAAGTTTTTGACAAAATGGGAAATAATTAATGTTGGATTAGCTACTAAATTGTTTGATAAATCAAACTAAAATAAATCTAATAACCATAATACCCCTTTCAACTCATCAATCTATACCCATCACTTTTTTTTTTATTTTATATTATTTATTTTTATGATTAGTAAAATTATTATTATTATCATTTATAATTAAAATAATACTTCACACTTAATTAATTTTCACTTAAAAATATTGAAAAATTCAAAAAGGAAAATTAAGAAAGGGTAATTAAGAAATTTATATTTTAAAAAGAAGGATTTTTTTTTTCTGTGTCCAAATCAAATGAAAATAGACTCTATTTATAGAGAAAAAAAATTAAGAATTTTTGTGTAATTTTTTTTTATTAAAAAAATTAATTTATTATGAAATAATTGAGGTAAAAAAAGGGGTGATATTTTCATTAAAAAAAGTGGTTTTTTTTGTGTCCAAATCAAACGAAAATAGACTCTATTTATAGAGAAAAAAAATTATGAATTTTGGTGTAATTTTTTTTTTTAAATTAATTTATTATAAAATAATTGAGGTCAAAAAAACGGGTGGAAAATAAAAAACTGAAATAAAACCAGCCAATCAGAAACCAACACGTGGCAGTTTGTTTAAAAAATAAAAAAAAAAATTTGGCTTGCGTACACGCGCATATATCGGCGCGTGTACTGCACGCGCCAAATTTCGTCCATTTACAACATGCCACGTGTCATTTTCGGAAAATATCTTCAAATTTGCCACCGCGTGAAATTACTAAAATGCCCCTGATTTGGGCGGGCTTTTGACGATCCTCCTTTTATATATATAGAGATGAGTTAATTGTTACGGATGTATATAACAATGGAGGTAAAAGATGAGTTAAATGTTACGGGCCTATATAATAACTAATAAGGGCCATGGATTCTAGGACCCTTGAGCGACATAAAAAGCACATAAAAGCCTAGGTGAGATGCAAAATTCCACAGAAATTCATATTTACACATTATCCTGCCCGTCACTATTATATCCAAATGTATAATACTTAAATTACTCTTATACCTAGGTATAAATTATTTTTTTCAAAGTTTTTTACCATTACTTAAAAATAATAATAAAATTTAATATTTTATTAATCAATTCACTCTTATACCCAAATATATAAAATTAAAATTACTCTTATACATAAGTTTTGGATTTTAATGAAATTTTAATCTAAATCTCTATTTGAGTGTAGTTATTTAAAACTCGTCTGATTTTTTAAAAAATTGATTTGAAATGAGAGACTCTTGAAATTATTCCTTTTAACAATTCTTCCGGAAATATTTCGCGGAAACATTAAAACCTGCTGAAACGTTACAAAGTCAAAATGACCGTTAGATGGCTTATCCTAAACGCTAAGGAGGGGAGTATTTTTATTTTAAACACCGATATCTAGTTCCATTCCCAAATCAGAATTGGGAGATCGAAAGGCGCTTTTGGTTACCCCCTCCGAGCTCTCGAAGGTGATCAAGAGGTATTTCCCCCAAAATTGATCGTTGTTCCTATATACGCGCCCATGGGTAACCCTAATTTGAATTCGCCCGTTTCATATCTTGATTTTATGGGGGTATTATTGATTGCTAGTTTATGTGTTGTTTTTCTTCTTGGTAGCTTTATTTCCCTGGTTGTGATGGTGGATTGCTTACCCACTTCCGTTTTCTAAACAATTTAAGGACTTGTGTCATTTTCTGTAAACCCTAACATTTTGAGATGATTGATTATTCTTGCTACCTTCTTCAAGATTTCTGTAACTATAATCTCTCTCTCTCTCCTCACCTCCTTCTTACATACAGGTACTGTCTAATTGTTTAAATCATCACATTATTTTGTACTATCACTTGAGAAAGTTCTTGGTTAATCCTTATTCACCACTATTTTGTACCATCTGGCTTCAAAAGACAGAAATTTTCATCTTTGAGTCACTTATATTCTAGAGGGTGTTTGATTCTAGGTTTAATTTCATTTTCAACCACTATACTTTGGCCCGACTTCCATTTTAACCATTATACTTATTTTTTTGCATGAAAAACACTCCACTCTTGGAAATGTTCGCCCAACCCCCAAAATTTAATCCCGTTAGATTATAATGGATGAAAAAACTTTAGTTATTCACACTTCCACCCCTTCATATGAAAGTTTAGGGGGGTGGAAGTGTGAATAATTTAAAAAATCCATCCATTATAATCTAAGGGGATTAACTTTTTGGGGCTTGGGCGAACATTTCCCAGAGTATAGTGGTTTTTGCGAAAAAAATAAGTATAATGGTGAAGGTGGAGTCAGTCCAAAGAACAGTGGTTGAAAATGAAATTAAACCTTGATTCTATTGTTTGATGACGATGCAAAATTTTGCAGAATTGGCACGGTAATCCAAATGATCAATGGAAAACTGTCAACATTTTCTTTCCAAGTTGATAATTTTTACATCATTTAACTAGCATCTATTAAAATTTGAAGACAACAGTTTAATCATCTAACTATTTTCTGCAAAAAGTTTTTACTTGTCCCTGCCACATAACTAGATTCATGGACCTAAAAAGGCTTATTTTGATGTTTAGCACTTCATGAAAGGGATGAATGTAAAGTTGCTCACATTTTATGATTCTAATTAGTTGATTTGGTTCGTGCGAAGGTCCCTTTTTTGTTTGGTTGGCTTTGCCTTGATCATTACCAATATATTACTCTCTCAAAGGCTGTTTTCTCCAATGTAACGAAGATGGTTTGTCAGTTCCGTTGTGTTGTGTTCTTTACCGCGTCAATCATTTCAATTTTGCAGGGTGCGCACTATGCAGGCACAAAGGAAATACAAATTCTATACTGTGTTTTGAAGAGCATGACTTTATGAAGCCAAATGATAAGCTAGCTCTGAAGCTTATGAATTCTTGTGCCGTTGCTGTGCTGAAGGAATTTTGCATATTGGGTGAGTGATGTGTACAGGTAATGATTGATTGTCTGAAAGGCACTACATGTTCTGTATTTTGAGTTCGCTATTATATATGTATCTAATTTGTTTTGTTCATGTTCAAGTTTTGTGCTGAAGAAGGAATGCCAGCGTCATCACACCAAAGACATGCCAGGTTTCTTCCATTTTTCTTTTGGTTCACTTAAAATTGTTTGTTAAACAGCCTTTATTGGGATTTTTGTTGTTAATGGTAAAATACATTGATGTGGTTGCTCGCTCTGCTGAATGGGTGGAAGGATTTTCAGAGGTTCCAAGGTGGGGACTTCTAAGAAAGGAGCAAACTTCAGATTATGTTTAGGTAAGCTACCTCTTTCAGTTACATTTCTGATGCATCTCACATCTTATCAATATTTAATCTGCTATATTTCATGTCCTTTAGCATGAGTGCATGTTGTAGAGTATGTAGCAAGCATATCCACTCTAGCTCATCTATTCCGTGTTTTACTTACCCAAAACAATCTTTAGTTTTTGTAATGAATTACTCAAGATTTATAATATGTGGGATTGTTTGTCGAATTTATCCACTAAAAATGGTCACGTTGTCCCAAAAATAATATCGATAACTAATTTTAGAATTTTATTAGGTTATTTTTTTTCTTAATTCTTGGATGAAGTTCATTCAAACTAACAAATTAAAAAGTTCGAGAGTATAATAAATAAAAAGTATACACTCGAGCCCGAAGCACTAATTTCAAGCAAGTTTAGGAATTTCATTTCTTAATCGATTCAATATTAATTTTTGGTCAAATTCACAAAAAATCATTCAACTATTGGTCAATTGTGAATTTCATACCCAAACTATTTTTTGTTCCATTCTCTACATTAAACTGTTTATTTTGTTGCATGGAGGATCACTCAAACTAACGACAATCAAATTTTATTGTTAAGTTGTTATGTGCATTGCACATAACATAAATTTAAGGGCAAAATAGATACTTATTATGAATATTTGTTGATGTAAAAGCTTAGGGGGGGTTAAATAATATGATGTTGGCATAAGTTTTATCTCGTTAATTACAAAATACCTCCCATGTACATCATAACTATCCATAAGTACATTCAACAAAGGCGCAGAACTCCTGGTGGCATGACAATTAAACTCACATACTTTATCAAAACCAGTATCTGCAAGCTCCCGTAGAACTCTAGGATCTAGTGTCCATTTTGATGCTGATGAAATCTTAACCTTGTATTCACAACTCGTCATCTGCAAAATTGAACTTTCAATTGGGACTTCAAGACTACAAAACTTGCCATGAAAATGTGGGGAAAACACACTTTTAGGCCAAGAAACAATCATTAACTTCCAGAATAACCAAAGACATGAGCAATTGGGTTTCGAATTTGATTCAAAAATAATATGGTAAAATGAATGAATTTCATTTGTATGTGTGCGCCCAAAAAATGCAGTCAGGGCCAAAAAAGAGATAAGGAATGGCAAAGCTTTCTCTTGGTTTCCCAACCTGTTGCCCCAGAAGACAGCCTAAAATAAATAAGTGTATTGCTAACAAGTGCCCCTATGGCACTATTAATTCATAAATAGAAATAGTTCAATCAACACTCCCAATGTCTTGCTGATGATATGCAAAGTATTTCTTAATTTGGAACCTTATGACAAAAAATAAAACATACATATATTCATTATGTGCGTGATGTCCTACTGCTGATTCTATATTTGTATGTGCTGAAAAGTGGTGGTCAGCCCAAGTTGCTTGTCGAATGATCAATTTGGGTTGTATTTCGATGGGGTTTACCACTTTAGCTAATTGTTGTTTTACAAGAAATTTGGTTAGAAATCTTAGGATTTCATGATTCTACTTCAGAAGCAAAGTTAGCGATATTTTCATCAGAATGGTTGGGAAAAAATGGGATCTAATTGATTTTGACTTGCAAGTGAATGCCATTTAGACTAGCTGGGGGTGTGGGTCCTATACATTTAATCAACTTGCAAACCTGGGGAAGGACAATTTGCAAAATATCAAGCTTGCTCGGGGTTTTGAAATCTAGGCTTCAGTATGTTCAAACCCTAAACCCTAACAGAGACTCTAGCGCTCTCCTACTACTCTCCTACAAAACAATGAACTACCAGCATACACAGTCACAACTCAAAAGTCTCTCTTCTGATTTTCTGGATGCTTTTCTCCTCTCTACGACCTTCTATTTATAGTCTTAAAAGAAAACTAAACAAAGTAACTTAATCAATTTTTCGAGCCCTTAATTCAGCATCATAATGGTAGCTACAATTACAGCTTTGTAACTCCATCCATAAGAGCCTAAGTTCAGCCTTATATTCAGCAACTTGTCTCTCTTCCATTCTCAAGTCAAACTACATTCTCTTGGCTTTGACCTGTTCTTTCGCCATGAGACAGACAGAGCCCAAAGGGATTCATTATCCCAGTTGGGTCCATAATGGCCATGTTTTGGAGGGATTTTTCTTCGATTATCAATGTGTACATATATGTGTGACTGTGTGTATGCTCCCTCAGTCTCATTTATTGGAAAATTACTCTTAAATACAATGTGCTTTTTTATGTTTTTTTTCTTCACATGATGCATTTTTCAAAATAAAAATGGACGAAGTTAACAATTGTTATCGCGTTGATGACAGGGTTAAAACCCGTTTACCCACCTCTTCCCCAGCCTCGCCTCCACCTCCACCCCCTCCTCTGCCCCCTAGGGATGATGAAGGTTATGGAAAGTTTGTTATCACAATAGCATTTCGTTAGAGTTTTTAACCCCACTAGTGAAAAAAGAAATTCGTTGGATTATTTTAAAACTAATTAAGAAGTACTATGTCGCATTGCTTAGACAGTAACAAATACATTTCTTTATTTGATAAAAATCACGAATGCATGTTGCATATAGTAATCATTTGACCGTTTATATTGGCGAACTTTAGTTTTTTAGCAGTCTCTAATATATTTGCCATTTAGAAATCCATGACATTTAGTACATCAATTTCTCTTTATTACCTATTTACTTAACTACCTTGGTACTAGTTGATTCTTAATTATCAATACCTTTTAGTGAAGGATAACTATCTGATCTGCTGGTTCCCTTCTTGGTGCAGGGATTAATGTCTATTAGACGCACTTTTTCTAAGTGATTCTCCCCCCGTCCCATAAATATGTTCCCACTTTATATTACGAACGTCTCATTTCTAATTTTGAATGGTTTAAACAAGTAAATTTCCAAAATTTGAGGGAATGAGTGTGGATAATGGGCTAAGATTAGTGATCCTTTGTGTGAATCTCATGTTTATTAGGGGGTACTAATGGAAATAAAATATATCACTAAATTGTTTGAAAAGTCAAATGGGAACATCTTTATGGGACGGAGGGAGTATTATTAGCATGGTCTTTGTGTCTTTGTTAGTGGTGCTCAGATTGTGTTAGTTTTAGTCTCCTTGTGCATGCTTTGGCATGGGGGTGAGTTAAGTTTTTGCGATGTCTTTCGTGCTTCTTGGCTGTTTTTTGATATGTCTATGTAATTTGATATTTAATAAAAACTTCCTGCTCTCTACTCTAAATGAAAAAAAAAAAAAACTCATTATGAAAAGAATTTGAAATGCGAAGAAAAGAGCAATCTGCAAATGATTTTCATTTATTTAGCAGACTTGTGATAAGAAGCCCTGAACAAGAGAACTAGTATTTTGGGTGCTAGTGAAGATAACAATCATAGTCTAAGCTTAGCCTTTTAGGGCTCGTTTGGTAGGCCGATAGGATTAGCTTTGTGTTAATAGTGTGTTAATAGTGGGGATTATTAATCGGGGATTAATAACACCACCCTTTTCTTGGGGATTAATATGAAGGGGTTAGAGGGGATAAGAGTGGATAAGAAGCTTATCCGAGTTGTACCCAGGATTATTACTCCCATTGCATTTAGCCTACCAAACACCAAGATTATTGGACTAATAATCATATCCAACTCTAATCAGGCTACCAAACGACCCCTTAGTGTATAATTTGTTTAAAGAAAATGAGAACTGTTTTAGGAAACTGAAAATGTAATTTTCAATCTAATACACCATTTATTTTATTTTCCTCGTACACATTGTTGCTATTTGCAATTCTTGTTTACTGTATTTCGTGAATTTTATCATGTAAAGCATATCAACAGGCAACATCTAGTGTGATACTTTCCTGTGGTATCAAGCTCTTTTGCTACAGGACCAATTTTATTTCTGCTACTCTATTTTCTTGACTGATGGAAACAGCTTTTTTCTCGGCGCCAATCACTATTGAAGTTTGCTCTCACAAGGTTGGGAAAAGGTAATTATGTGTATAAGGAAATGGTTTTTTGGATTAAAATTTACTTATTATTTTCCTAGTTCCTAAAGTATTTTGTACTTCTAGTCCTTATAGTATTAGCATGTTGGAATAATAACTATTACAAAATCAGATGGAAATTACAGAAAACTTTTAAAATAGAAATATAAAAGAAAAGAGAAGTAAACGGAATTGTCGAAGATGTCCGAGTCGTGTGCAATCAATTTCCTCAAGACAAATTTCGCCACCCAAATCTCGGTCCCATGTTTGTGGGTCCCAACCTTGAGTCCGTTACTCTTTCCAAGACAACGCATAATTAATTCAGCTCGAATAAATCAAAATTATTCTATGATCATTATTGCAATCCAAACAGTCTAGGGTTCAATCTAAACTGACATACTTACAATTTAAACTCAAAAGTCTTACATCATTATTCAATGTCTAGAAAACATAAAATTAAATGATGAAAATCCTCAAATCATTCTCCATCTAGTGCTTATTTGAAAAAATAGAGAATACGAAAGGGTGAGCGAACAATGCTCAGTAAGTTCATATACGGACCCCTCCGAATGCTAAGAAAAGGTGACCACAAAATAAATAATCTTTTTCAACGAGGCAATAGCAATGTGAACGATAACTTTCAAGATTTATTCAAAAGAACGAAACAGAACAATTAACAATATGATCCAATCATTACAAGACGAATATTTTAACAGTGTCATGATCACGTAAGCGGTCAATCGACCTTATCAAATTAAAAGCCCACAAGGAGCACAAATACAAAACAGTGATTTCGGAACACCCCACTGCTGATCCTCACCAGTGAACAAAATGCCTAAAAGGCCAAATTACATTTATACCACATTAACATGGGTTATTTAGCTTAGTGATCATGTAGAGTAATTACCAATTCATATTCAAGAATACATATTGAGATATGCAAACGACAATACTTCATGTACAAAAGAATATTAACATGAAGCCACAAAAGTTTGAGATATCCAAATATTGACTTTTATCAAAAGACGTTCGACGGAGTCAACACAAGTATCAACCCAAAGTTGACTTTAAGGTTTTCAAGGACGGACATTTTCAATAAAAATTCATGGAAACCTAAGAATTGAAATGAAATATCAAATACCTAATTAGAGGTATAATTCCTTACCTTATTGTAGCAAGCTAGCACTGCCACTAGAACGGAAATGGTTGCACCTAGTGTTGCTTCCCAAAACCTAATAACAATAAGTATAACTATTACTAATAGAACCCTTACTATTTCCATTGATTTAAAACAGTAAAATTAAAAGGATGACTCCTCTAAAAATATACCCATACTACAATATATCCTCATCGTAATTTTTTTGACAGTAGCATTCCAAGAGTTGATTATTATATCCTACAAATTGATTATCATATTATTTCATGGTTCATACTAATATAAGGTGGATGACTCCATCCACTATATAAATAATCAAAGGCACATTTCCCTTAGAATTGACCACTCACATGACACAACCTACTCCAACCACTGTACCCCCATCATTTCCTATAGTAATACAATCTTTATTAAAATCACAGTAGAACAAAACTTACCTTTTCCTTCTTTCTTTCTTCTACGACAACTGCAACATGCCTTCTCCTACTGCAACCTTGACTCTTTTGTTATTTGTGAAATCACAAGTAATATATTTATACTCCAATGGCTGTCCCATGATATCCCCTAATTAAGTAACGGCCGACCCATGGTTGGTCTCAATTGATTTTGTAACTTTCGAATAATGTCTTAAAAAAAATCCCTCCAGATTACCTCGACTTGTTATAAATGACGGTTTAAATTTATTTATTTATTTATTTATTTATTTATTTTATGGATATTACATACTTACCTACTTAAATAAAGTTTGGTCCCCAAATTTAACGTACCTTGTCAAACAAAAAGGTGTGGATACTTCTCGCGTATCTCACTTTCCAGTTTCCATGTCGCTTCCCTTTTCTTCTCAGACTTTTTCTTTTGAAACTCCATTGATTCTTCTACCAGGTGTGCTCGATCGAACACTTCAGCATATGTGGGCAACTTCAGTGCAGTCAGGCGATAACTAATATTCGAATTTAAACCTCTCTCAAATTTTAGGGCTTTCTGGCTCTCATTTTCAAAGAAAACTGCATAGCACATTAGCTCCACAAATTTAGCATCGTACTGGTCTACAGTCATTTTTCCTTGTACCAAATTCAAGAATTCAACCATCTTTCTTTCTCTAACACTTGGTGGGAAGTACTTATTGTTGAAAGCCTGTACAAACATGTCCCACGTATACCCTTCCGTTCCATCTTATTCGGCTCGACGCTTTTCTGCTTTCCACCACTGGTTCGCTTCTCCTTCTGGGACAAATTAAGGTGGCAAAAATCACCTTTTGTGCATCATGGTTTCAAATATCTTTTCCATACTTTCCATCCAATGTTCAGGTTTTATTGCCCCAGCTGACCCCGAGAATGCCTTTGGATTTCGCTTTTGAAAACTTTATAATGGGTCCTTTGCATTTTGTTGGGCCGGAGCCACCATTGTTCCTTGAATTTGGGCTTGAGCAACTTGTCCCACCCCTGCTACAATTGCTTGTGTCAGGTTAGCCAATAGCGTGGCTAGTGTAGGATCGGCTTGATTATTTCCTTCATTTGTGTTCAGCTCTTCGCCACCTCGATTGGACCGAGTTCGCCTACTGCCACTTTTCTTCCAGACATGCTGCTCTGAGAAAATACGCGACTTATATTAGATACATTCTTAAATTTGTGTCGACTGAACCCAATTCAGACTACAATCATACAGAAGTGAAATACTAGAAGCATAATTTATCTTTCATTTTAATCATCCAAACTAATACAAGTATTCGTTACTACAAGTCCCAATTCTTCTTAAACAAAACACAAAAAGAAGAACTAATTAAAGTTATTGGTATTTTTATTATCCATGAATTCTATGCTCAATCCTTTGTCGTAAATCCATTTATTACTGATGATCATCTTCCATGCTTTCACATGATTCCTCGTCCGAATTAATATTCACAACATCGAGCGGTGCATAGTCAGCTAGCTCCATTTCATCTTCCTCCTCCCCTACATCACTTACCTCTTCTGCTTGTTCTCCTTCCTCTTCCTCTTCGTCTGACTCATCATCGATTTCTATAGGCTGATATTTCGACCCTTCTTCGGTAATTTCCTCAATTTGCTTCTCAAGCATCACAACTTGCTCCAACAGTTCATTTCTTTGATCCCTTAAAAGATCACGCTCTTGACATACCAGAGCATATGCTCATTAGAGACAAAAGGAAATTCTGGGACATCCACTCTAGGCTCAAAATTCGTTAAAGGTTCAAGATTGAATTCAATCTCAGGAAATATAGGTTCTCCAAGAAGAGGTCCCGACAATATAGGATTGGGAACAACAGGTTCAGGAAGTATGGGGTCAGGATCAACTTTTGGCTCGGGTACCACAGGTTCGTGATTAATTTTCGCTGCTTCAGGGACCATTGGTTCAGGGTTAACAACTGGTTCAACAAAAGGCTCGGGGTTATTCGCTATAATTTGAATCATGAAATAATATGATAATCAATTTGTAGGATATAATAATCAACTCTTGGAGAACCTATATTGCCGGGACCTCTTCTTGGAGAACCTATATTTCCTGAAATTGAATACAATCTTGAACCTCTAACGAATTTGGAGCCTGGAGTGGATGTCCCCGAATTTCCTTTTGTCTCTAATGAGTTATATACTTTGGTATGTCAGGAGCGTGATCTTTTAAGGGATCAAAGAAATGAACTGTTGGAGCAAGTTGTGATGCTTGAGAAGCAAATTAAGGAAATTACTGAAGAAGGGTCGAAATATCAGCCTATAGAAATCGATGATGAGTCAGACAAAGAGGAAGAGGAAGGAGAACAAGCAGAAGAGGTAAGTGATGTCTGCATCGCTCGATGTTGTGAATATTAATTCGGATGAGGAATCATGTGAAAGTATGGAAGATGATCACTGTAACAGCGACGACGACAGTGATTGAGCATATAATTCATGGATAATAAAAATTCCAATAACTTTAATTAGTTCTTCTTTTTGTGTTTTGTTTAAGAAGAATCGGGACTTGTAGTAACGAATACTTGTATTAGTTTGGATGATTAAAATGAAAGATAAATTATGCTTCTAGTATTTCACTTCTGTAAGATTGTAGTCTGAATTGGGTTCAGTCGACACAAAATTAAGAATGTATCTAATATAAGTCGCGTATTTTCTCAAAGCAGCATGTCTGGGAGAGAACGTGGCGGTAGGCAAACTCGGTCCAACCTAGGTGGCGAAGAGCCGAACACAAATGAAGGAAATAATCAAGCCGGTCCTACACTAGCCACGCTATTGGCTAACCTGACACAAGCAATTGTGGCAGGGGTGGGACAAGTTGCTCAAGCCCAAACTCAAGGAACAATGGTGGCTTCGACCCAACAAAATGCAAAGGACCCATTGGAAAGTTTTCAAAAGCGGAATCCAAAGGCATTCTCGAGGCGAGCTAGGGCAATAAAACCTGAACATTGGATGAAAAGTATGGAGAAGATATTTGAAACCATGACTTGCACGGATGCATAAAAGGTGAATTTTGCCACCTTTGTCCCGGAAGGAGAAGCAACCAGTGGTGGAAAGCAGAAAGTGTCGAGCAGAACAAGATGGAACGGAAGAGTATACGTGACATGTTTGTACAGGCTTTCAACAATAAATACTCTCCACCAAGTGTTAGAGAAAGAAAGATGGTTGAATTCTTGAATTTGGTACAAGGAGAAATGACCGTAGACCAGTATGATGCTAAATTTGTGGAGCTAATGCGCTAGCTTTCTTTGAAAATGAGAGCCAGAAAGCCCGAAAATTTGAGAGGTTTAAATTCGAAGATTAGTTATCGCCTGACTGCACTGAAGTTGCCCACATATGCTGAAGTGTTAGATCGAGTACGCCTGGTAGAATAAGAATCAATGGAGTTTCAAAAGAAAAAGTCTGAGAAGAAAAGGAAGCGACATGGGAACTGGAAAGTGAGATACGCGAGAAGTATCCACACCTTTTTGTTTGACAAGGTACGTTAAGTTTGGGGACTAAACTTTCTTTAAGTGGGTAAGTAAATATCCATAAAATAAATAAATAATAAAATAAATTTAAAACCGTCATTTATAATAAGTCTAGATAATCTGGAGGGATTTTTTTAAAGACATTATTCGGAAGTTACAAAATCAATTGAGACCAACCATGGGTCAGCCGTTACTTAATTAGGGGATAATCATGGGACAGCCATTGGAGTATAAATATATTACTTGTGATTTCACAAATAACAAAAGAGTCAAGGTTGCAGTAGGAGAAGGCGTGTTGCAGTTGCTGTAGAAGAAAGAAAGAAGGAAAAGGTAAGTTCTGTGATTTTAATAAAGATTGTACAATGGTTGGAGTAGGTTGTGTCATGTGAGTGGTCAATTCTAAGGGAAATGTGCCTTTGATTATTTATATAGTGGGTGGAGTTATCCACCGAATATTAGTATGAACCACGAAATAATATGATAATCAATTTGTAGGATATAATAATCAACCCTTGGAATGCTACTGTCAAAAAAATTACGATGAGGATATATTACATACATCATGGGTATATTTTAAGAGGATTCATCCTTTTAATTTTAATGTTTTAAATCAATGGAATTAGTTAGGGTTCTATTAGTAATAGTTATACTTATTGTTATTAGGTTTTGGGAAGCAACACTAGGTGCAACCATTTCCGTTCTATTGGCAGTGCTAGCTTGCTACAATAAGGTAAGGGATTATACCTCTAGTTAGGTATTTGATATTTCATTTCAATTCTTAGGTTTCCATGAATTTTTATTGAAAATGTCCGTCCTTGAAAACCTTAAAGTCAACTTTGGGTTGATACTTGCTTTGACTCCGTCGAACGTCTTTTGATAAAAGTCAATATTTGGATAGGACAAAAGATACGAAAAGAAATTAACCTCAATTGAATTTCAAGATGGTTCCAATAATTAAATCCAAAGCAAGGGTATTTAGTTCTTCATGCAAATCAATAAAGCTCTCTAGGAAAAATAAATGTTCGAACCCTAATTATGTTATCAAAAGAACTATTTATACTTCCTCCTAAAACCTAAATTAACAAGGAAAGCAAAATGGAAAAACACATAAAAAGTTTCCAAAACGTAATCAACCAGCTGCAGAAGTGACGTCACAAACCGTAGGATAGCACGAGTCGTGACCTTGCCTTTTCATTCGTGAAACGAGTCGTACCACTTTTTTTGCTCGTGCTGCTTTGAGGAACGACTCGTGCTCCAAAGCACGAGTCGTGCCTTTTCCTGATTTTCCAGTCTTCCCAGCGTTGCTCCTTGGTCCCTGAAACTTTCCCTTTTTGCACTTTGACCCTTGGACCTTCGGTTGACATGGCTTGTTGACTGTTGACATCCCGAAGGGACAAGGATAAGCCTATGGCTTTTAATGATTCTTACGCGTCGAAAATTCGAGCGGGGTAATACGGGTTACCTTTAAGAAATCACTTATGTGAGAGAGTGATGGATGAAAATCCACTGTGTAATAAAATACCTTGCAAGTACAAGTTACCGAAGTAGCAGTACAAGTAAAGGTCGAACCACAGAGACTTGAGTGTTTCAACAAGTTGATTCAATTTGTGCAGAAAGTAACAAAATGGGGGTTTTTGATTTGGTTTATTGATTAAACTACTAAAGCAAGAAATTAAACTAATGAATTGAAGAAAACAAATAAACAAGAAATAAAGATTTAACCAGATTAAAGAAAATTCACGGATTGGATTTCGTACTTGTATCCCTTCTATGCTAGGGTTTAATCTATAATAAAAATAACAGTCTCGTTCAAAGATTCTTTCACTTGATTAAGGGTTGGGACGTTTGGTGTTCGAATTGCAACCCTAATATTTCTATCGTATTGTAAATTTCGCTAGGTCAAAACAATACTCAAGAAATTCATTAAGCAATAAAGAAATAAACGAATCTAGGTTTTCTTGAATTTCGCTAGGTCAACAATCAAACCTAATTAATGAAATAGTGAGCTTTAGATAAATTGTCCACGCTAGTGCAACAATCTAATCCAAATAAATCGAATGATAAATATTTCATCAAATATGAACGAGAAAGTTTGGAAGAATTAAAATCTTACTAGCATAGAAGTTCAACAATTACTACATCCAATCCATGAAATAGGAGTTTAGCTACTCATGCTCATGATAAGAATTACAAAAATTGAAATAAGAAACATAAACCTAAACCTATGATTGAAGAGATGAAATCCTTCAATTCTCCAAGCCTTCAAAATTCAAATGGAAAATAAAGCATAAAATAATTGTCTACTGCAGTTTTCAATTTATCCTAGGGAAGAAAGGGGTCAAATTAGAAAAGGAAAACGAAAATTCTGAAAACGGGGCATGGGCGGTCACCCATGTGGGGGCTGGGCGGCCGCCCACTTGCACAGCAATTTTTGGTCTTCATCGTGAAACTCTTCTGGGCGGTCACCCACCTTGATCTGAGCGGCCGCCCACGTGTACAGCGGCTTCAAAAGCTTGGGCGGTCGCCCACCTCAACAGACGTTTCTCAAGCTTTCTTTCTTCCTGAATTTCTTTAAATTACTCCCAAGTCCTCTTCTTTCATTGGCCAGTTTGCTTCACCAACTTCTCTAAATTCCCGAACAGTCCTCAAACTCTCGGATCACTTCGATCTTCAATGATAACTAATCAAACTTTGACCCTCAATTCCCTAAACTATATTTAGGCAAATAAATACTGAAATTGCCTCTAAATCACAATAAAACTCATTCAACTCTCAAACTCACTAAAGTTCATTAAATTACATCAAAGCTATTCTAAATACATGAAAATGGCCGTAAAAGATCCGGAAACATAGGAAAATAATACTCCCTCCGTCCCATGATAATATATAAACTTTCCTTTTTGGGCATCCCACAATAATATATACTTTCCTAAAATGGAAATGAATCTTTACTATTCCCTCCACTCATTCTCTCTCCTACATTATTTTAATACTCACATCACCATTATAATTTACTATTTTCTCCACTCATTCTCTCTCCTATTTTATTTTCACACTCACAACACTTTCAATATAATAATTCCTCCTTAATTCCCGTGAAAAACTAAAAGTCTATAAATTCATGGGACGGAGGGAGTATATACAAAATCCATTCATCAAATTTCCCCACACTTAGACCATTACTCGTCCCTGAGTAATATCCTAACTCCAATCTAAAACAGGTCTAAAACAGATGTGCGAAAGAAAATGATCCCTAGTCTCCTCTACGCGCCAACACAAGTCAGTCAATAATGAACTAACGGAGTATACAAAACTCCGTCTCCATGAGACTCCCCAAAAGATAGATAAATGGCCCTAGTTTGATATCAACTCCCATGATACAATGATCATCCAAACTAGGACCCACACAATGTAGTGGGGGGAAACTAAAATGTCCTAAAAAATTCCCCTACACTAACTCACACTACCACAATGTAACTCCCTCGTCAAAAGCTAATGTGAGGTTAAGGATCCTCACAAAGACTTACCTCGTATAAATCTCCAACACCCCTTATAACTCCACAGTAAACGAGGATTTCTACCCTAACACCACTAGCCAAACCTCCATCTCCGATTGTGAAAATCCTACCCGAACACTCCAAACCTCCCTTAGGACGCCACTCCGGTGAATAAGAAGATAATTCGCTCATGTTCTCACCTTTTGCCTATTTTTTATTTTTATTTATTTTATTTTTTTTGAAGTTTTTTTTTTTTTTTTTTGAAGTTTTTTTTTTTTTTTTTAACATAGAAACATCTACACATATACAAGTGGTGATAAAAACAACACAAATCAAATAATATGTACCCTATCCCTTTATTTTATGTTGTGCTTGCTGCTGCTGCGATGGCTGCGTCTCCCATGATGGCCAACCCATCAACTCCTGCGGGTCCCGGTACTGCGGTGGATGGTATGGAATGTGCTGCGACGCTGGAGGAGGTGGAAGTCTGTCCCTAATCTCGCAAAAGATTGCCGTCTGCTCATCCTCCATATGCTGCCTCCACATGCTAGCAGCGTAAAGGTCCTCAGTAACCCGAGACTGTAACTGTCTCTGACTTTCCTCCATACTTGTCAATCTCTGATCAAAACCAACATACGGACCTCGCAGTTGCCCGATCTCATTCGCCAAAGACTCCACATGACCAGCCATATAATAGGCTGCCTCCGTAGGAGTGAACTGCTGCTCCTCCATCTCTTCCTCTACAACTCTCTCTCCTTCCTCTAGATGACCCTTCACCTTGCTGCAAAGTATGCCCTTTGTTTGTAAGAGTCTTTTTGCTCACAGCAGTCCCAGATGAAACAATATCTCTCACAATCCGAAGATGAGTGAAATTAACCCCCGCTCGCTCAATCAACACGGAAATCAGTAAAGGAAAATTAAAATTGCACCTGTCCATAGCCTTGTACGTGTTTACCATCTCCATAGATATTGTCAACCCGGTATTGAAGTTCTGACCGGATAACACCACATTCATCAAAAGGGCTCTCCTCCAATGCACATCACCATAATGAGACGTGGGCATGATGCGCTCACAAATAAACATGTGTAAGGCCCTCATCCTAAAATTCAAATCCAGAGCCTTTTTCACATTCCCATTTCTCAACATGGACAAATCTATATCCACAAAATACGGGGCCAACCTATCAAGATTACCCGCCACATTCCTCTCCATAATCTGAGCATTAGTATAATAGGCACATGAATTATTCTCATACCCGGGAGACACCATCCCGTAATAACTATTAATGTCCTCACCGTTATACCACACATTTTTGCCCCTCGCAACCGCACACTTCCTCACATCCCCCGCCTCATATGCATTAGCATAAAATTCTCTCACTAATAATGCCGACCCCCCATTAGCTGGTCGACTTGCCAAATTACCCCACCCGTACCTTTGAAAAATTTCATCCAACTCAAGCTCCTCGGGCTTGAACTCATTTTCAGTTGCAAAGCCCTTATTTTCATATTTATCAAAAAAAGTTTTCGCTTTGCTCCCCACAAATTTTGTTGCATCAAAAGCAACTTCCGGGACGGGGGAATTTCTTTGCCTTGACATTCTGATCTCAAACCCACAAAAACATGCACAAAGTAGGCACTAAAGAAGACGAGGGTGAAATCTTACTTGCCGGAATTTTGCCGGAGCATTCTCCGGAGTATGCTGGAATGTCGCCGGAATTGTAGAAGATGACCGGAGAAACCTTTGGCAATTTCTTTGCAATTTCTCAAAAATTCTTCAAAAACTTGCTTGAAAATAGTTAAATGGGTTTCACTTTTAGTTTAGGGAGTTGATTATGGTGGGGGAAGGCACTTTAGGGAGAAAAGATTGAGGCTTTGGGTTCTTGGAAGGGGAATTTTAGAGAGAGGAAGTGAAGGGGGCGAAATTTTGAAGAGAGGAGGGGGAGGGCACTTTGAATTTTTGGAGAGAGGGAAGGGGGGAGGCGGCTTAGGGTTAAAAATCAAACGCCAGAAAATTGTTGTGGGCGGTCGCTCACCTCCTCTTGGGCGGTCGCCCATCTGTCCAGAAGTTTTACTCTTTACGTCTTATGCACATGAGCGGTCGCCCACACCCATTTACGCGGTCGCCCATCAAAACAGCAATTTTATCCTTTCTTTTATTCCGCCTTGGGCGGTCGCCCACATAACCTTGGGCGGTCGCCCACAAATACAGCAGGTTACATAAATTTTTCAAATCAATATGGGCGGTCGCCCAACTCTTCCTAGGCGGTCGCCCACCTCAACAGTGGAATTTTTGGCTGGCTCCTCATCTGCACATCACCACAAAACAACACCCAAAGCATAATATCTATTTATACACTAAAATTGACTCATATTTTGATCACACTTTCGTTGCCTACGTCCCCATTAACGTGGGCGGACTTCCCACAATAATAGGCTCAGGTCACCGTAGTTCGACACGTTCACGAAATAAAAGATGAAAAACATAATTTTTTTAATGAATACCTCCACCCCCACACTTAAACAATGCTATGTCCTCATGGCATAAACCAAGAAAAACACAATACAACCTAAATGAAAAGATGAAAATAACCGAAAAGAAAATACCGAAAGCAGTAAATGTTACTTACATTGGGTTGCCTCCCAATCAGCGCTTTGGTTATAGTCGTTAAGCTCGACGTCATGCCAGGTGGCCTCCTCCGGGTCCACCAACTCGATCACATCAATCTCATTGATGTCCTCCAAAATGGACACCCCTTCATAATATGGTTTCACTCGGTGACCATTCACTTTAAACACTGTGTCATCTTTTAAATCTTTGAGCTCAACTGTTCCGCACGCACCACCATCTAGAACTCAACTTACCCGGAAAGAGCTTTAAACGAGAGTTGAAGATAAGGACCTTCATACCCGGCCTTATGAACTTGGGCTTCAAATTTTTGTCGTGGTATCGCTTGGTCCTTTCTTTGTACAACTTTGCGCTCTCATAGGACTCTTGGCGGAGCTCCTCAAGCTCATCAAGTGCAAGCAACCTCTTTGCTCCCGCGGCATTCAAGTCCATGTTCAATTCTTTAACAGCCCAATACGACTTGTGTTCCAACTCCACCGGGAGGTGACATTCTTTCCCATACATTATCCTGTACGGACTCATTCCAATGAGTGTTTTATATGCCGTTCTGTATGCCCACAATGCATCCCCCAACTTGTATGCCCACAATTCATCCCCCAACTTTAATGCCCAATCTTTTCTGTTGGGACGCACTGTTTTCTCAAGAACACCCTTTATTTGCCGATTACTCACCTCCACCTGACCCGAAGTTTGAGGATGATATGCTGTAGCAAGCTTATGTACCACCCCATACTTTTTCAAAACTGTATTGAACCTCTTGTTGGTGAAGTGAGTACCTTGATCACTGATAATCGCTCGCGGCACTCCATACCTGCTAAAAATGTTACCAACCACAAACTTGGAAACAACATTAGCATCGTTAGTCCGGGTAGCAATTGCCTCCACCCACTTTGAAATATAATCAACAGCCACAAGTATGTACATATAACCATGGGACGGGGGAAAAGGGCCCATAAAATCAATGCCCCACACATCAAAAATATCAACTATCAGATTATGTTTTAAAGGCATCTCATCTCTCTTTTCTATGTTCCCGGACTGTTGACATCTATCACAACTAATGCAAAACTCTTGAGCGTTTTTGAACAAAGTGGGCTAATAAAGACCCGATTGAAGCACTTTTCTAGCGGTCTTTTGGCCACTAAAATGACCCCCACGTTGGAGTTCATGACAAAATCTCAACACACTACTTTTCTCATGGTCCGGGACACATCTCCTCACAATTTTATCCGGGCAAATTTTCCACAAATAAGAATCATCCCAAATGTAGTGTTTCACATCAGACCTAAACTTGCGTTTTTGGTCATATGTGAAATGTGGCGGTATCATATTAGACACCAAGTAATTAACAAAATCAGCATACCAAGGCTCTTGGACATGTATAGCAAGAAATTGTTCATTCGGAAAATTTTCATTAACCGAAATCATACTCTCTTTGACATTAAGATACGAATAGTCCTCAAGCCTCGATAAATGATCCGCCACTACATTTTCAGTCCCCTTTTTATCTCGGATCTCAACATCAAATTCCTGTAACAACAACATCCACCTCAACAAACGAGGCTTAGCATACTTCTTATTAACCAAATATCTCAATGCAGCATGATCAGAATAAATAATTACCTTCGACCCAAGCAAGTAAGAACGAAAATTTTCCAAAGCAAACACAACAGCCAAAAATTCTTTTTCAGTGGTGGTGTAATTCAGTTGTGCATCATTAAGTGTTCTTCTTGCATAATGGAGACGGAAGGTAATTTATCTATTCTTTGTCCCAAAACAGCCCCAATAGCAAAATCTGAGGCATCACACATGATCTCAAAAGGGTGAGACCAATTGGGACTAGAAAGAATGTGGGCACAAGTCAACTTCTTCTTAAGCAAATTGAAAGTATCAACACACTCTTGATCAAAGATGAACTCCGTATCCTTGGCAAGCAGATTACATAAAGGCTTACAAATTTTTGAAAAGTCTTTTATGAATCGCCTATAGAAACCCGCATGCCCAAGGAAACTTCGCACATCCTTAACCGAATTCGGGGGAGGTAATTTAGCAATTACATCAATTTTTGCTCTATCAACCTCAATCCCCTTACTCGACACAATGTGCCCTAACACAATACCATGTTTCACAAGAAAGTGACACTTTTTCCAACTCAAAGTCAAGTTGGTTTCTCAACACCTTTTTAAAACAGATGCCAAATTCTTTAAACAACCCTCAAAACTATCCCCAGAACACAAGTCGCATTGGGCTGTTAGAGAATTGAACATGGACTTGAATGCCGTGGGAGAAAAGAGGTTGCTTGCACTTGATGAGCTTGAGGAGCTCCGCCAAGAGTCTTATGAGAGCGCAAAGTTGTACAAAGAAAGGACCAAGCGATACCACGACAAAAATTTGAAGCCCAAGTTCATAAGGCCGGGTATGAAGGTCCTTCTCTTCAACTCTCGTTTAAAGCTCTTTCCGGGTAAGTTGAGTTCTAGATAGTTAGGTCCATATGAGGTGGTGCGTGTGTATCCGCACGGTGGAGTTGAGCTCAAAGATTTAAAAGATGACACAGTGTTTAAAGTGAATGGTCACCGAGTGAAACCGTATTATGAAGGGGTGTCCATTTTGGAAGACATCAATGAGATTGATGTGATCGAGTTGGTGGACCCGGAGGAGGCCACCTAATTCCTTTGGGGCATGATGTCGAGCTTAACGACTATAACCTAAGCGCTGATTGGGAGGCAACCCAATGTAGGTAACATTTACTGCTTTCGGTATTTTCTTTTCGGTTATTTTCATTTTTGCATTTAGGTTGTATTGTGTTTTTCTTGGTTTATGCCATGAGGACATAGCAATGTTTAAGTGTGGGGGTGGAGGTATACATTAAAAAAAATTGTGTTTTTCGTCTTTTATTTCGTGAACGTGTCGAACTACGGTGACCTGAGCCTATTCTTGTGGAAAGTCTGCCCACATTAATGGGGACGTAGGCAACGAAAGTGCGATCAAAATATGAGTCAATTTTAGTGTATAAATAGATATTATGCTTTGGGTGTTGTTTTGTGGTGATGTACAGATGAGGAGCCAGCCAAAAATTCCACTGTTGAGGTGGGCGACCGCCTAGGAGGAGTTGGGCGACCGCCCATATTGATTTGAAAAATTTATGTAACCTGCTGTATTGGTGGGCGACCGCCCAAGGTTATGTGGGCGACCGCCCAAGGCGGAATAAAAGAAAGGATAAAATTGCTGTTTAGATGGGCGACCGCCCAAGAGGAGGTGAGCGACTGCCCATAACAATTTTCTGGCGTTTGATTTTTAACCCTAAGCCGCCTCTCCCCTTCTCTCTCTCCAAAAATTCAAAGTGCCCTCCCCCTCCTCTCTCTTCAAAATTTCGCCCCCTTCACTTCCTCTCTCTAAAATTCCCCTTCCAAGAACCCAAAGCCTCTTTTCTCCCTAAATTGCCTTCCCCCACTATAATCAACTCCCTAAACCAAAAGTGAAACCCATTTAACCATTTTCAAGCAAGTTTTTGAAGAATTTTTGAGAAATTGCAAATAAATTGCCAAAGGTTGCAAGGTGGGATTGTGAAGCTCAAAGGTGAGAGCTTTATGTGGAAATCAGTGTGCAAAGGAGTGGTCTTTCTTCTCCGGTCATCTTCTACAATTCCGGCGACATTCCGGCATACTCCGGCGACTGCTCCGGCGAAATTCCGGCAAGTAAGATTTCACCCTCGTCTTCTTTAGTGCATACTTTGTGCAGGTTTTTGTGGGTTTGGAATTAGAATGTCAAGGCAAAGATATCCCCCCGTCCCGGAAGTTGCTTTTGATGCAACAAAATTTGTGGGGAGCAAAGCGAAAACTTTTTTTTGATAAATATGAAAATAAGGGTTTTGCAACTGAAAATGAGTTCAAGCCCGAGGAGCTTGAGTTGGATGAAATTTTTCAAAGGTACGGGTGGGGTAATTTGGCAAGTCGACCATCTAATGGGGGGTCGACATTATTAGTGAGAGAATTTTATGCTAATGCATATGAGGCGGGGGATGTGAGGAAGTGTGCGGTTGTGAGGGGCAATAATGTGTGGTCTAACGGTGAGGACATTAATAGTTATTACGGGATGGTGTCTCCCGGGTATGAGAATAATTCATGTGCTTATTATACTAATGCTCAGATTATGGAGAGGAATGTGGCGGGTAATCTTGATAGGTTGGCCCCGTATTTTGTGGATATTGATTTGTCCATGTTGAGAAATGGGAATGTGAAAAAGGCTCGGGATTTAGGATGAGGGCCTTACACATGTTTATTTGTGAGCGCATCATGCCCACGTCTCATTATGGTGATGTGCATTGGAGGAGAGCCCTTTTGATGAATGTGGTGTTATCCGGTCAGAACTTCAATACCGAGTTGACAATATCTATGGAGATGGTAAACACGTACAAGGCTATGGGCAGGTGCAATTTTAATTTTCCTTTACTGATTTCCGGGTTGATTGAGCGAGCGGGGGTTAATTTCACTCGTCTTCGGATTGTGAGAGATATTATTTCATTTGGGACTGCTGTGAGCAAAAAGACTCTTACAAACAAAGGGCATACTTTGCAACAAGGTGAAGGGTCATCTAGAGGAAGGAGAGAGAGAGTTGTAGAGGAAGAGATGGAGGAGCAGCAGTTCACTCCTACGGAGGCAGCCTATTATATGGCTGGTCATGTGGAGTCTTTGGCGAATGAGATCGGGCAACTGCGAGGTCAGTATGTTGGTTTTGATCAGAGATTGACAAGTATGGAGGAAAGTCAGAGACAGTTACAGTCTCGGGTTACTGAGGACCTTTACGCTGCTAGCATGTGGAGGCAGCTTATGGAGGATGAGCAGACGGCAATCTTTTGTGAGATTAGGGACAGACTTCCACCTCCTCCAGCGCCGCAGCACATTCCATACCACCCACCGCAGTACCGGGACCCGCAGGAGTTGATGGGTTGGCCATCATGGTAGGCGCAGCCATCGCAGCAGCAGCAGCAGTACAGTTCAGAATCAAGCAGGAGTGGCTTGTTTGGTCCTTGGGACCATTATCAGTGATCTTGGTTGGAGGTATCCCCCTTTATTTTATGTTGTGCTTGCATTTGGGACAATGCAACTTTTTGTTTGGGGGTAGGGTACATATTATTTGGTTTGTGCTGTTTTTATCACCACTTGTATATGTGTAGATGTTTCTATGTTAAAAAAAAAACTTCAAAAAAAAAAAAACTTCAAAAAAAAAACTTCAAAAAAAACTTCAAATAAAAAGAAATAAATCAATAAATAAAAAAAATAAAAATATATATATATATATTGTTTTAGACCTGTTTTAGATTGAAATTAGGATATTACTCAGGGATGAGTAATGGTCTAAGTGTGGGGGAATTTGATGAGTGGATTTTGTATATATTATTTTCCTATGTTTTCGAATGTTTTACGGCCATTTTCATGTATTTAGAATAGCTTTGATGTAATTTATTGAACTTTAGTGAGTTTGAGAGTTGAATGAGTTTTATTGTGATTTAGAGGCAATTTCAGTATTTATTTGCCTAAATATAGTTTAGGGAATTGAGGGTCAAAGTTTGATTAGTTATCATTGAAGACCGAAGTGATCCGAGAGTTTGAGGACTGTTCGGGAATTTAGAGAAGTTGGTGAAGCAAACTGGCCAAGGAAAGAAGAGGACTCGGGAGTAATTTGAAGAAATTCAGGAAGAAAGAAAGCTTGAGAAACGTCTGTTGAGTTGGGCGACCGCCTAGGGAGAGGTGGACGATCGCCCAAGCTGGAGCCCCACAAAGCTTTGAAGCCGCTGTACACGTGGGCGGCCGCTCAGATCAAGGTGGGCGACCGCCCAGAAGAGTTTCACGCTGAAGACCAAAAATTGCTGTGCAAGTGGGCGGCCGCCCAGCCCCCACATGGGCGACCGCCCATGCCCCGTTTTCAGAATTTTCGTTTTCCTTTTCTAAGGAGGATTTGTTGCCCCTTTCCTAATTTGACCCCTTTCTTCCCTAGGATAAATTGAAAACTGCAGTAGACAATTATTTTATGCTTTATTTTCCATTTGAATTTTGAATTTTCCATTTGCATTTTGAAGGCTTGGAGAATTGAAGGATTTCATCTCTTCAATCATAGGTTTAGGTTTATGTTTCTTATTTCAATTTTTGTAATTCTTATCATGAGCATGAGTAGCTAAACTCCTATTTCATGGATTGGATGTAATAATTGTTGAACTTCTATGCTAGTAAGATTTTAATTCATCCAAACTTTCTCGTTCATATTTGATGAAATATTAATCATTCGATTTATTTGGTTTTAGATTGTTGCACTAGCGTGGACAATTTATCTAAAGCTCACTATTTCATTGATTAGGTTTGATTGTTGACCTAGCGGAATTCAAGAAAACCTAGATTCGTTTATTTCTTTATTGCTTAATGAATTTCTTGAGTATTGTTTTGACCTAGCGGTATTTGCAATACGATAGAAATATTAGGGTTGCAATTCGAACACCAAACGTCCCAACCCTTAATCAAGTGAAAGAATCTTTGAACGAGACTGTTATTTTTATTATCAATTAAACCCTAGCATAGAAGGGATACAAGTACAAAATCCAATCCGTCAATTTCTTTAATCTGGTAAAGTCATTATTTCTTGTTTATTTGTTTTCTTCAATTCATTAGTTTAATTTCTTGCTTTAGTAGTTTAATCAATAAACCAAATCAAACCCCCCCTGTAAGTATCCCAATCTGGGTCACCCGCTTCCGAGCACATGGGAAAAACCGCAGACTCACAAACCCAGTCTCGAAAACCTCTAGCACTCAAAACCCTCAAAAACCCTCAGCCAAACCAAGGGAGGAGCCTTTCTGGGATAAAAAGGGACAAAAGGACCTTTTGGGAATTTTCAGGAAATTGGAAAAGCATAAGTGGTCCGTACGGACCTCTTTGTTGCAATAATTACTGAATCCCCTTAAAGTCCACAATATTTCCTCAAATCCCGGAGAACATCATTACCCACATGCATGGTTGGTCCGTACGGACCTCTTTGCATGCTGAGATGGTCCGTACGGACCTCTTTGCACAGGGGACACCATCATTCCAGAA
Organism: Adenophora triphylla var. japonica; assembly: GCA_022495995.1. Lineage (NCBI taxonomy): Eukaryota > Viridiplantae > Streptophyta > Magnoliopsida > Asterales > Campanulaceae > Adenophora > Adenophora triphylla. The sequence goes on from JAFEMH010001500.1 coordinate 335,211, forward strand.
TATTCACAATTATTACAGATTTCCTCAAATCGAGGAAAACTAAAATTCTGGATAACCTACAAGGTCCGTACGGACCACTTTGCACAAAATCTACCACTATAAATAGAGGGCTCCCCCTCCCATTTCATTCACACCTCCCTCTTCTCTCCTCTCCCCCCAGCCTTCAGGCTCCCCTCTAAGACCCTTTGGGGCAATCCCGACCCCTTTCGGATCCTTCTGAGGCCTTCCGAGCTTCCTTGTGGTGCTCCGAAGCCTCTCCGAGCGCTCCCGCGACGCTCTCGCGCTGCCCCGAGGCACTCTTGAGGTACTCTGAGGCCCCTCGTGGTACTCCGAGGCCTTGCCTGGTCTTTCCCAAGGTGTTCCGGCTCTTTCCGAGTTAAACCGGCAACTGAAATGCACGCCGAAACTCTGCCCGAGTGATCCCTGCGATCCCGACGCACGCCGAAACTCTGCCCGAGTGATCACTGCGATCCCAACGCACGCCGAACCTCTGCCCGAGTGATCCCTGCGATCCCAACGCACGTCGAACCTCTGCCCGAACGCAACCTACAATCCCGAAACACGTCGAAACTCTGTCTGCAGACAACCGGCCCCTCCCGAAGCAATCCCGGTCCGTGCCGGAACACCATTCCATTCTCAAACACTATTCCCCAGCGGAAGACAGACACGAACCAACATTCGTAAGGCTTCCTTCCATTACTATTTCAATGCATTTCAATACGTAGTGTATAATGTAGACATCCGATACAACATGCATTTTTAAAAGCACACACACACACAACATTTAAAGAATATTAGGGGTATCCGAAAGACTCGTTTTTACGAGGCGACTCGGGTGAGCTCTAAGATTCTAATATTCTCTTCCCGAGGAGTCATCTGACCTCCGAACTCAAAAATCTCATCACACAACAAAAACAGTTTATTTCTAACCGATGCCCTTTTCAATGTTTTGGGCTTAATAAAAACGGCGTGGCGACTCTGAATGCGAAAACAAACGGCGAGACACCTCCAAATACGCTAAAGCGGAATAAGCCGGATGCGGGGGGAGCGAACGCGGCAGCTCTCGGATCCGCGACTTTCCCGAAAAGCGACAAATGCGAGATGCCGGCTCGCGCGAGCGGGGATCGGGTAATTTCGTTGTCGACTCTGTGGGAGGGCCAAATTACTTTCTGCCCTTATAATCTTTGCCCGGCATCCCTAAGGCCTATTTCAAAGAAATTCGGTGTAGTTTGGTCCTAACCAACGGCAATTCAAGAACCTAGGCCGTCAAATAAGCCGGACTGCCCAGCTCGCAGCGGCAATTCAAGAGCACCGGCCGTCGATGTAAGCTCGGACTTCGCCCACTCAACGGCAATCCAAGAGGCCTGTCGGTGTAAGCCGGACTTCGCTCAACGGATTTTCCACACCGTGGAAGGTTTCCCAAAGTGAATCCTCCACGGGCGTACAAAAGGCCGGCCATTACACGAGCCACGAACCGAAAAGGGGCCACTACGCCAGAAGCCGAAACCTTGGACCCGAAGGTGAAGATCCTGTCTTAACACGCTCCAAGCGCACTCGAGGCTAACATTTCGCTCTGGTCCTTACTCACTTCATCTTACCCGCACAAGCTCAAGTTGGAAGAAAGCATGGCCCGGACCATGGTTCCCATCACGGTGACACGATGAAGCGGTTCGAGATGATTGGCAACGTTAATTACGGCAACATCATCACCTTCACGAGCTCGACCTTCCAAAATTTGGGGCGACCATAATGAGCCTCTCTACATAACAGTTCAACCGGACGAGCGTCGTCTCCCTCGGGTGTTGGTAGATGGGGATCATCCATGAACGTCCTTCCATCCAAAATGATGGATTTGCTAGGGATCAAAGCAATCGATCTAAAGCCCTCAACTCGAGCAATCAAGGCATACGACTCAACATCCCGCCCGCCTGGGAATAGCCACCTTGAACCCGTGGTTTGGAAAACAAATGGTCCCGACAGATTTTCCAAGTCATCGACATCCCAATCACATTCATTGCCATTTTGGGACGCCGCTTGGCTACACCGGATCAATGGGGTGGCATCCACTTCTCCATCGGTGCGTAAAGTTCGTCCAAGGAACAGATCTTACCATCATCTACGGTGATAGCATAGTCACCGAAAGGACCGAAACAAACGGCGTCCCGGTTTTAGAAATCAAACCCGACGATGATGGCATGATGCTAACAAGGTTCACCATCCGAAAGCCCAAAGGCCCAAGTGTGCCACATAGACACGCCTTTGATTTGGGACAAGATCCCTCCCCGATGAAAATGATGAAGCACATGAACTACATCCAGGGGCTCGGTTTGGGAAAACGCCATCGGGGCACTCAACAAATCATCCATATCAAAGAACAGAATACCCTCCGTGGCTTGGGATACTTTCCTACTCCCGAACACATTGCGGAGGACAAGCGAGCTGCACGGAAACGCTCCACAGATAACAAAATAGGCTTGCACGCAATCTCCGATCTTCGTCCTTACGGCTTCGACATGACCAAGTACTTCACAAAGAAAGATGACAACTTGGAAGAAGATCCGAGAAAGGGAACAGAGCCGATCAACGCCAAACAAAGGCGGCCGACAACCATGGACAAGCTCCGGCGAACCTGGCAAGATTCGGAGGCCTCAAGCCAAATCCCGTCCGAAGAGCATTTCTCGACACACCGCCTCTACGGATCCATGACCACCACTATTCACAACGAATTTTGGTTCGGGAAAACCCCCTCTTTGGCGGAAGAACTCGAAAAACTCTCTGTCAACACTCTGCCTTCAACAAACGGGGGTCCGCATTCGAACTAGTAATGCCCAAGACAAAAGCAAAGACTCCGCGAGCGATGCTTGGGAACGAGCCACCGCTCCACTGCTCTTCAAAGAAGAAATCGAGATGCCGATCTAATCGATTTTGTTTCGATAACTCTGTGATAGCAATGATCGGGAACGGTGACACAAAGCCCTTCAAGCCCCATCTCCTATCAAGCTCATTGCCACTCAATAACCTGGGCCACTTTCTCGGACTCCACCGCCCGGCAAAAAGGACATGATCGAACAACTTGGTCGACCCTCGAGTCCTAGAGTCTAGTGTCAAAACTCATCCCGAGTCCATTAGCTTTAAATTTGAGTCTCTCGAGTCATCGATGGCCTCACGCCGGAAGATTACGAACTCATTGCCAATAATGTATTCCCGTATGCTCTTAATGAATGCTTCGATCTTTCCGAGTATCCTCTCATTGCATCTTTAACAAGCGATAAATTAACTAACACACAAATAGTTAATAACGATTCACTTGATAAAGAAGCGAGACACATTAAACGAACAATACATTAAGCACATCTTTAAGCATGTTGTCAAACGAGAGAAAAACCGGGCCCAAGTCGCTGAGAAGGTTTTAATCACAACGATTTGCAAGATTGGCTTGAAGAGCCAAAAGAGACGCAAGTCCAACGCCATTTCCAGCCAAACCGGATCTTCCAATACCTCAAGAACGGAGAAATCACCTTCATGAATAAGGAAGACCCACACACGGAGGTCAAAACCAAGAGCATCATGGCCCTAAAACGCCTAGCCTCTCACTTCGTCATCCTCGGGGACATGTTATACAAGAAACGCTACCAGCATGGGCCACTCCTACGCCGCATCAGCCAAGAAGAAAGCAAACAAGTTCATGAACGAAGTCCACAATGGGGCTTGCGGTCCCCACATGAACGCCCGAGCCACGATGCAAATCATTCTCGGGATGGGCTACTCTTGGATCTCCATGGAGGCAGATTGCATCCACTTTGTCCGAAGCCGCGACAAGTGCCAACCCGGTTCTCAACCTCAATCATCTGCCGCCCCACGATCTCTCTTGCATGACTACACCTTGGCCCTTTGCCACTTGGGGAATTGACGTCATCGGGAAAATCGCTCCGCCGCCGGCAAGAACGGTCACGAGTTCATCTTAGTAGCCATCGACTACTTCACCCAAATGGGTCGAAGCCAAGTCCTACAAAGTACTCACCTCCAGGAAGGTCGCTCATTTCCTCAAGGAAAACATCATCTGCCCGATACGGCATCCCAAATGAGGTCATATCGGACAACGGCTCACACTTCGAAGGGGAATTCAACGGGCTGGCTGAATTCAAGATCACACGCCACAAATCTTCTCCCTACCGGCCACAAACAAACGGCACCGTGGAAGCAGCAAACAAAACCCTCGAACGGATCATCCGAAAAATGACCACCCGAGGACGAGATTGGCCCGAGAAGCTGCACCTTGCACTTTGAGGCCACCGCACATCAGTCGAACGGCCACGGGAGAAACCCCATTTGCCCCGACATACGGGATGGAAGCAGTCCTTCCCATCGAGTGAAATTCCCTCGCTCAGAGTCTTTTGGAAAATGACATCAACGAAGTCGAATGGCTCCGAAGTCGACACGACGAATTGGCTCTGCTAGACGAGCGACGACTAAAGGCCATGGAACACGTCCGAGCCTATCAAAGCAGGATGGCTAGAGCTTTCGACAAGAAAGTCAAATCCCGAGACATCAGGGAAGGTGACCTTGTACTCAAAGAAAAGCCTCCCACTCGAACCAACCCACTGGGAAAATGGGAACCCACATGGATCGGCCCTTTCGTGGTTCAAAAGATCTTCTCCGGAGGCGCCATGAAACTGACAGACCTAGACGGCAATCCCTTCATGAATCCAGTCAACGGAAGCAAACTTCGCAGATACTTCGCCTGAAGAAGAACAACTGTGCATCTCTTGGCACTCCATGTAGTGTCGAACTACGCAGACTGAGCCCTCTAGTCAGGAGAACGTAGGCAACCTTAATTGGTCCGGTCTAAAAATACACAAAAAAGTCAAAAGTTTGAATGTCAATCAAGACCTCCATCAAGCTCCGCACTTTTCAAGAACACGCCCCAACAGTCACCTTGACCAAGTCAAACGACGGCGGCAACATCAAAGGACATCCGAGGGTCACTCAGCATCAAACGACTGACTCATGTTTGCTTCCAAGCCAGGGGCTTGTCTTCGCCCTCACGCGCTTCAAAAAAAAAAAAAAGAGCTCGAGCAAGGGCTCACAAAAAAAAAAAACAAAACACAAAAGAAAGAGAGCTCGAGCAAGGGCTCACAAAAAAAAATAATAAAAAAAGAGAGCTCGAGCAAGGGCTCACAAAAAAAAACAATAAATAAAAGAAGCTCAAGCAGAAGCTGCAAAAAAGAGGTCAAGAGCCCGACGCCAACAAGCGGCAAGGAAGCTACGAAAAAGACCGTCAGAACGACTTGTCAGGGGAGCATTCAACCTCTCAGCCAAGCACAAAGCCTCAGCAAAGGAGATTGCCGTCATGGCCCAGACTGCTTCAGTCCGCAAATGCAACAGAAAAGTTCAAGGACGGGCGCCGACAAAGTGCACAACAGAAGCAAGGGCGAACAAGAGATCTTGCGTCTCGACAAAGCTTTAAAAGTAAATCACAAATCACTAACGGTTACAACATTTCTTGATGAGTTCAAGCACGGTCTACTCTCAAGTTCACAACATGCTAAAAGACAGCTTAATACATTTAACAAATAATGTGTTTGCAAATGCAATGAATGGATACCTAGGAGGTCATTCCGCGCCATCTGCGCTTGTCCCCTCGCCATTCTTTCCTTTCTTCCCTCGTCCCCGGCGAGTCTTCTTTCGCTCCACGTGAACCAACTCTGCGTCTCTCAGTCCGAGATCTGGGGTCCTCCCCGTAGAGTCAAACAATCCAGTAGCTCTCAGGGCTTCATTCGCCCGTGCTTCGGCTCGGATCTCCTCCCTGCGAGTCTGCAAAAGAGGACCTCTCCCTGTCAGTCGGTCAACTCTAGTCTCGTAGTCAAACAAAGTGTCTCCCGTCACATCCAAAGGGTCAGACCAGGCTTCGGCACTCCTAAGGCAATAGCTACTACGGCAACCGGGTCCCAGAATCGCTACACGCCTGCTCTCCAAAACCACTTGGGACGCCAACACGCTGCTCATACCGGGCCGAGTGCGAGTCGTCAATACAACGCTCCCCGACGTCTAAGGAGTACCACGGGAGGGAAAGCGGAATACTTCCATACCCTCGGAAAATACAAGAAGGCACACAAGCTGCCATACAAAGAGGAACTACCTCCGCCGTAGCAAGGTCATCCCGGCCAACAAAGGCTCTGCTTCATCCCAAACTGCCGGGAAACAAGCGACGGAATATAGAAGGAGGACCAAGACAAACACGGAACCCCGACAACGTAGGACCCTTCCCTGCAAGATCCTCCTAGTCTCAATCCTCCGGTCTGCGGAACCCACCCGGCGGATTTGATGCGTACCAAGGCCGTGCCATCCATCTCTCCCGGGCGGATCGATCCATATCTAACACAAGAGGTCGGCGGAGCAAATGACCACGGGCTAAACGACGTCGGAGCCTCGGGCATGGCTGAAGTCTCTCTCGCAGCCACAAGGTGAGCAAAGCGGGGCTTCCCCTCTCATGAACCGATCCCCGGTTGCCGGGACGGTCGATACCATGAAGAAGTCTCCCCCAGCACCAACGGGACAATATCCTCTCCGGCTCTACGGTGCCACTACCACATCTAGCAAAGCGCCATCCACAAATGCCAAGGAGGCCGACCGGAAAAGCGTCGCCATCACACACAAGGCAAATGCGTCCCAAGAGACATCACTCTCATCATCGGCCATGAACCGCTCAGGCGGCTCGAAATGTCGATATGACCCGAATCAAGGATCACGCCCTGCACTTCTTCCAACGAAGTACGAAGAAAGCCTGCAAGCTTCACGCTCGCAAAGAAGACTCACCAATCAAAGGAAGCGAGATGGCCTCCGGCTCCGGTCCTCCAATCAAAGCCCGAAAATCCTCAAAAGTGGGCACCATTTCATTGTAGGAGAAACAGTACACGTGCCTCCTAACATCCCGAACTTCGCGGCGGCCCGCAACAAATCCCAATCGGGAACCAACTCCTTAAAAGACCAAACCGAGCAAAGACGAAACCTTACCTCGAAAGCCCGTCTACGATGCCTCATACGGCGCCGCATCCACATTTTCAACTGCTCGAGGAAGTGTGCTTGCCTCTCTGCGAAAGCCTCGGCAAAATTCTAGGGACGTACGAAGAATCCATGGCAAAAATGGAGGTTCCTAGAGAAAATGGGGAAGAAAGCTCGAAAATGGCCGCAAATGGGGAAATGAGGAAGAACCAAACACTGGAAAGCATTTATGACCTTCCCAAAAGCAAGGTTGGTCCGTACGGACCTCTTTGCATGCTAAGTATGTCCGTACGGACCTCCTTGCAACGAGAACCCATTTCCCCGACAAACGGTACAACAACCACTGTCCTCGGCAGAACCTTGCTCCAAAGCGCCCAAACAGGCCAAAGCCATTCCTGGCAAACAAACACTACCCACAAACACACTCTCGGCTCACGTGGCATGCACTGAAAATAAAAAATAATAATAGCAACAATTTCTAGGACAATTCCGGGAATCACAAAATTGACATTACATCTTAAAATAAAATCTTTGTTTGCCGTGCAAATACAAGTGTTTTATTACAGGTACCCATAAATGTCTACATTTGCTAAACAAAAAAAAAAGAGGGATATGAAAAGAGGGAAAGCAAATGAATACTAATCGGACTCCTCGGCATCATCATCCTCGCCGAGGTCCTCCAAAGAAAAGTCGGGCATCCCGGCGAACTCGCCCGTCACATCCTCGTCGTCGAATACCGAGCACCGCGGAGGCTCCCACGAAAAGTACTCGAAGGATCAAATCCGGCGAAAGGATCAAAGAAAGAAGGCTCGAGGAACCCTCACCCTGTGCGCCATGCGGAGGCATGAGCGATAAAAGGGCTGCTCCCTCGAAGGCCCTGCGGCTCCCGAAGACGTCCGGCATCCATGCTATGCCGCCCCTCGAAGGCCCCTCCTGGCTGCGGCTCAGGCTCGGCTCTAGGCGGAGGAACGTCCACAGAATGCCTCGAAGGCATAGGCTCGTACGCCGGCACGCGTCGCGAAGACCGACAAGATATCTTCGAAGCCATCTTCTTCGCAAACGACCTCATCGCCACGTAACGGCGAGTCAGCATATCATAGGCTCTCCCCGGGACCTGCACCAACAAGCAGCCAAGGAAACGCTCAGCAATACAGTTATACTCAACAACAAAAAGAGAAAAATACAGAAAAGATGCCAAGATGGAAAAGAGTCAGCACACTCACCGATCTATCGGGGTCCACTCTGTATGCAGCGGGGAGCTGCTCGAGCAGTACGAGACACCCTCCTCCTCGATCCGTCCCCGCGGACGTACGTGAAATCCGGTCCCGGCATCGGAACCTGCAGGGGAGCTGCGGGCCGGCCTCTCTCTCCGCGCCAGTACCTGCGGCGTCCTCAGCTTCCTCCTCACGAAGGCCCCGTACTCCTCTCCATACAAAATGAACTCCTCGGCGCCGACACCGCCAAGGTACCTCTCAAAATCGAGCACGTCCATGTCTCGGGAATCAAGCATCCCAAAGGGAGGGTCCCTCGGAGCCACGGGAAGCACACCGGGGCCATGCTGCCAGAAGACCCGCTCCCCCAAATACATAACATCGCAGGTCAAGCCCCGCAGCATCTTCCGCTGCGCTGTCACCTCGGGAGCCCCCTCAAACTCATCCCCCTCATACCGAGCCCACGGGAACAAAACGAACCCCTCCGGGCTACCCCTCTCCAGGGCGGCTCACAGCACATCCCCGTAGGCGATGGTGAGCTTCCCCCTGCTGGTCCTCCTCTTCCTCGCCGTACGAGCCCAGCCCAGCATAGCAGGGTACGCAGCAACAGCCCCCGGATCTCTATCCCACGGGAAGCACTGGAAAATCTCATAAAACCACACCTGCGACAAAAACAGAGAAGGCTCAGTGCAAAAGAAAACGGAGAAACGACAAGTTGCTAAATCAAAAACAGCAATAAACTCATACCTCCAAAGCGAAGTCAAAACAGGCCAATGAACTGGCCACACCCCGGCTAAACCGGTCCAAAGAGAAGTAGAGCTCAGCCAAGCCTGCCTCGCCCCAAGCAATATCACAGACCCTATCCAGGTCAATCAAGCTCTCCAACAAAGCAAAGGGAGCCGCGGTCGCGTGGTTCGAGAACAAAGTCTCGGACAGTGCATACCACAAAAAGGAGCGCGCCAGCTGCTCCGCCGTCACCTGGCCGGTACCCCGGATGTAGGCCCCAATGCTGGACGTGATCCTCAGCTCCACATCGCTATACAGCATGCCCAGGCCCCTGCGAGGACGAGGCTCAAAGCCCAGCAGCTCGGTCAACACCACATCAGATCATATCTCTCCACCGTACCGGCCCTCCTTTGAAGGAAAGCCGTGTCGCAGCAAAATCGGTCGGCGTCACCGTCACCTCTCCCCAGCTCGGATGGAAGGTGTGGGTGGTATCCCACCAGTACTCAGAAAGGCCAAGGAAGACGCTCTTGTTCTTCCTCGTATCGTAAACTCCGGCCGGGTTCTCGACGAACACCCCCGGAGCCGAAGCGTAGACCGACCTCAGGACTCGGCCTACCGTCCACGAAATATCGTGCATCCGCCACATTGCGGCTCAACAACAGCCTCGAGCGACCCCCGAGTCTTCATCCTCTTGGCCTTCCCGGCCATAAGCCCCGCATCCTGCAGGTAAACACAGCAAAGGTACGTCAATCACAGTACTTAATATAAAACAAAGGCACATATAACCCGTCACAAAACACGACACATTGCACATATTTTTCACATATATCCCGTCACAAAACACGGCACACATTGCACATATTTTTCACATATAACCCGTCACAAAAACACGGCACATATTGCACATATTTTCCCCACAAAGTCCGTCACCCAAAAACATGGCACACACGGCACGACACATATGCATAACACATTTTTCAAAAAAATCCGTCCCTACACGGCACACACTTTCACATATAACCCGTCACAAAACACGGCACATGTCACATTTTTTCACAAAAATTGTCACTACACGACAAACTTTTCTCATAATGTACATACATAAATAGCATACGGTACAAAACACTAAAGCATGCATTTCATTAGAGAGGCACTTTATTTTCACAAATAAGAGCTAATCTACACATTTCTGCACAAAATACACATACCCACAATTTTTACATGTCCATTTTCAACAATTCATCAAGAATTTCACAAAAAGGCATAAAAAAAAAATAAAATAACAAAAAATTCAAAAATGCGAAAAACTAAAACCTAGTTCTAGCATTCAAAAATGCGAGCAGGGAATCAAAACGGAATAGATTTCTTACCTCCCCGACGTTCATAGAGCGACGATTGTGCACCTCCGGATTCGGATACAAGACATCCGGGTTCTTCGAAGATGGAACGAACGAAATCCAATTCCTTTGAAGCTCCATCCGTTGCTCGACCACTTCTTGACTGCGTTGACGACGACTCCTTCGAGATCCTTCCGCCATTGCAAGCGATTCAAGCGAAAAAATGGAAGATTTTGGTAAAAATGGAGGATTTTTTCTCTCTCTCTCGCACAGTTCCACGAACTGGAAATGGGAAATGAAGGGGGAGCCTCGGTTTTTTAACCCGGTCAAAATCTGGGAACTGCAAAAAACCAAGGTGGTCCGCACGGACCTCTTTGCAGCCAGGTTGGTCCGTACGGACCTCTTTGCAAGGGGTGACCAAATTACTTTCCTGCCCTTATAATCTTTGCCCCTGGCTGTCCTAAGGCTTTTTTCAGCAAATCCAAGTGCAGAATGGTCCCTAACCCTTCAATTCAATCCCCGACCATCAACGTAAGACCGGTCCTCGCCCACTCCAATGGCAATTCAATCCCCGGCCATCAACGTAAGACCGGTCCTCGCCCACTCCAACGGCAATTCAATCCCCGGCCATCAACGTAAGACCGGTCCTCGCCCACTCCAACGGCAATTCAATCCCCGGCCGTCAGCGTAAGACCGGTCCTCGCCCACTCAACGGCAATTCAAGAAGGAGCCAACACCTCCCAGCACGAATATCAAGGCACAAGACGCCTCCAAACGCTCAACGACAACTCAACCACTGGCCCTCAAAAGAGGTCCGAAGTCATCTTCCCAACAGAAAAGGGCTCCTACAGGGTCATGCATCCCCAGCAATTCAAGCACCGGCCATCAACGTAAGACCGTTCCTCGCCCACTTCAATGGCAGCGCAAACACCGGCCGTCAAAGTAAGCCCGAGCTCCTCCCCAACAAGTCAAAGGGAAGTCATGCAAGACTGCATATCCCCATGCACCGGCCGTCATCCTTGCCCACTTCAACGGCAGCGCAAGCACCGGCAGTCATCGTAAGTCCAACCTTCTACTCAACATGCAAAAACACAAAGGCATCGACGTCTCTCGAAGCACAAGGCAGCCACGCCTCCACAAATGCGGCTAGAAGACGATTCAAAGTCCTCGCGCATTACATCAACTGCGGCTAGAAGACGATTCAAAGTCCTCGCGCATTACATCAACTGCGGCTAGAAGACGATTCAAAGTCCTCGCGCATTACATCAACTGCGGCTAGAAGACGATTCAAAGTCCTCGCGCATTACATCAAACTGCGGCTAGAAGACGATTCAAAGTCCTCGCGCATTACATCAACTGCGGCTAGAAGACGATTCAAAGTCCTCGCGCATTACATCAACTGCGGCTAGAAGACGATTCAAAGTCCTCGCGCATAACATCAACCGCCGCCAGAAGACGATTCAAAGTCCTCCAGCGTGGCACCAACCACCGCCAGAAGACGATTCAAAGTCCTCCAGCGTGGCACCAACCGCAATCAGAAGACGATTCAAGTCCTCACAAGCTATCTCCGGCCCGGAAGGCCTTAAACCACCCGATTAGGAAAATCGTAAAATTTCCATCCCAGGACACCACCACGTCCTCACAATTGACCTCGGCGGTCACACAACACTTCAGGGCACCACCACGCCCGCACTCACAAATTCACGACCTCTGAACTACGACCAGGCTTGATTCCCGCCAGGGATACGTAGGAATCCTATCACAGGGTCCAGCCATCGACCTATGCGGTCACCCAGGACACCACCACGTCCTCACCACTGACCTCGGCGGTCACACGACACTTTAGGGCACCACCACGCCCGCATTCACAAAACACTCACCCCGCACCCGAACTATGACCAGGCATGATTCCCGCCAGGGATACGTAGGAATCCTATCACAGGGTCCAGCCTACTGACCTATGCGGTCACACAAAAGGACACCACCACGTCCTCACACTGACCTCCACGGTCACTTCCTCTCCCAGCACGCGATCCAGATTAGGACCCTTATCTTATCGGCGACCCCACTTCTTTCATAAGTGACGTCGTCGAGGGGCTTCTGTAAGTACCCCAATCTGGATCACACCCTTTCACACACAGGAAACACCGCGAGACTCATCAACACAGTCTCGACGACCCCTCTCACTCAAAACCCTCTCTAAACCCCCAACCAAACCAAGGAGGAGCCTTTACCGGGATAAAAAGGGACAAAAGGACCTTTCGGGAATTTTCAGGAAATTGGGAAAGCAATATTGGTCCGTACGGACCTCTTTGTTGTCATAATTACTGAATCTCCTTAAAGTCCACAATATTCCCTCAAATCACGGGGAAAATGATTACTCCCCTGCAGAGTTGGTCCGTACGGACCTCTTTGCATGCAAGATGGTCCGTACGGACCTTATTGCTCAGGGGACACCATAATTGCAAATATTCCTCCATCATCACAGATTCCCTCAAATCGAGGAAAACCAAAAAACTGGATTACCAGGGAGGTCCGTACGGACCTCTTTGCACCAAATCTGGCACTATAAATAGAGGGCTCCCCCTCCTCATTTTCACACACCTCCCACTTCTCTCTTCCTCCCTAGGCCTTCTGGCTTCCCCTCTAAGTCCTTTCGAGGCATTCCCGGCCCCTTTCGGATCCTTCCGAGGCCTTCCGAGCCCCCTCGTGGTGCTCCGAAGCCTCCCGAGCGCTCCCGAGACGCTCCGCGCTGCCCGAGGCACTCTCGAGGTACTCTGAGGCCCCTCGTGGTACTCCGAGGCCTTGCCTGGTCTTTCCACGGTGTCCCGGCTCTTTCCGAGTCAAACCGACGATCCCAAACCACGCCGAAACTCTGCCCGAGTGACTCCTGCCACCACAACGCACGCCGAACCTCTGCCCGAGTGACTCCTGCCACCACAACGCACGCCGAACCTCTGCCCGAGTGATCCCGACGATCCCCACGCACGCCGAACCTCTGCCCGAACGCAGCCTACAACCTCAACTCACGCCGAAACTCTGTCCGCAGACAACCGGTCCCTCCCGAAGCAATCCCGATCCATACCGGAACGCTACTCCGACCTCAAACACTATTCCCCAGCGGAAGACAGACACGAACCAACATTGGTAAGGCTTCCTTCCTATACTATTTCAATACATTTCCATACATAGCATACAATGTAGACATCCGATACAAAGATGCATTTTTAAAAGCACACACACACACACACAACATTTAAAGGATATTAGGGGTATCCGAAAGACTCGTTTTACGAGGCTACTCGGGTGAGCTCTAATATTCTAATATTCTCTTCCCGGGGAGTCATCTGACCTCCGAACTCAAAATCTCATCACACAAAAACAGTTTAAAATTATCTTTAAACTGATGCCCTTTTTCAATGTTTTGGGCTTAATAAAAACGGCGTGGCGACTCTACAAAACAAAAACGGCGAGACACCGCTCCAACGCGAAAGATGCCAAATGCCGGGGCGCGATTGCGCTGCCTCTCGGATCCGGGTAATTTCACGACTGTACCTGCTCAGTTTCATAGCTATAGGGACTAGTACTGGGACATGAGTTATAATCATGAGATTTAGATCCGCATGTAACACAACTATCATAAACAAGATGAGCAGTAGAAGGCATAGAGGAAGAAGAAGCATTTTGCAAAGCTAATTTATCAAATCTTTGGTTTAACAATGCAAACTGCTTAGCAATCTCGTTGCTTAGACCTACCTCATTCACTCCTCTTGTTGACCCCCTAGATCCCTTTTGTTGAGATTTAGCACTCAACATCTCAAATAGTTCCTGGCACTGTTGTACAGTCTTACTTCCCAAGCTACCTCCTGCTGCATTATCATCCATTGATTGGTATTCAGGGGATAAAGCCCCATAAAATGTTTGATGCAGCATAGAAGCAGGAAAGTTATGGTGGGGGCACTAAATTTGTAGCATCCTAAATCTATCCCATGCCTCGTGAAAGGCTTCCACTGACTCCTGAGCAAATCCCATAATTGTCACCCTAAAATTTGTCAATGCATCATAAGGGTAAAACTTAGTAAGAAAAGCATCATGCAAAACATCCCAAGTAGTGATGCTACTAGGAGGAAGTAACAGTAGCCAAGTTTTGGCTTTATCTTTCAATACATATGGGAAACACTTCAGCCTCAAGTGCTCCAAAGTAACACCCTCACGGTATACATGAATTCTCTATCGGGAACCCACTCACGGTATACATGAATTCTCTCAAAAATGCCAATGCATCCTCACCAGCTAAGCCATGAAAATTAGGAAGCATGTTAAAGTATTGGCCTTTTATTTCATAAGCTAGTGCTGCATCGGGCAACACTATGCACGACACCGATGTGTCGACTCTCGGCCTGGCAAAAGCATTCATGATTTGGTCTGCCATCACACAATTAAAATCTTCTTCTTCCTCGGTGGAAGAAGTTTCCAACTCACTTAATTCTTCCTCAATCTCGGTGACAGAAGTTTCAGAATCAGTTGACTCTTGAATAGAGGGAATGCCCCTAGCGAGTCTATCAATATTCTCATTCACAAGAACCAACACGGGATTCAAGGAACGCCTACCAAACATGCACCGATTAAATAAACTAGTTAAAAATCACAACAAGTCTTTGTGGATTCGACTCTTGCTTGTGCATACTACTACAACGGTAGCTAGTACACTTGCTAGGTATTTTTATTACAAGAGGATTTTTGTCCATCAAGTTTTTGGCGCCGTTGCCGGGGACTTGTGTTGCGAATTACAAGTTTATTTTGATTAGTGTATTGTAAATAATTTTCTTTTCTTATTTTTTGGGCATAAATAGTTTTCTTTAATTATCTTCTCATTTTATTTATTTTTTATTTTTATTATTAAAAAAAATCAAATGGACTCAAGGATGTATAACTATGACATCTATGAGTCATGTGGAAATTGTGGATTATACTCTCATGGTTCTTATGAGTGCCCTTCGGGGACATATTCTTTTGAGTATTATCCACAAGAGGGGAGTCAGTTCCATTCACAAAGTCAAGGATGGAACAGTTATGAGCCACATTACTATGAGCCTTCTCATCCTCAACTTGAAAAGCAACCAT
Organism: Adenophora triphylla var. japonica; assembly: GCA_022495995.1. Taxonomy (NCBI): domain Eukaryota; kingdom Viridiplantae; phylum Streptophyta; class Magnoliopsida; order Asterales; family Campanulaceae; genus Adenophora; species Adenophora triphylla. The sequence continues at coordinate 350,611 of JAFEMH010001500.1, forward strand.
GGGAGGAAGCTATAGAAAGATATAAGGAGGAGAAACGACAACGGGATAGTCGAATAGAGGCAACCATGAGTAACATATCGGCACAATTGGACAAATTGATAGAGGCAGCGAGGAATCAAAATTCGACCATAATCCATGCACAACCCAAAGAACAACTATTGGGGGACACATTGGGGAACTTTGTCTATGAAGACTCCGATGAAGAACTTGAGAACGAACTACAACAAGAGCCACTTTTGGAAAATGAAACGGAGGATTTTGTCTATGAAACCTCCCATGAAAATTCTAGTGAAGTGCAATTGTATGATAGTTCGGGTTGTATGGAGACGGAAGAAATTATAGAAAAATCATGGCATGAGCAAGTTAATGAAATTGAGCTTGCCCTTTATGGTGAGATGCGGGGCAATGAATTTCAAGAAGATATGGCCACTCTCGCCAAGATCGACAAGCCATGTTTGAATGAACACCAACCTCTACTTATGGAAAATGCCGATGACGAATCCTCCATTATTTTGGTGATCCCTCCCATCTTTGAAGACGGAGAAAGTGGCAAGGACTCCCGAGAGAAGAAGCCCAAGAAACTTAAAAGTCTAAAATTTCCTTGGGCACAAAATGATCTCAAAGCGCGAGGAATTTACATGGGGCTTGATCTGAAAATAAGGACCCGCAAAACCATGAAGTGGGACAAAGGACGGAAGGTGAAGTCCAAACGGGAGCAACGGTCGGGCTAACGACCTTAACCAAATGTGCTAATTGGGAGGCAACCCAAGTAGGTATGTTTTATTTGCTTTATTTATTTTATTTTCAGTTATCTTCATCTTTGCATTTAGGTTGTGTTGTGTTTTTCTTGGTTTATGCCATGAGGACATAGCATGCTTTAAGTGTGGGGGTGGTGGTATTTAAAAAAAAACTTGATGGATAAAATTCCACTGTGTAATAAAATACCTAGCAAGTGTACTAGCTACCGTTGTAGTAGTATGCACAAGCAAGGGTCGAACCACAGAGACTTGAGTAAATTAACAAGTTGATTTAATTAGTGTAAAGCCTAACCAGAAAGGGGGTTTTGATTTTGATTTATTAAAACTAATAACAAAAGGAACTTAAGCAATTGAAATAACAAATAAGCAGAATCAAAGAAGTAATTCAAGGATTAAAACAATTAGCCCACGGATTGGATTCACAACATATTATCTCTTTATGCTTTTGAATAATAAAAATATAAAATTGGGTTCTAGGGTTTCTTCGCTTTTATAAGAATTGAGACGGTTAGATGGCCGGGTTGCAGTTCTAATATTGAGCAATTATCAATTGTCACGCAAGATCAAATCAACGAAAGCTCAATTCATTAAGAACAAAAGAATTAATGAAACCTAGACTCAATCGATTTACGCAAGATCGTCAATCGAATCCAATCACCCTAATAGTGTTCATGCACAATTCTTCACGCAAGTGCAAGAATTGTACCAATCCTTGACTTTGTGAATGGAACGGACTCCCCTCTTGTGGATAATACTCAAAAGAATATGTTCCCGAAGGGCACTCATAAGAACCATGAGAGTATAATCCACAATTTCCACATGACTCATAGATGTCATAATTATACATCCTTGAGTCCATTTGATTTTTTTTTAATAATAAAATTAAAAAATAAATATAATGAGAAGATAATTAAAGAAAACTATTTACACCCAAAAAATAAGAAAAGAAAATTATTTACAATACACTAATCAAAATAAACTTGTAATTCGCAACACAAGTCCTCGGCAACGGCGCCAAAAACTTGATGGACAAAAATCCTCTTGTAATAAAAATATCTAGCAAGTGTACTAGCTACCGTTGTAGTAGTATGCACAAGGAAGGGTCGAATTCACAGAGACTTGAGTGTTTCAACAAGTTGATTTAATTAATGCGAAATGTAACTAGAAAGGGGTTTTGAATTTTGATTTATTAAAAACTAATCACCAAAGGAAATTAAACAACTAAAATAACAAATAAGCAGATTCAAATAAGTAATTCAAGGATTAAAATAACTAGTCCACAGATTGGGTTCACCACATATTATCTCTTTATGCTTTTTGAATAATAAAAATATTAATTGAGTTTTAGGGTTTCTTCGCTTTCGTAAGAATTGGGACGGTTAGATGGACGGATTGCAATTCTTTTATTAAGCACTTGTCAATTATCACGCAAGAACCAACCAACAAAAGCTCAATTCATTAAGAACAAAAGAATTGATGAAACCTAGACTCAATCGATTCACGCGAGATCGTCAATCGAGTCCAATCACCCTAATAGTGTTCATGCACAATTCTCCACGCAAGTGCAAGAATCGAACCAAATACAATTTAAAAATATTAGGATGAACAAAAATCACAATTAAAAAAAAGAATTAAAGTTTAGCATAATGATCAAATAAGGGCTACAACCAATTCGTGAACTAATAAAAATTTAGCTACTCATGCTCATACTAAGAATTACAAAAATTGAAATAATAAACATAAACCTGAACCAATGATTGAAGAGAAGAAAATCCTTCAATTTTCCAAGCCTTCAAATTCAAAGAGAAAATAAAGCATAAAATAAAATGTATACTGCAGATTTCTATTTATCCTAGGCGAGAATGGGTAAGAAATTTGGAAAGGGAATAAAATCCTCCGAAGAAAAGGAAACTGCAATTCTGAGAAACGGAACCTGGGCGGTCGCCCACCTGGGTGCTGAGTGGCCGCCCACTTGCACAGCAGCTTGGCCTTCAAACGTAAATCTCACCTGGGCAGTCGCCCACCTTGACCTGCGCGGCCGCCCATGTGTATAGTGGCTTCAACGCTCTGTGGAACTCCAGCTTGGGCGGTCGCTCACCTTGCCCTGGGCGGTTTCCCATCACAACAGACATTACATGAGCCATTCTTCTTTCTGATTTTCTTCAAATTACTCCTAGGTCCTCTTCTTTCCTTGGCCAGTTTGCTTCACCACCTTCTCTAAATCCCCGAACAGTCCTCAAACTTCTGGTTCACTTTGGTCTTCAATGATAACTGATCAAACTTTGACCCTCATTTCCCTAAACTATTTCATTAGGCAAATAAATACTAAAATTGCCTCTAGATTACAATAGAAATTATTCAACTCTCAAACTCACTAAAGTTCACTAAATTACATCAAAACTATTCTAAGTACATTAAAATGGCCGTAAAACATCCGGAAACATAGGTAAATAACATATACAAAATCCACTCATCAGTACCTTGTAGGGGGAGAAAACACAACACTCTAGGCACTTTGCATGAATTTAGACTCAATTATTGTTAATTTTATGCATTATTAATCTTGATGCACGAGTCCATCTCGGCTGGGAAAGAAAATGGAGTGAGGATTTTTGTAGGGCTTGATGAGTTGATATGTATATGTAGCAAATGACGGATTGTGTATGGGATGGATGTATATATGTATGATGATATATGGGTTGCGAACCCTCCCCACGCATTTGAGGAGTGTATGAGTGATGGATGAGAAATGGTGGAGCCTAGGCAAGTCGGGGCGTGCTCTGAGAGTACAGATTGCAGCAGGTTGATTGTTGCTGATAAGAATAAAGTGTCGCGCACCCGAGATGACAAGCAGCAGACGAAGTGCAGAGAATTCCTTGGCTTTGAAGAGATGACTTGGCGAAGCCCTGATCTTGAGGAGGTGACTTAGCGAAGCCCCAGTTGATAATGCAAAGCAATCCCAAAGTGAACCCAATAAGGAGCACATCTATCATGTAGCAAAGTGAATACAGAGATTACCCTAGCCAAAATACTGTTACGGGAGAGCCTGAGAGAACAGTTTAGCAAAGCCCCAGCTTGAAGAGATTCCATGCAGCCCTATTGCAGACATAAACATCATGTGGCAAGGAGGCAACCCATCATTTCAGACCTTAGTCAATCAGTCATTGGACAAGACTCAGAAATGTATACATGCAGGGGCGCATCTTTCGAAAAGTGGAAATGAATCCCGATTTTGTGTAACACACTCGCTTTGAGTTTGACTCTTTTGAGAGAGTATAAGCACAACAAGGTGTGGAAAAGTGTATGGAATCCCCTGCTAACAAAAAGACAGTGTTTGGCTCTATTTTCCTATGATGTAGAAAAGAAGACTTGTCGAGACATTTGAAAACTTGTCTTATTCATGATGATCACAGGACTGCTTAAAACCCTTTATTGGTGTTCGGGTTAATCAACCACTAATCCTGATATGAACAAATATTTTGATTAATCACGAGGGGAAAACCAACTGTTATCGAGAATCAAATTTGGAAAGATGGAAAGAGAGTCTGTGTATGGGGATGGCCCTTGATGAGACCGAATTTTCTGAGATTTGAATGTATTTGTGACCGGACCATTTCTGGTTGCCTACGTTCCCCTTATGGTGAGGAGCTCAGGTCTTCGTAGTTCGGGCAAGTACCGATTGAAAGAGAAGGAGTGTGGAGATTCGAGATTTTGAAAACCTTTGAGGATTTTAAGGATCTTTTGAGAATTGGAGAATGGAAGCACATGTCTCCCTGGAGTGTCAATGAAAGACACGAATGCGAAACCTCAGTGAGGCATCCACGGGAAGTGTTTTGTGGAGAAGAAATGAAATATGCTCACATGAAATGTCAAATGAATTGGATTTGCATAATCTCTGATTAATGGTCTTTTGAGCTGAGATGGATTTGGCTCTGATTTAAGCAAGCAGTGAAGCATTAATTTGATTTAGACCTTGAAGATATTAGAATGAAACTGCTGTCCGGTAGGAATTGTAGCTAGGTTTCCGGCTTCGATCGGCCATCAGGTGATTTGGAAAATTGTTTGTATCATGACCTCTTAAGATAAGAGGTCGGCTGGGCCTTTTACTGACTGAACTTCTAAAGATGAGAGGTTGGCTTTCAAGGATGTGTTTGGGATCTCTATGGCGAGGAAATCTGTGATTGCATCTTTACTGCCTCTAAGAATGAGAGGTCAATTTTTGACTTTGGCCAAAGGTAAGGGTAATGGTAATGGGAGTATCCTCTAATAATGAGAGGATGGTTTGGGATTGGTTTGAAGGTAATGGTGAGGGGATATCCACGTTGTCTCTTTATTTGCTCTGAGACCCCCTTTGAGTAAACAAATAGATCCTTTAGTTTTTGCTTTTGAGAAAATTGCTAGGGACTAGGCTCTCTCTTTTTTTCTTTCTTCTTCTTCTTTTTTTTTTATTTCTCATCATTTTTTTTCGAGAGAGAACTTATGCTAGTCCCTAGTGTGGATCTTTGCATTCTGCCATCCTTTAAGCTTGGAGACGGTCAATCTTCCTTTGAATCATGGGAGCCTCAAGGATTGTTCCTCTTCATTTTGGAGATGGCTAAACGGGGTTTCGAAACATGCCGATCTGAAATGAAGGGATGTTGTTTGGTGAGGGTGAGGTAATGGCTTTCCTATGGTGAAAGACTTCAACTACAATCCCTACCGGATGAGCTAAATGAGATTAAGGCTTCATTGCTTGCTTAAGCTTGATTGAGAAAGATTAATGAAAATTCATTGAATGACGAACTGATGAGTATGATGAAAGAGATGTGAGCATATGAGATGCGAGATGGGGAATTGATGAGCCCCAATTTGAGAAGGATGTCAGTTGATTTTATCACTCCGACTAATTTAAATATTAATCATTTCAATGCATTAGTGATTGAGCAGCACAAGTGATCATTTAGAATAAAACTATTTCAATTAAGAGCAACGTGGTGTGCAAGTGATGTCTCGAGTCTAGCAAGAAGAGAAACAAAGACTTTTATTATTGCAGGAAAAAAACTAGTTCAACGTGGACTTAACAGACATCTTGTCCATGAAAGAACATTCATTAAAGACATGAAAAACAATCTAGACCCTACGACGGCTGATTGATTGCTTCAACATTGGATGGGAGGACCTCTGGATTCTGCTGGCATCACGGAAGAGGATTGGTAACCACGTTGGGGTGAGCCTTCTCAATCTTATCCTCATCAACAAGCTTTTGAATGACCTTCTTCAAAGGGACACAGTCATTGGTGATGTGGCCAGGATACTGATGGTAGCGGCAGTACTTGCTCTTATCCAAGTTGGGTTTGGGATTAGCAGGGTTGTAATCATCAAGGGGCTTGATCATCCCAACTTGAATCAAATCATCGAATGCCTCTTTGGTAGTTGTCCTAAGATCATCAAATTTCCTTTGCTTGTGAGGTGGAAACAAAACATGGTTCAGAACATTAATTTTCTCATGAAAGCCCTTTTCAATCTTCCCTTCATCCATGAGCCCTTGGATGACCACCTTCAAAGATTTACAGTCATTGGTGGTATGGCCAGGATATTGATGGTAATAGCAAAACTTGATTTTATCCAGGTTGGGCTTGGGATTAGGAGGGTTATAATTGACCAGTGGCTGAACCAATCCTCCGTTTACTAAGATTTTGAAGAATTCATCTATAGGCATCCCCACATCATCAAAGTACTGTTTTTCTCTCTTCTTCTGAACCAGCTTTGGAGGTGACTCGGGTACTGGCACCCCTTTCCGAATGGGAGTCCTGACGGGAATGAAGGACATTTGATTCCAGAGCGGGGCATTAACAGTCAAGTACGGGGTTGGTCCTGAATATTGACTTTGCATAGACGACGAGCTGAAACCACAATATGAACCCATAAATGGTTGAGCAAACCCTCCTTGAGGGTGAAGTTGATTAACAGGAAACTGCAGAAATCCCTTCTGATTAAACTGATTATCCAAGAAATGAACCTGACCTTGGTACTGGGAACTTGGAAACCAAAAACCTTGGGAACCTTGTTGAGGTTGACACTGCGACCCAAACTGATTTGGAGCCTTGAAAGCATTGGGGATCAGTTGCACACCCTGAATTTGAGCTTGGCTAAATTGAGATGCTGGAGGAGGAATTCTGCCTTGTGCATTCACATTCATCCCTTTCATCCCATGCATTTGAGCGGGCGAAGATGTAACATTATTGGTGGGATGAAGAGGGAGGGAAACATTTCCAGCCCCACAATCAGCATTGTCAGCACCAATGATCTCCTCATAAGATCCATCTTCATGATGAATGACGACAATCCCTCAGACGCACATTTCTTCCACAAACCTAGCATGCGTTTCCTCTTCTCGAGCCCTAGCAGCTTGGGCGAGTAACTGAGCCTCACGCTCACGAACCAAGGCAGCCTCAAGAGAAGCTCGCAACTCAACCATAGGCAAATTATTCAGATCCAGCTGACCCAAAGCAGGGGAACCTCCAGACTGGCTAGCAAACACATTCTCTGCACCAGACATCTTGGATTCTGAATCAAAAGAATACCACTCGAATACTATAACTGCCTCCGTCTCGGGAATAGGAACCAAATGAGCACCGGGAATAGGAGCACGCACTCAACTTGCCGTAGCTGGAGAGAAGAGAGCGTGTATAAGATGGAGGATAAAGGAGAGTCTTAAGAAGGTATGGGAGAGGGAAGAACGGGAAAGGAGATGGACTCATGTAACATCTTATTAATGTTCAAGTAGAAAGCGGTGTCTTTTAAATCCTAGGAACGGTTGGAAAAGGATGATCCTTTATTTTCGCAATCTAAACCTCGGGGGAACCTAAGAACACACCATCCAAAATATACCAAATGAGTTGGTTAAAAATTAATAATAGGCAGTAATACCTAAATAAAACCAAAGCATTTATGGGACGGACGAGCAATCCCAATTTCTGGGGAAATTTGGGCAGCATGACGGGTATTCCCGAAGAAATTCAAGAAAAAATCCGGCATGACCTCTCGTCGGCGCACGTTGACAAAGCGACATGATCTCTCGTTAGAACATGTCGTGAGAGCGACATGTCCATACGTGAAACCATGTTGCGTTGGCAACATGCCCACTCATGCTAGGTTTTGGGATAGGTATGAAAGTCTATTATTAGTTTTGAAATAATTCATTTTAGTGTATTTGAAAACGTTGTGTCAAAAACCAACCGTTGGGTAAGCTGAAAAAGTGTGGCTCCACCTATGATGCGCTAGGGGGATATGATTGATTTTAGGCGCTCAAGCGTAGGCGACGTACATCACCGTCCGCGATGCCGTCCATTGCACCCAAGGGTTCTAGATCTAGTGAAGTAGTGTGCGGATGACTATGTTCCTTTATTTGCGAAAATGATTTTGAATCCATTTTATTTATTTTTTATTTGAAAAGGGATGATAAACGAAAAACAACACACACAAACACCCCACAGAAAATAACAAAGTATGATAATCAACTTTGCATTTGATCAAAGGGACTGCCCTTAATCCAGAATCTGCACAACTGCCCAGTGGCAAGTTCTGTCGCGTGACACATGAAAGAATGAACCAAGACTATCGCATGACTTGGCTGGCCACTGAACTGGAACCTCAAGCAGGAATCAAGCACCTGCCTCCTCATGGCAAGGAACAAATTCAAAGCCCCAAATACAGCAACATGAAGCAAACCAAGCCATAAAATCTCAAAAATCCCATAAAATGCATATATCACATAAAGTCATTAATGATGCACACAAAAATGAATACATTGGATGTTTATAAGCACGAAAGCTTGACCCTCTTATTTTGAAAACAGGTTTCAAAAGTAGTTACCCCAGCAGAGTTGCCACTGAATGTACGCTCGCCGAAATTAAAAAAGATTTTTGGGAGTCGCCACGCCATGTTTATGAGGTACACTTTGAAAAACCTTTTGATATTAGAGAAAAGGGTTCGGGGGTCAGGTTATGTGTTAGGAAGAATCGAGAATTCACCCAACACGCCTCGTAATACGAGTCTTTCTACAAAACATCCAAAGCATTCAAAAGTGTGTGCAATCATATAAGACAAGACATGTGATAAATGAATTTTATTGATCAAATGAGATATACAACTCGTGAGCCACTTGGTACAATGGGGGCCACATCCCAGATTACATATCCAAGAACAAAATACAACTGAAAAGGAGCTTCTGTAAAATGGCAAGATGTGTCGTGTGACACATGATCTACCTGGCTAGTTGTGTCGCGTGACACAGGACTCAGCCTGGCAGGTTGTGTCGCGTGACACAGGTCACCAATCTGCAGAAACCTTACAATTTGAAATCAAAATTAACAGAGATCCATTCAGATCGAATTAGAACACCAAATCAAATCAGTAACTACATGAATCAACAACTATTCGACCAAGGGGGTGTGGATATGGGGAGATCCACACTCCCTTGATGAACAACAACAATTATACCAAAATCAACCCATGAACAATGAAATTATACCAAACAAATCAATTAAATAGAGAGATTGCAATTGTAACTCAGTAATTAAGACAAATAGAGTCTAATTATCAAGTTAAATGAAGATAGATTGCATGAATTATGAAAGAGAACAAGTAATATGAGAGAGAAGGAAGGAAGGGATTAGTTACCCTTGAAGATCCACAAATTCTATACCAAGTTAGGTATAAAATTCTTCAACAAACAGCTTCTGAATCAGATTGAGCTTAGGAAGAGTGGTAGATTGAGGATCTATGTGGTAGTATGTGAGTTGGATTGAATTGAGGGAGGAATGGAGGGAGTTGGGTATGAGAGAGAGAGAATTGGGTGAGTTTTGCTGTGTATGTTATGCTACCAATTGGGAAGAGTAACAGTAGGTCGAGAAGGGATCCAAAAATGAGAGGGGGAGGGTCTTATTTATAGCCTGCTGGTGAGGGGCAACTTATGTCGCACGACTTTGCGTTGTGGATTTTCTTGGCTCGTTGTGTCGCACGACTTGTCTGGCCACTTAACCGTTTCTGGCACCAACGACCTGTTCTGGAACATTCTGAGTTAATTCCTTAAAGGTCCAACACAAATAATACCCTGTAGGTCCTTTTGCGTGGAAAAAATGACTTAAAAGTACATCCCTCGTGGGAAATTATAAAGTGATTCCTGAAGTCTCGGAATGGACCAAAAATTTACCAAAATGCCCCTAGTACAATTTTATTATATTAAAAGGCACCTATAAAGGGTCGCGAATTGGATTGGGATACTTACGCCAGTTCAAAGCTAGCTTGGCTTTCAAGCAGGACTTGGCTGATAAGACGGCCACTATATATTCTGATGGCTATCTCCATTTGGCCAGAAGAGCATTAGTGGACCCAACGCTAAATGTCGACGTAGGCTTGCTTGCGCGTCTTATCTGCCAAGATGCTTATGATGAACTTGCTCGGTCCGGCCATGCCTTGGTGCCATTTTCAGAGAATGCCTTGAAGGTCATAGCTGCTCAGGATGCTAGGGAAGGCCGCCCAGCTTGGATTCCTCCCACCGTCGACTCTCAAAACATTAATGCTCTAATCAAGAAGATTCAAGATGATGAGGCTTCAGATGGAGAGGAGGGTGAGGCCAAGGAGGATCAAACCGAGAAGATCACAATCCTTGAAGCCGAGGTCAACCAAGATGACCTCTTTACTAATGATGATTAGGCTTAGGGTCCTCCTATTTTATTTTGTTATTCATCAATGTAATAGGGCCCCTTGTACTTCAATGATTTTATCAATATAATGTCTTTCATCAATTCATCGTCGTCTTTAATATTTATGCATTTACTTGAACTGCTTTGGACTTGAATGATTGTATATTTGAATGTGTGTTGAACGATGTAAGTCTTGTACATTTTTGCCCAAGTACTCAACTTTCTTGAGATGTCGAGGAAGGTTTCCTCGTCACTTGTATTTAGCTTTTAAACCGAGGAAGCTTGTTCGGTCTATATAATTGGATAATTTGCAAGTTTATCCATTAAACCGAGATAGGTTTCTTGGCTTACCACTTAGGTTATTTTTTGTTTCATCTCTATGCCGAGGAAGGTTGCTCGGCCATAGGTGTTAGATAATTTTTTGAGTACTAGTCTCTATATGCCGAGGAGGTTCGTTCGGTCATAAGTTTTGGACAATTTTTTTGATATTTTTACCTCTCTATGCCGAGGAAGATCGTTCGGACATAGGTCTTAAGTAATTTTTTGGTTGCCTCTCTATGTCGAGTAAGGTCATTCGACATATGTCTTAGACAATTTTTGAATGTTTTGCCTCTCTATGCCGAGGAGGGTCGTTCGGTTATATGTATTAGGCAATTTTTGAATATTTTACCTCTTTATGCGGAGAAGGGTCGTTCGGTCATAGGTATTAGGTAATGATTTACCTCTCTATGTTGAGGAAGGTCGTTCGACCATAGGTCTTAGGTAATTTTGTGGGAGTTTATCCCTTGATGCCGAGGAGGAGCTCCTCGTCATTGGTCTTGCTAGTCATTTGTCTTGATAAAAACTGAATCTTTATTAACTGAATCTGATTACATCAAAATGCAATCCTAAAATAAAGAAAAAGACTAACAAGTACTAATCTATTACATAAAACAGACTTTCAACTAATGATAATACTTCCGTAGATAATCAGAATGCAACGGATGTTTCAATTTTTATCCATCTCTGGTCTTCATTCCGTAGGTCCCTTCTCTGATAACTTGAGTGATGATGTAGGGGCCTTCTCAGTTTGGGGAGAGCTTGTTTTGTTCTGCCTTTCTACCAGTTGCTTCAATTTTTCTAAGTACCCAATCTCCGACTTAGAATACTCTCTTGTTGACCCTTTTGTCATGATAAGCTTTTATTCTTTCCTTGTAGTTCACCATCCTCATCTGAGCAGCTAGTGTTCTTTTACCTACTAGGTCTAGTTCTAGAAGCCTGTTGACCTTGTTGATTTGCTCTTCATAGTTTGAATTTCTTGTCTAAGGGATATCCATCTCGGCTGGTGCCATTGTTGGGTTTTGGGGTTAGAAACGCAATGGAAAATTTAACAAAGAACATCAAAACCCTAGCCATTAGATCCGTCTAGCAAGAAGAGATTAGAAAAACCATGAAATAGAATTACATACCTTTAATGCGATTTCGTTTATCAAAGTAGATCTCAAAATTCAAGCCTTGAACTTTGATGTCGAATCTTCTAATTTCCTTCTTCGAACTTGGTGATGAAATCAATAATGGAGCTTCAAGCCTTAGGAGATAAAACAACCTCCCTTTAATGGTGATCCACACGCGAACGAACCAAGAACACTTCTTGTTGGATTGCTAGATGATCCTCTTGATTGTTGAAACACTTTTCAATAATCTATGGCTAATATGGAATTGAATCTAGGGTGTTTTGATCTTTGATTCGTTATCAAAATCAAGATAATTGTGTTTATCAAGCCCTAAAATTTGTATGTCAAAGCTGGGACAAAAGGATCTTATTTGTACTTATTATAAATTCCGAACTCTTAGGGAGAAGAGTCCTTTTCCAAGCAAAAACAGATTGCTGAAAACAGGGCTGGGCGGTCGCCCAGATGGTCCTCGGCGGCCGCCCATTTATACAACCTTTTACTTTGGTCTCGTAAACCACTTGAGCGATCGCCCTTGCATGCCTCAGCGGTCGCCCATATCAACTGTGAGCGGTCACCCACAATTGCCTCGGCGGTGTAAGTACCTCAATCCAATTCGCGACCCTTTATAAGTGCCTTTTAATGTAATAAAATTGCACTAGGGGGCGTTTTGGTAAATTTCTGGTCCATTCCGAGACTTTCGGGAACTTTTTTATAAGTTTCTTGCTAAGGAAGTGCCTTTCGGTCCTTTTTCATGCAGAAGGACCTGTGAGGTATTATTCAGTTGGGACCTATAAGGAATTATCAAAGAAAGGTCCAGAATACGCCAGCTTGCATGCTTCCAGAAGGAAAACGGTTATATCTCCTTAAGCCGTGTGACAGAACAAGCCATGGCGATCATTCCAGGCTGCCACCTTGCATGTTCTAGAAGGAAAACGGTTATCCTTGTTCAGCCGTGCGACAGAAGTAGCCACTTCCCATGCAGCTATAAATAAGACCCTCCTCCTCTCATTTTGAGATCCCTTTTGAGCTCCCTAAAGTTACTCTGTCAAAATCACGCTAGAAACCTCTCTCTCTCCTCATTCCTATCCAAAACACACACCAATCCTCTCAATTCTCTCTCTCTCATATTCAATTCCACACATACTTTACATACACCTTGGAGATCTAAGTCCAGAACTCCAGCTATGTTGGAATCCAACTCCGAAGCTGATTGAAGGTTCCTTATACCGACTTGGTATAAGGAAAGTGGACTACAAGGGTAACAATTTCTATCCCTCTCTCTAGCTCTCTCCATTTTCTCTTTGATCTATCATGCACAAGCTGCATATAAGATCTGACCGCAATCTCTCTGTTTAAAGTCTCTAATGATGTAGATCATTGCATGCTATTGTTTAGTTTTATGATATGAGTTGATATATTGGTGCATGTTTATTAAGAGAGTGTGGATCTCTCATATCCACACCCTCTTGATTGTCATTTGTTGATTTTCATGATCTCTGTGTTCAATTCAGGCTGTAATGTGATATTATGATTACTTGATGTTGCTGTAATTGGATCTTTATAAAACCTCTGTAAGGTGGCCATTAGTGTCACGCGACACAACTGGACATGTGGAGTCCTGTGTCACGCGACACAAGTAGCCCCTTGCAGAAGGTTCAGTTCAGTTGTAATTTTTGTTCAGAATTCATTGTAATTGGGATGTGGCCCATTATCAAATGGTTCACAAGTTGTAGTTTCTCAGTTTTATCAATAAAATCAAAGCATATTTGTCATAATTCGTATCACAGCTTCGCACACACTTATGAATGATTGGATGTTATTTTATTGAAAGACTCATTTACGAGGCATGTTGGGTGAACTCTCGGTTCTTCCCAACACGTAACCTGACCCCCTAACCCTTTTCTCTATTTTCAAAAGGTTTTTCAAAGTGTACCTCTAAACATGGAGTGGCGACTCCCAAAAATCATTTTCATATAAAAATTTTGGCGAGCGTACATTCAGTGGCGACTCCGCTGGGGACACTTGAAAAATTATTTTCAAAAAGAGGGTCAAGCTTTCGTTTTAATTTAACATCCTTATCATTCACTTTGTAGTGTGCTTTGTTGTGTGACTTTTATGTATACATGTGCTTTGCTTGCGTTGTTTGCTTTGTTCTATGTTTTGGTTCTTGCTTTGATGATCTGAAGAGGGCCATGATATATGTGTTTGCAATGCTTGGAGGCTGAGGATGGATCTGCTTTTGGTTTTGGAAACTGGCCTTCCTAGTCGTGCGACACAACCAGCCCAGTCTGTCCTGTGTCACGCGATAGAACCGGCCAGTTTGCCGAATTATTCAAGTTTTGATTCAGTACTGTCCTTTGATCAGTTTGTAACTGTTGCTTGTTGTACCCTGTTGAATTTTAGGGTCTGAGTGGTGTTTTCTTTATTAATTTTATTCAAAAAGAAAAATAACAAAAAAATAAGGAATCTAGTCATCCACACGCTACTTCACTAGATCTAGAACCCTTGGGTGCGATGGACGGCATTGCGGATGGTGATGTACGTCGCCTACGCTTGAGCGCCTAAAATCAATCCTATCCCCCTAGTGCATCATAGTTGGAGCCACACTTTTTCAGCTTACCCAACGGTTGGTTTTTGACACAACGTTTTTCAAATACACTAAAATGAATTGTTTCAAAAATTAATCATAGACTTTCATACCTACCCCAAAACCTAGCACGTGTGGGCATGTTGCCAACGCAACATGGTTTCACATAAGGACATGTCGTTCCCATGACATGTTCTAACGAGAGATCATACCGCATTGTCAGCATGCACCGACGAGAGGTCATGCCAGATTTTTTCTTGAAATTCTTCGAGAATACCCGTCATGCTGCCCGAATTTCTCCAGAAATTTGGACTGCTCGTCTGTCCCATAGATGCTTTGGTTTTATTTAGGTATTATTGTCTATTATTAATTTTTAACCAATGCATTTGGTATATTTTTGAATGGTGTGTCCCTAGGTTCCTCCGAGGTCTAGATTGCGAAAATAAAGGCTTATCCTTTTCCAACCGTTCCTAGGAATTAAAAGACACTGATTTCTACTTGAACACTAATAAAACGCTTGCACGAGTCCGCCTCATTTCCCATTATTCCCTCTCCCATACCTTCTCAGGCTTCTTTCCTTGACCACCTTATACACCTCTTTACCCTGCAGGGTTACGACAAGTTGGGTGTGTGCTCCCGTCCCCGACGCTCATTGGGTCCGTATTCCGGAGGCAGAGGCAGTTCAAGTGTCCAAGTGGTCCTTATCTGATTCAGAATCCGAGATGTCTGATGTAAAGAATGTGTTGGCTAGCCAGTCTGGAGGTTCCCCTGCTTCGGGTCAGCTGGATCTGAATGATTTGTCCATGGAAGAGTTGCAAGCTTCTCTGGAGGCCATTTTGGTTCGTGAGCGTGAGGCTCAATTGCGCATTCAAGCTGCTAAGGCTCAAGAAGAGGAAGCGAATGCCAGATTTGTGGAAGCGATGCGTGTCCGAGGGATTGCCGTCATTCTTCATGAAGATGGGTCTTATGAGGAGATCCCCAGTGCTTTCAACTCGTCACCTATTGTGAATGTGTGCCCAAATTCTATTTTTTGTTTTTTAGTTTGGATTCACGCGAGTTTGAAAACATCCGGTTTAATTTGAAAAACGGAGTCGCCACGCCATTTTGATTTCCTCAAAACTTTGAAAAAAAGGTTTTTAGGGTTCGGAGGTTAAGTTACCCCTTGGGAAGAACGGATCATCGTTCACCCAAGGTGCCTTACCGTAGCAAGTCTCCCTAGATTCCATTTTTCGTGCTTGCTTGCGTGCTTTCTTGTGTGCATGTGTTGAAAAGAGGGGGGGTGTTCCAAGTTATCTTCCGGACGTACAAACCATTTAGTTGGTTGTCGCTCGGGATTCCTTGGATTTTTATGTGTTCGGGACTTTGATCCCGTCCTCATCTTGGACTTGTGATCATCGCTATTTGACCTTGGGTCTTGCGTGATCGAGAGAAGGACTCTCTTTTATAGTCTAAAATGAGGTTCTTTAGAAAGGAGTGTCCTTAGCCCATCAATCCTACATCTTGAGACAATTGAGCTTGTATAGGGACTACTATGCTCGTCTCAAGTGATAATCGGAGATATAGGGTTCAAGGTTTATCCCTTTCTAAAGAGATTGTGGCACCTTTTGATGGAAGAAACGATGTAAAGATGGGATCTTTACACCGGTCCGTTCCAAAGGATACCAATGGGGACTAGGAGAATGCATGTTTTATGATAAGAATGACATTTTTAATGAAAAGATGACCTTTTTGGGTGCAAAGGATGCTCTTTGATTGCAAAGGATGCTTTTTATGTAAAGAAAGGGTTTTTAATGCAAAGGATGCATTTTTATGTGGAAAAATAGTATTTTATAGGCAAATGATGCATAAAGACTACATTTTGAAAGCAAAGGATGCTAATTTAAGGTAAAGTGATGAATTTTAATGCAAAGGATGCATCTTTATGCATGAAAATGGGTTTTAGGTGCAAAGGATGCACCTTTAATGTAAAGAAATGATTTTTATATGCAAAGGATGCGTTTTTATTGTAAAGACTACATTTTTAAGTGCAAAGGATGCATAAAGATATCATTTTTATATGAAAAAAGAGATTTTTAGGTGCAAATGATGCACCTTTAATGCAAAGATCACATTTTTATGAGCAAAAGATGCTTATGTTAATGCAAAGGATGCAAAGGGAGAGGAAAATGATTCACATGTTCAAAGATATGATCTTTAACAACAAATATGCCAAGTCCCAAACAATATATAGCAATATGTAAATGCAAGGAGCAAGTATATCACATAAAGCAAGTATAATGCAAGATAAGAGAGTGAGAGGTTACCAATGGTGGTGACCTCTTCTTCTTTGGAGTTAGCCTAGTGGAGGGACCAACTTTTGGAGGCTTCAAGGAGGAGGGAGGTGGCTTTTTGGCACTCTCAGCTTCCTGATTTTCGTAGTAATATTTGGGAGAGTTTTGGTGCTGGAAATCCTGTTTTTCAAAATGGGTAGAGGAGGCCTCTATTTATAGGCAGTCTGGATAGAGCTAATGAAGCCGTGCGGCTAGGAGTTCCCTCCTAATGCAGCCGTGCGGCATTATCCCCTGTGACTCAGCATCTTTCTAGAATCATGCAAGGTGGCACTTCTAGAAGGGTTTTCATATTAAGGAAAACGTGCTTTTTAAATTCCAAGCAGTCCCTTCACCCCTCGGAAGGTTCGGAACAGTTCCCGAATTGCTCCCGGACTTTAGGAAAGTCCGGGGAATTGCCGGGAAACTTAGCAGGAAGGCATGAGCCAGATTTGGGTACTTACAGAAGCCCCTCGGCAACGTCACTTGCAGGGCGAGTGGGGTTGTCGATAGAAAAGGATCTGATCTGGCGAATGCCGAGACGAATTGGGTGACCAAGGTGGTCGAGTGGCTGAACCTTTGGAAGGCTACCTACGTATCCCGAGTGGGAATCAAGCCATAATCTCAGTTCGGAATCCACTAGGGAAAGGGGTGTCATATGTGACGAGTTGGTTGAACCTAGAGTAGGCTACCTACGTATCCCGAGTGGGAATCAAGCCGGGTCATAGTTCAGAAAAGATCCGCTGAGGAATGGCGGAGAGAAACTGGTCTCTTGCTGGGGAAATAGAAGGGGAAGTGACCTAGGAGGTCAAGTGACTGATCCTACTGGGGATATGCTAAGAAGTGACCGATGTGGTCGGATATCTGGACCTCTATGAGGGGCTACTTCACCACTGAGGAGTGATGAATGACAAGGGGCGACCAATGTGGTCTGATGGCTGGACCTTTATGAAAGGCTGCCTCACCACTGAGGAGCGATGATGGAAGAGGGTGACCACTGCGGTCGGATGGCTGGACCTTTATGAAAGGCTACCTACGTATCCCGTAGGAATCAAGCCTTGATCGTAGTTCAAGCATCTCTAGATAGTTAGGAACGATGTCTAGGATCCTTGAGGTTTTGACAATTAATGGAGGTTGTCACCTGATTGACAATTAATGGAGGTTGTCACCTGATTTAGACTAAAGCTTACGTCACTATCGAGGAGATAGAGGTAGCTAAAGTTTGGAGAACTTGAGCGTACTTCTCAATCTGTGATAGAGGTAGCTAAAGTTTGGAGAACTTGAGCGTACTTCTCAATCTGTGATAGAGGTAGCTAAAGTTTGGAGAACTTGAGCGTACTTCTCAATCTGTGATAGAGGTAGCTTAAGTTTTGAACTTTGACAATTCGGAGGTTGTCACCTAGCGTCATTCCGTTATAACGGAAGTAACGGAGGCGACTGGGGAGGAAAGTCTATTTGCTTAGGAGATAACGGATATCTTTTGGAAAATGACGTTATCCTAGTTAAAGGATAACAGGAATTATATGCCCAAGTGGAAAGTCCAGAGGCAAAAGTGTAATTTTTGCTCAGGGTAAAAGAGGCCGCCCGGCATGAGACGGGGGCAAAAGAGGCCGCACGGCCAGAGGTTTAATTTTTCCAGATTATTTAAAATCAAATTTGAACGGGCATTGGGCATCATTGCCGCCCTTAAACTGCCGAGAAAGAGAGAGAGAAGAGAGGAAGAATTTTAAAAAATCTTTCCATCCCTTTGCTTCCACTGATTTAGAATGGATCCGGAGGGGAATCCGATGCCAAGGCAAGCAAGGAGGAACATCTCCGAGGCCGCTCGAAGGAGGAGGAGAGAGCTTGTCCAAACGGAGAGGAAGTATGACTTCAATATGCCTCCATCGGAGCTTTATCCGGGTAAGAGGGAGCACAAATCGACGAATCCTCAATCGGTTGGGGTAAGCATTCTTAATTTGCTCAATTCCGTCAATTTTGATTGACTTAGGGCTTGGCCCAAATTTTGGGATTTTCTCGAATTTTCCTAGGATTTTTTATGATGATTTTGAAATCTTGATGATTAACCTATGAGGCTAAGAAGATGAACGAACATGCATGTGCAATTTATTTGAAAAATAATGAGAATGACCCATTTTTTTTCGAAAATAAAGTAAAAATAAATAATTGTCTAAAATGTGACAGAGTCCTCGCATGTGCTAGAACTAGGTCAATTTTTTGATTATGGATGATAAAACGGGATTTTGGACGATGAAAAGGATTCATGCATGCCATATTTTTTGAAAAAATTAATGCTTATGTGCAAATAATTTTGAAAATCAGAATTTTGTGCTTAGGAGAGCAATGTGCTTGACACGACGTGTTTCAAGTGATGAAAGACACGTTTTCTATGCATAGGATGCTAGAAAATTTTTATGAATGCTTTTCTCTTGAAAATATGTGCACTTTTGAATATATGCATGCTTTTGAAATGAGGTGAAGGACTGACACATTTTTTGTGTGTTCTCCTACAGGAGAACAAGTCTAGGGGACCTTTCGAGATTGCTGTGAGGCTATGGGAGAGGATGCCCGATTTTGAGAAGGATGGGGCGAACCCCCAGCAGCTAGTGAGGGCTACCGGCCTTGATTTGTTCATTGAGGCTATCGGCAGAGGTATTCACATAACCTCCAAGAGCAAGGGCTTGATCCAGGCCCTTTCGGAGTTCTGGTGGGACACCACCCACAGCTTTCACCTTAGCTGGGGGGAGCTGACAGTGACGCCTGCAAATTTTACTGCCATCACTGGCTTACAGTTCTCCGGGAGGCCTGTGACCTGGAGAGACCATATCACGGCGGAGGAGTTTAGAGCTTTAGTTGGGTTTGATCTTCAACCTAAGGGGCTGGGAATGGAGACGAGGAACGTCGAGGCGGCAGTCCAAAATTGCATGCAGGGATTTGCTGCTAATTAGGTGACTGCCCACCAGCTTGCGAGGGCCTTTCTGTGGTTGATGCTGTCAGTCACCATCTTCGCCAATTCTGGGACTTTGGCTTTGGTTTTCCTTCTTGACTCCTTGGAGGATGTGGATGGGATTGGGACGGTCTCTTGGGGCGAGGCCGGATTGGCGGAGCTTTACTTCTCCCTGGATTTGTACAGCCGAAATAAGGCTGCTTCGATGGATTGCTTCTCCTTTGCTCTTGAGGTATTCTCACCTTCTTTCATTTCTCTTTTCCTTTCTGTCTTTGAGACTTTTATGAGAGAAAAATGACCCTTTTATGTTTTGAACATGCAGGTCTGGTTTTGCGAGGTGATCAGGTTCTTTCCGTGGAACCAGCAGAGTGATTCCACCATCTTCCCTGCTATGATCCGTTGGAGGGGAAATGCTAGGGACAAGTTCACCGGGAAGACCCGGATCACCTTTGATTACAAGATGGTTAGACCAGTTATCAATAGGAATGGGCATGATGGAGTGGACTTCTACCCTTGGGGGAGGTATCCAGAGATTCTGCTAGGGGATGCCGTGGAGGCGACTAGACAGAGGCGATGGTTGACCGGGCTGACATGTGATGTCATTTATCTGGGGGACCGCTTTTCCAGGCAGTATGGCCATATCCCTCCATTGGATGCCATTACTCCCCTCGATCCTCCAGCACGGATGCTGCAGCCCAGGGACTGGTCGGCGGATGATAAGCGAGGTATCAGGCAGGCGTGGCCGCTGAGGAGTATTTTGACCTGGCTACCCCATATGCTACCTTTGTGGAGCAGCGATTGAGGATGCCATAGAATCTAGTGAAGCTGGCTGTCACTCAGGGGTATGGGGAGGCCGAGCCTACTGACCCGCCGATGCCTCCTGCTCATCTCTCTTATGTAGTCAACGGGGTACTGAGGAGGTTCATGATACCTGTCCCCGACACGAGGGAGCCCCAGTATACTCTGCCGCCGGACAGTACTGTGAGTACACTTTAGGGTCTTTTCCCTTTTTTCAGATTTCTTTGCTTTTTTTTTGTTCTAAGATTTTTCTTGAGATTTTCTTCTCTTTTTTCTCAGGTTCCAGCTCGGACTTATGACGGCTTAGTCAGGCAGAATAGGGGCTGGAAAGATGTATGCCGGTCCCTCTTGAAGAAGCTGGCTTGCGCTTCAAAGGCTGCAGCGAACGTGCAGGAGCCCGTGCGCAAAAGGAGGCACGTCGGGAGCACGGCATCCATCTCATTGGCTTCGGAGTACTCTTCTAGCGCCATTCCTCGGGGACAGGGACCTAATGCCGGCATCCTGGAGCAGCTAGCTGAATATGAGCATGAGAATGTCCATCTTTCTGATGTGAGTGATAGCGAGGATTTGATGAGGGAGACGAGCTTCTATGAGTTGAGTAGTGCTGAGGAGGGATCAGAGGCCTAGGAGGTCTTTAGGGTTGATCTAGGGAGAAAGAAAACAAACAATGAACAGTTTTATGCACAATTTGTTTATTTTTTGCTTTATTTGGGCGCCGATGGGGCGAAAACAATGTACTACTGTTTTATTTGCTTTTTAAATTTATGCTTTATGAATTTGCATATTACTTGAGCCTTGGGGCTGCTTTTTGCTTGGAATTGAGGTTGGCCGAAAGCGGCCAAAATGATTTATGATGGTATATAACTGCTTGGATGGCCTTTGGACATGTTTTGGGACAGGTTTCATTGAGAAAGTGGGGTGAGAACTCCTCTTGGGCAGCAACTTTGGTTGCTGCAGATTGTTTTCCACATCAGGCAAAGGAAGTCGTGCGGACTGGTCTTCTGAGCAAAAGAGGCCGTGCGTCTTACGGTTAATGCAGGCGGTCTTTTAGAATAAAATCAAGGCTTGGCCATTTCATTTCATTTTCAACCTAGACTTGTCCCAACTGTTCCCAGAGCACATATTTGACCTAAAGACATCAACTTTGATCATCTTGCAATGGAGAAACCCGTTAGATTGCAAAAGGGGAAAAGAGATCGTTTTCTGTCCGATCTTCAATCTTGGGTGAGATATAACTTTCAATCTCACAAGGGGCTGTTCGATTCTACCTTCAAGATCAAATCTTTATGGCATTTGAAGGATCTCCCGCCCGATTGGGACCTTTTGAGGGCAGCAGCAAAGTTTTGGGATGTCCGGAGACACGTTTACTGCTTTTCTTACAATGAGATTGTCCCAACCTATGAAGACTTCCGAGCCTTGATTGGGGGTCCAGAAATTGAGGCTATATCGATTCCTCTGATCGAAGATGTGCCGGTGGCGGCAAAGTTGGCATCTTTTCTGCAGATATCTCTGGTAGAGGCTGAGGGGATGATGATAGCTCCGGACAGGATTGACCTTTCTGATATCCCGGGCAGGTTTGGGTCTCCGGATATGGCTACGACCACGGTGGCTATGGATGCCTTTATCCTCTGCATATTCTCATCTCTGTTCACTGCTGAGTCCGTGGGGATCTGTCATGGTGGTCTCTTGGACATGGTTAGGGATTGCGGGAGTTTGGGAAGGACATTGTCCCATTGGTTTTGGGTGAGACCACACGGCATCGATAGGATGGCTAGGGAGACCGTTTTATGAGGTGCAGGAGTCCGGCCGTGTTGACTTTATGGATGCGGGGAGAGGCTCGGGGCTTTGCCGGGGGCTTTGCCGACTCAATGCCCTTGGGTGATTTCCGGAGGGGTTTGCCTAGGCGACGGGACCGGGGTGGTAGGAGGCGATGATGGCTAGGTTATCCACTTCGGATATTCGCTGGTAGGTACCTCACTGGAGGTTGCAGACCAGGAGGACATTTCAGGAGTCCTATGCGGTGAGGGTTCCAGGGTTTTGTTGGTCATCCTTCTACATACCCTGCTTGGTATCCAAGAAGTTCGAGGCCTTACAGGAGCCGTTGGGCGATTGGGAGGACATCCGTACCATGGAGGTGGTATCCTTAGACATGAGGGATCCAGCCAGCTTCTCATTCTTCTCGAGGGCTTGGACATATACCATTTTTCCACCCAGGGCTATCCTCAGGAGCAGGAAAAGTACCATCTTGACTACGGCCTACTTGGATTGGTACGAGAGGAAGATGGGAGCGACTCAGGTCATATTGGGAGAGAGGCGTCAGACTTTATTGGGGGCTGACTGCGACTCGAGTAGGACTCTGAGGGAGACTGAAGCTAAGGCGAGTCGCCATAACCAGTCGGGTGACCTTATCAGAGATATGGAGGCTCGATATAAGAGGCTTTCTGAAGTTGCTCCATTGACTGAGGCTCAGAGGGAGGAAGTGCGAACTCGTGCCCATATTGAGAGGGCACTTATTGACACGGGTTTGATGGAGGCTCCAGTGAGGATACCTGAGATCGGGATGAGGGAGACCGACATCATAGAAAAGAAGAGAAAGAACACTCGACGGGGTCGAGGTAAAGGGAAGAAGACCAAAGAAGACTCAGTGAATGACGACTGACAAATCTTTTCTTAGGATTCCCTTATTGCCATTTTGCAAACACAGTAGTTTTATTAGGCCTTTTATTGTATTTTAGATCTTTGTAGCAGGTTAGCAGAGTCAAGAGTAGACCGTGCTTGAACTCATCAAGAAGTTTTTAACTTGTAATGAACAAGAGATATTATCTTAGAAATTAATCAAGACACAATTTCATGGAAATTTCAGATGTCTTATTGATTGCTTAGGACCCGTTTTATGAAAACTTGATTGCCCTTTATTATTTAGGACGCATTTCATGGAAGCTTGATCGCCCTTTTTTATTGTTTAGACCGAACCATAAATGGCTGCCTACGTTCCCCTTTTACAAGAAAGACTAAGGGGCTCAGGTCTTTGTAATTCATTCTGGTGAACTATTGGGATTAGGTCTTTTGGCCTTTTTCTTTCTTTTTTTTATTTATTTTTTTTCTGTGCAACCCTGTTTTTTGCCTAGACCGCCCTTTTTGGGTTTTCAGCATAGCTGGGCATTACTCTTTTTGCACTAAGATTTGTTTCTTTCTCTTTTTTTTATGTGCAACCCTGTTTTTTGCCTAGACCACCCTTTTTTGGGTTTTCAGCCTAGCTGAGTATCACTCTTTTTGCACTAAGATTTTTTTTTATTTTTTTTTAGACATAGTACCTTCGGAGCTTATCGCCGTTATTTGGGGTGGACAAAGGGATTGCCGTCCAGTGCAAGCTTCATGGCTCCTCCCGATAGTATCTTCTGCACCACATACGGGCCGATCCAAACGAGTTCCCATTTTTCCAGGGGGTTGTCTCTGGTAGGGGGCTTCACTTTCAACACTAAGTCACCCTCCTTGATGTCCCTGGCCTTGACCTTTTTGTCAAATGCTCTGGCCATTCGCCTCTGGTAGGCTCGGGTGTGCTCCATGGCTTTTAGCCTTCTTTCATCGAGCAGAGCCAACTCATCATGCCGGCTGCGTAGCCACTCTACTTCGTTGACACTGTTTTCCAGGAGGACCCTTAGTGACGGGATTTCCAACTCCACTGGTAACACTGCTTCCATCCCGTAGGTTAGGGCGAAAGGGGTTTCTCCCGTAGCTGTTCTGACAGATGTTCGGTAGCCCCAGAGTGCTAGGTGCAACTTTTCAGGCCAATTACGACCATGGGTGGCCATTTTCCGGATGATCCATTCGAGCGTCTTATTAGCAGCTTCCACGGCTCCGTTAGTCTGAGGTCTGTATGGGGATGACTTGTGGCGAGTGATTCTGAATTCTGACAGCAATCTATCGCAGTCCCCTTCAAAGTGCGACCCGTTATCAGAAATGATCTCATTGGGCACCCCATATCTACACATTATGTTTTCTTTGACAAACTGGGCCACTTTTTTGGAAGTGAGGACTTTGTAGGACTTCGCCTCTACCCATTTAGTGAAGTAGTCGACTGCTACTAACACGAATTCATGCCCATTGCTTCCTGCCGGGGCTATCTTCCCTATCACGTCAATACCCCAAGTTGCAAACGGCTAAGGAGTCATCATGCAGTATAGGTCATGAGGCGGGAGATGGTTGAGGTTGGAAAACCGTTAGCATTTGTCGCATGCTCGGACATGCTGGACACAGTCTATCTCCATGGAAATCCAGTAATAACCCATTCTGAGGATCACTTGCATCAGGGCTCTAGCATTCATATGAGGACCACAGGGACCATTGTGGACTTCGGTCATCAACTCTCTAGCCCTTTCTTGAGTGACGCATAAGAGGAGTGGTCCTTGGTACCGCTTCTTGTACAGGTCGCCTCCTAAAATGACATAATGGGAGGCCAACCTTTTCAGGCTTGCAAGCTCTTGGCTTTGACACCTTCTTTTTGTCTACCTTCTTCGTCTCTGAAATCTGACTCTCCATCTTTGAGGAACTGGTAAATCTGACTGTACCAGGGTTCCTTGATAGGCTCAGGTCCCAAGTCTACTTCACAACAGAAAGCCGGGGCTTCTCTTCTACCCACTCTGAAGGGTTTTATGGCTTTTCCCTCGGAGATCTCTACCAGTGAGGCTAGAGTAGCTAGGGCATCTGCAAATCTGTTCTTTTCCCTTGGAAAGGAGTGGAAAGTCACTTCTACGAAGCTTGTCCGATCCAACTAATCCATATAGGCATGATACCGCTGAAGATTAGGGTCCACAGTCTTCCATTTGTTGGAGACCTGGTTGATGATCAGGGCTGAGTCTCCATAAACTTCAAGCTCCTTGACATTCCTTTCTAAGGCAGCTTCTAAACCAGCAATGCAGGCTTCATACTCGGCAACATTGTTCGTAGCAGGGAAGTTCAACTTGAGGGCTATGGGTGTGTACTCATCCTTCGGATCGACCAGTAGCATCCCTACGCCATTTCCTCTCTTGTTAGCAGCCCCGTCAAAGAAAAGCTGCCATCGGCTTTCAGGCTCGACTACAAAGATCCCTCCATCTGGGAATTGGGGTTCAGGCCCACGGTCCTCATTACTAGGGAAATTTTCCAGATGGTCTGACAATGCTTGACCCTTGATGGCCTTTCTGGTCACGTAGTTGATGTCGTATTCAGCTAAGAAGAAGGACCACTTTGCTAGACGCATCGAGAGGGAAGGCTTGTCGAAGATGTACTTGATGGGGTCCATTTTCGAGACCAAGTTTATAGGGTGGGCTTGCATGTAATGCTTCAGCTTACCAACTACCCAGACCAGTCCTGCACAAGTATTTTCACATGCTGAGTAATTGAGCTCACTCCCCTGCAGCTTTCGGCTGACAAAGTATATGGCATTCTCTACCCGAGAGTCTTTCTTTTCCTGAGCAAGCATAGCCCCAACTGTCGTATCAGTGACAGTGAGATAGAGCAGAAGAGGTTTCTGTCTATGTGGGGGTATAGCACCGGAGGATGTACTAAGTACGCCTTGATGCAGTCAAAGGCATCCTGGCATTCTTCGGTCCATTACGTGTCTACATTCTTCTTCATGAGCTTGAAGATGGGCTCGCACATAGTGGTCAGCGGTTGTGAAGCGGGCGATGTGCTTTGCGGCTTGCCCATAAAGCTTTGACTTGTGCGGGTTTGAGGTGGCCTCATGTCCATAATGGCTTTGATCTTTCGGGGGTCGACTTTGATACCTCGCTCCGTGACCATATACCCGAGCACTTTTCCCCTTGTCACTCCGAAGGTGCATTTGGCAGGGTTCAGTCTCATGGAACGTTGTCTCAGCCTCTCGAAGAACTTTCGCAAGTCAACAAAATGTTGTCCATTCTTGCCTTTGGAGTGGATTATCATGTCGTCAACGTAGACCTCAATCTCCTTGTGGATCATGTCATGAAAAAGTGCGGTCGCTGCCCTTTGGTAAGTAGCCCCGGCATTCTTGAGCCCAAATGGCATCACGGTATAGCAGTAAGTTCCCCACGGTGTGGTGAAGGCTGTCTTTTCTTGGTCTTCTTCGGCCATCTTGATCTGGTTGTAGCCTACAAAGCCATCAACGAAGGATTTGACTTCGTAGTTGGCAGTGGAGTCCACCAGGATGTCTATGTTTGGCAAGGGGTAATCGTCTTTGGGGCTGGCCTTGTTCAGATCCCGGAAATCTACACAGCAGCGCACCTTTTCATTGGCCTTGGTTACGGTCACAATGTTGGACAGCCATGTCGGATATTCGATGACTCTGATGAATCCTACCCGCAGTAGCTTCTCAATCTCTTCTTTGACCTGTAGAGACCACTCTGGCTTGATCTTTCTCAGTTTCAGCTTTACTGGCTTAGCATCTGGTGCTAGAGGGATTCTGTGCTCTACTATTGAACTGTCTAGCCCCGGCATATCCTTGTACGACCATGCAAAGACGTCCATGTATTCTCTGAGCAGATTAACCAGTCTGTCCCGTTCAACCCCCTGGAAGAAGTTTCCAATCTGTGTCTCTTTAGGTTCCTCGACGGTACCCAAGTTAACACTTGTCAAAACCTCCTCGGCGGCTTGGGCCCGGTTTTCCTCTTTTACGTAACTTTGCTTAAAGATTTCTTTAATGTATTGTTCGTTTAGTGTGTTTGCATCTTGTTCAAATGATTCATTATTAACTGTTGTTAAGTTTTGAGTTAATTTATCATTTGTTAAGTTGGCAATAAGAGGATACTCAGAAAGATCTGTCATTCCATTCAAAGCAAGGGGAAAGATGACATTGATTACATGTTCATAATCTTCAGGCGTGAGGCCTTTGGATGACTCGGAGGATTGGAATTCAAAGATTCCTGACTCAACTGACTCTTGACCCTACTGACTCTGGACCCTACACTACTTATTGACTCGAAGTGTTTGACGCGGGTTGGACTGGGGTTCACTCTTTCCTGCTTTTGCCCTGGGGAGTAGCAGTCTTGTCAGCGTTCTTCAGAAAGTTGGAAACTTCGAACTGATCAAAAACTTGCCGGAAATCATTGGTAGGCCGGTACCTTGGAAAGATGGTGAGGGGAGCTAAAGTAGCCTGATGCAATCTTTCAGCGAGCTCGTCTGTGACAACCGGACTCATTGACTGGAGGGTCTGGCTCATCTTGTCAATACACTGCTGATAAGTCATCTTCTCCTTGCGATCTTTGATATCACAACTTTGTCGGTGTAGCCAACGGGAGGGTTGGCTTTGAATGATGCTGATGAAGTCTTCTTCAGGAGAGACCTTGATTCTTCCTTGATTGGCCACGTATTCTATGGGCTTTCTGTATTCTGCTTCTAAATCTGCTAGCTTCTCATTGAACCTCACGATGGCAACTAATTCAGAACTTTCTGCTTCAAGAGGGTCACTGATCACATGGGTATCAGGCTGGACTGGGTTTTGAATGACGGGTTCCTTGGCAGGCTCTTTGGCATAACTGACGTAGTAGTCAAACTTGCCCGAAGGCTCCCCTAAAGTTCCCACGCTTTTGTCCCCGGCTTCGTACCTTTCTTTTAATTTCTGTTGCATGGACTTCCTCTTCTTCTTCTTTCTTGAAGGAGCATCTTCGTTAATCCATTCTTGATACTCGTATTCCAGACAGTCTTCACAATCGTACACATCATACCAGATATGGGGTGCAGGTTGAGCGGGATGGCTTCTCCAGACTACTTGGTCATTGCCATTGTTGATTACCACGTTGGCCATTTTGACCTTTGGAAAAGCGAGACTTGAAGATTTTGACGGGTTATCTGAGATCTCTGCGCCGACAAACTGCTGTACCGGTGTTCTCACCCACTTCTTTCTCGCTGCGGGAAAGGGATAGGAGAGGTTTAGACTTGGGGTAGGTGTTTAGGCTGAAGGCTCAAGCAATATGCTAATTAAGAATCTTCCAGTTTACTTAAAACAGTGTCTTTTATTAATTTCTATTTGGTTGGAAAAGGGGTTCTGCCCTTCTTTTTCGCAACTACTCTAGATCCTGGATCAGTGGGTTCCTTCACTACGTCTATAAGCCCCTCGTATTCCACCTGTATTTCGACCTCCCAGGGTGGACAGCCCCGGGCGAGGGTCCTATAGGGCACGCGGATCCCACCGACCGAGAGAGAAGAACGCTCCTACCGGGTCTAGCGGGTCATAGGAACTTTTAACGCACGAGCGATGCGAATTATAGTCAAGGCAATACCGAGAAAGTCTCGTCTTTCACCCTTATCAGAATTTTGGCAGAATTTCGCTTGTGCGAATGACGTTTTGACTTTTTGGTAATGTCCGAGAAGATAATAGGCATGGGTCGGGCGGTAAAAGCCGGATGACACAGTGTCACATTGAACTTCGTTGCATACGCCGTGCGTGAGTCAAAATCGAAGTCAATGCCGGGTCAAGATCTTGCCAATTTTTCCTTGTCGGAATTTTGGCAGAGCTTCGCTTGAGCGAAAGATCTTTGGATTTTTGGCAAGGACTCGGTCTCGACTCTTACGCATTCCGTGCGGGTCAAGGTCAAAGTCAATGTCGGAGTCAAGGTTCTACCAATTTTTCCTTGTCAAAATTTTGGCAGAGTTCTGCTTGCGCGAAGGACCTTGACTTTCGTTATGGACTAAGGCTTGACTTTTACGGGGGCATGCAACTGGGCTGTATGACACGGAATAGACCAAAAACCAACCAAAAGTCACGATTTTTTGAAACGTGTGACACGGACTGTGCATTGGTCGACACTGGCTGCCATGGGGAGTTTGGGGTGATTCCGTGCGCGCCCGGGAGCATCGTAAGGTTGTCCGTGACTGCAACTGAAAAACCACCCCGGGTTTAAAGGGACGTGCGTGCAAAGTGTACAGGATATATAAGGTGCGCGTAGTGTGCGGTCTCCTAAAAAATGTTCCTTTTTGAGTTAAAACAGAAATTTTCAGAAATGTGTTTTAAAGGAATGATTTTTCGGGACGGGGGAAAATGCAACAGATAAGGCACGTAAATTTTCTGGGAGCCCCAGTCAGTCTTGGAACTGAATAGCCCCAAGCTGCCAAGGCTGCCAGATTAACCTCAATTTGTCCTGGTGGAATTGCCAATGAGGCCGCCCGGTCAGAATCCATGGAGGATTAAGCCGTACGGCTGCATGGATCAATTTTCCAGGTTCCACTCCTTTGCAATTTCAGGTTGCTTCCCGAACATTTTAGGCACCTTTCAGCTTTTAGCAGGCTTCCTGTTCAGAGTATGCACAATTCCCTAGATGCAATATGCAATGCAATGTAAGGAATCCGTGACGGGAGGCTAACCCGCTCAAAGGAAAAAAGCTTTCTTTTTATTATCTTTTTTTTTTCGAAAAGGGATACCGGTACATGGGATTGTTAGACCACAATTATCCCAAGCCCCGGGTTAGGAAGCGATACAGGAAGGTTAGTGGTTTCCACCTATATACCGGGTATCGTTTATTTTGAAAATGAAAGCTTTTCTCCTTTGGGATGTCCCCAGCGGAGTCGCCAAACTGTGAATGTGTGCCCAAATTCTATTTTTTGTTTTTTAGTTTGGATTCACGCGAGTTTAAAAACATCCGATTTAATTTGAAAAACGGAGTCGCCACGCCATTTTGATTTCCTCAAAACTTTGAAAAAAAGGTTTTTAGGGTTCGGAGGTTAAGTTACCCCTTGGGAAGAACGGATCGTCGTTCACCCAAGGTGCCTTGCCGTAGCAAGTCTCCCTAGATTCCATTTTTCGTGCTTGCTTGCGTGCTTTCTTGTGTGCATGTGTTGAAAAGAGGGGGAGGGGTGTTCCAAGTTATCTTCCGGACGTACAAACCATTTAGTTGGTTGTCGCTCGGGATTCCTTGGATTTTTATGTGTTCGGGACTTTGATCCCGTCCTCATCTTGGACTTGTGATCATCGCTATTTGACCTTGGGTCTTGCGTGATCGAGAGAAGGACTCTCTTTTATAGTCCAAAATGAGGTTCTTTAGAAAGGAGTGTCCTTAGCCCATCAATCCTACATCTTGAGACGATTGAGCTTGTCTAGGGACTACTATGCTCGTCTCAAGTGATAATCGGAGATATAGGGTTCAAGGTTTATCCCTTTCTAAAGAGATTGTGGCACCTTTTAATGGAAGAAACGATGTAAAGATGGGATCTTTACACCGGTCCGTTCCAAAGGATACCAATGGGGACTAGGGGAATGCATGTTTTATGATAAAAATGACATTTTTAATGAAAAGATGACATTTTTGGATGCAAAGGATGCTCTTTGGTTGCAAAGGATGCTTTTTATGTAAAGAAAGGGTTTTTAATGCAAAGGATGCATTTTTATGTGGAAAAATAGTATTTTATAGGCAAAGGATGCATAAAGACTACATTTTGAAAGCAAAGGATGCTAATTTAAGGTAAAGTGATGACTTTTAATGCAAAGGATGCATCTTTATGCATGAAAATGGGTTTTAGGTGCAAAGGATGCACCTTTAATGTAAAGAAATGATTTTTATATGCAAAGGATACGTTTTTATTGTAAAGACTACATTTTTAAGTGCGAAGGATGCATAAAGATATCATTTTTATATGAAAAAAGAGATTTTTAGGTGCAAAAGATGCACCTTTAATGCAAATATCACATTTTTATGAGCAAAAGATGCTTATGTTAATGCAAAGGATGCAAAGGGAGAGGAAAATGATTCACATGTTCAAAGATATGATCTTTAACAACAAATATGCCAAGTCCCAAACAATATATAGCAATATGTAAATGCAAGGAGCAAGTATATCACATAAAGCAAGTATAATGCAAGATAAGGGAGTGAGAGGTTACCAATGGTGGTGACCTCTTCTTCTTTGGAGTTAGCCTAGTGGAGGGACTAGGGCTGTTACGCGAACCGAGTTGCTCGAACTCGACTCGAGCTCGACTCGAAAAAACTCGACTCGAATGAGCTCGAGTTGGAGCTCGAGCTCGAGCTCGAACAAGATTTTTAGCTCGTGAATTTTTCGAGTCGGACAGGCTCGACTCGTGAGCTCGAGTAAGCTCGTTTCGAAATCGACTCGACTCGAGCTCGACTCGGTAAACTCGATAAAAGCTCGAATTTTTAATTGTTTGTTCAGATCGAAACTCGAACTCGAACTCGAACTCGACTCGTGAAGCTCGTCAGTAACTTGATTTTTTATTTTATAAATTGTTTTATATACATATATATATATATATATATATATATATATATATATATATATATATATATATATATATATATTTTATATTTTTTTGGATAAAGAAAACTGTTTTGGACTTTTTTTAGTTGGGAATATTTTTTCAAAAAGTTATATAAAAAAAGTTAGAAAAAAACTAAACAAATTAAAGTATATTACTACTACCACCCTACCACTACTACCACCACTACCACCACCACTACTACTACTACCACTACCATCACTACCACCACCCCCACTACCACCACCACCACTACCACTGCCATCACCACTACTACTACTACCACCACCACTACTACTACTACTACCACTACTACCACTACCACCACCACTACTACTACTACCTCTACCACCACTACCACTACCACTTCTACTACTACCACTACCACCACCACTACTACCAATACCACCACTACCACCACTACCAACACCACTACCACCATCACTACTACTACCACCACCACTACTAACACCACCACTACCACCACCACTACTACCACCACTACCACCACCACTACTACAACTATCATTACTACCACTACTACCACCACTACTACCACCACCACTACCACCACCACTACTACTACCACTACAACTACTACCAATACCACCACTACCACCACTACCACCACCACTACGACTACCACCACTACCACCACCACTATATACTTTATACCGCTAAACCCAATATTTATTTATTTATTTATTTTTATTTTTTAATCACTAGGAAATAATATTTTAGACTTTGTTAATTAGTGATTTTTTTTATAAAAAGGTATATAAAAAAAATAGAAAAAAAATGAAAACCAACCACTACCACCACCATATACTTTATACCGCTAAACCCAATATTTATTTATTTATTTATTTTTATTTTTTATTCACTAGAAAATAATATTTTAGACTTTGTTAATTAGTGATTTTTTTTATAAAAAGGTATATAAAAAAAATAGAAAAAAAATGAAAACCAAAAGACTCCATTTCCAAATCTGATTTTGAAAGGACTCCATTTCAAAAAAAATGAAAACCAAAAAAAAATGAAAACCAAAAACATGAAACCCAAAAAAATGAAAACCAAAAAACTGCAAGAGAAATACCAAAAGACTCCTAGCCTAGACCTAGTCTCCTCCATTTCCAGTTCCACGATTTCAACTTCCCATCTTTTGTGTCGTCGGCCCGTCGTCATCTCTTCCCACCGCTCTCTCCGGCGCTCCCATTGCCGGCGCTCTTTCCGGCCCTCTCACTCGGTATTTCACTAATTCCTTTCTTATTTCTACGATGATGGTTTTTTTTTCTGATTGCTAGATGCTAGGGTTTCCCTTTTCAAAATTTTAATTACTCCGTCAGTTAGTATATAATTTTTTTGGTGCTATCTGGTTTTTGTGTGATGCATTCTGATGGGTAGACCTCCTAATCTCAAAATCACTTTCTATGTTGGTGCAATGGTGCGTGACGTGCGTCTGTTAGATTTTTTACTCAATCTGTAAATTCATACCTTATCAAGCTTTTTTTCTTCATATGTAGTATTGATTCCTCATCATTGATACATGTTCTGGGTGGTCTGTTGGATTTTTTACTCAATCTGTAAATTCATACCTCTTTGAATGTGCACATTAACAGGGAATATGGAGGAATATGACAACAATATAAGTATTGGAAGCATACCCCATCAAGATGATGATGCCATGAATGATATTGAAATTGACCAAGATGACAATGATTTAATAGATGATGGTTCAACAGGAAATCTAGGAAATGGAGCAGAAGATACAGAGAGTGGGCTTGAAAAATTTAAAAACAAAAAGAGATCGAAGAGATCGGAGGTATGGAAAATATGTACGGAACTTAAAGTTAAAGAAGGAGAACAAAGATTAGCTATGTGCAACATTTGCAAGAAAACTTTCAAGCTGCACTCGACAAGCTCAACGACTCAATTGGGAAGGCATGTGAAAAAATGCAAAGCTGAGAATGGATTGCTTAGTCAAAAAATATTACAGTTCACACCTTCAGGTACCGAATCTAATAAGTTGGAGACATTTAAGTATGATCATGCATTGATGAGAAAGACCGTTGCTGAGTTTACATTGATTAATGAGTTGCCATTTTCACTAGTAGATTCACTTATGTTTAACAAGATGATGAGTTCTGCTACCCCATTTTGGCAAAAGATTACTCGTCAAATGGTTAAACAGGACTGTATTTCATTTTATGAAATTGAAAAGGCAAAGCTTATGGATTTGTTGAGACTTATGGATAGGGTATGCATTACTACTAACATGTGGACATCAGACCATCAAAAATTAGGATACATGGTGGTTACTGGACACTGGATTGATTCTTCATGGAGTTTGCATTCACGTGTCTTGAATTTCTACAATATTCCTCCTCCCCATAGTGGTCTTGTTATTAGTGAAGAGCTTTTGATGTATTTTTAGGGAATGGGGCATTCAAGATAAGATTGGAAGCATCACAGTTGATAATGCCAAGAACAACGATGTTGCATTGACATTTATCAAGGATAATTTCAATTTTAGAAAGAAGTTATCCCCAATGGGGTCTAAGCTATTCCATACACTTTGTGCTGCCCATATCATCAATCTGTTGGTGCAAAATGGACTTAAACCGATTAATCATACTATTCTTTGTGTAAGAGACGGTGTTAAATATATTACTCAAACGGAGGGGAGACTAATAAAGTTTGCAGCTATTTCGAAAGAGTTGAACTTGAGTGGGAAAAAGTTGGTTTTGGACAATAATACACGTTGGAACTCCACTTTCAAGATGTTAGTAACTGCGATTGAGTTCAAGGCTGTGTTTCCAGAATATCGAAATAGGGAAAGGGGCTTTGATTATGTTCCTAGCGATGATGAATGGGGAAAAGTTCAAGATGTGTGTGACTTCTTGGAAGTTTTTAACATCATAACAAATATTCTTTCAGGAACTTCATACCCTACTGCCAACTTACTTCTCCCAGAGGTTTGGAGGAGAAAAGAAGTGATTAATGAGAAGTTGAAGACTCTTGATGATGACATTAAACTTATGGCTGAAAAGATGAACAAAAAGTTTGATAAGTATTGGGGTAGAAGTAATCTGACGATGTCTCTTGCTTCTGTTTTAGATCCTAGATTCAAGTTCAAGCTTATTGACTATTGTTTTCCAGTTATGTACACAGATGTTGGAGTAGTAAATAAGAAAATTGATGAGGTTCAGAGTACATTTCGAGAATTATTTGCTGAGTATGTTTCAAATTCAAAAGAGAGGGCATCTCAAGTTGTTACATCTTCTAGTTCTAATAGCAGTCATTCAAATGAAGCAGCAAACCAGGGTCAAAGTGCTGCGTCTGGGATGTTCAAGTTTCGTTTGCACATGTCACAAACAAATGCGGAGCCGGAGGAATCTGAGTTGGATACTTATTTGAAAGAAAGGGCTGTAAATGATGTTCCTGGACAAGCGTTTGATGCTTTGGAGTGGTGGAAAGCTAATAGCTTTAAATACAAAGTTTTGTCTCAGCTTGCTTCTAACATTTTGTCTATTCCTATCACCACAGTTGCCTCGGAGTCTACCTTTAGTGCAGGAAGTAGGGTTATTGACCCGTATCGTGCTTCGTTGAAACCTGAAACAGTTCAAGTTCTATTATGTGGAGCTGATTGGGCAAGAGAGGCTAATGGACTAAAGAAAAAACAAGTAAAAAGTGATGTGAGTGTATAGATATAGTAATATATCATATGTTTCTTTTACAAGTAAAAACCTGACTGACTGACACATTTTTATTATCAATGTTAATGTGTTAATTGTTATGTCATGTGTTTCTTTTACAGGACAAGATTAAGGAGCAGGTATTTCAGTTCCCCAATGACCCTACGCCTACGCCATAGCTATGGGAGATCAAGTATGGGACAATGGAAAATGTTTTGAAATAATGTTTGTTATTTTGAATACTCTTGACTTGAGCAGAGTACCATGCTTTCAAATGCATGTGGCATTTTCTTTTGAAACAATGGGGTTTGTTATTTTGAATACTCAGTTAGTCAGTTTGTTTATGTCTCAGTTTGTTATTTTGAATACTCAGTTTGTTATTTTTGAATACTCAGTATTTATATGTCAATTATGTCTCAGTTTGAAACAATGGGTTTTTTATTTTTGAAACAATGGGGTTTGTTTATACCAGTATACCACACATTGCTGGGAAGCCTGGGATGAACTTCAAGTGTCTCTTCAGTAATGAAGTTTCATTTTAATGCTGCTAAGAGTTTTCATTGTAATGCTGCTAAGAGTTTTCATTGTAATGCTGGGACTTGTAAGCTGGGACTTGTAAGGTTGCATCTTATGAACATTTTCCTTGTATTTATCTTTTTCAAATTGACATTTTATTTTTGTTTGACCCCTGCTTTTTAGTTACTAAATTATTGGTTATCATTGTAATGCTGGGACTTGTAATGCTGGGACTTGTATTGCTTTTTAGTTTTCATTGTACTGGGACTTGTAAGGATGCCTTAGTGTTACTAAATTATTAGTTTTCATTGTATTGCTTTTTAGTTTTCATTGTAATGCTGGGACTTGTAAGCTGGGACTTGTAAGGATGCCTTAGTGTTATGTCTATTCATTTTATTATATTTCATTTTTGAATACTCACTACTCAGTATTTATATGTCAATTGTGTTTGTGTATGCACGACTTGTGTTTGACAAAATGCTTGAATGAGTTTTCATTTGTAATGCTGCTAAGAGTTTATGTGATTGGTGCCTAATTCATGGTGGATGACTCGTTGGTTTTGTAGGGATGTTTAATGCACCTTCTTCCAAGTAAAAAAATTTCTTCAATTTAAACTCAGTTTCTTTTTTTTTTCTACTTTTCAATGAATTGAGGAAGTTATTTTTAAGCTAATTTAGCAAAAATTTCTTCATTTGAATTGTCATGATATTTTTTTTTAAGATTTATATGCGGACCAGACCAGACTCTAACAATTCAAGGCAAGCCCACTCTAACAATTCAAGGCCCAGTAAAAAAAGCCCAAAACTCGAGTTTGACTCGCTTGAACTCGAGTTCGATAACAACTCGAACTCGAAATAAACTCGTTAAGCTCGAAAATTTGTTTCCAAAAAAGATCAAACTCGAACTCGGATCGTTTAAGCTCGAAATCGAGATCGACTCGAGAAGCTCGCGAGTAGCTTGCGAACAACTCGAACTCGATCGAGCTCGAGTTCGAACCACCGATTGAACTCGAACTCGATAAAAACTTGAACTCGATAACCAAAAAATGAGCTCGAGCTCGAACACATAAAACTCGTTCGAACTCGACTCGTTTACAGCCCTAGGAGGGACCAACTTTTGGAGGCTTCAAGGAGGAGGGAGGTGGCTTCTTGGCACTCTCAGCTTCCTGATTTTCGTAGTAATATTTGGGAGGGTTTTGGTGATGGAAATCCTGTTTTTCAAAATGGGTAGAGGAGGCCTCTATTTATAGGCAGTCTGGATAGAGCTAATGAAGCCGTGTGGCTAGGAGTTCCCTCCTAATGCAGTCGTGCGGCATTATCCCCTGTGACTCAGCATCTTTCTAGAATCATGCAAGGTGGCACTTCTCGAAGGGTTTTCATATTAAGAAAAACGTGCTTTTTAAATTCCAAGCAGTCCCTTCACCCCTCGGAAGGTTCGGAACAGTTCCCGAATTGCTCCCGGACTTTAGGAAAGTCCGGGGAATTGCCGGGAAACTTAACTGGAAGGCATGAGCCAGATTTGGATACTTACACCTATGCAAAGTCAGTATCCGGGACCGACTCAGTATTTGCCTGCTAGTGCTCAACTCCAGAATCAAATGTCCTCCATTCCCATCATGACTCATCTCCGTCAAGTGCCAATACTTGAGTCACCTCCAAGGTTGTTTCAGATGAAAAGGGAAAAGCGACACTTTGATGATGTGGGGATGCCTATAGAGGAATTCTTTGAGATCTTAGCAAGCAGAGGACTTGTCCAGCCACTGGTCAATTACAACCCTATTAAATCCAATCCCAAGCTGGACACGAGCAAGTTTTGCCTCTACCATCAGTATCCTGGCCATGTCACCAACGACTGCACCCCTCTGAAGTCGCTCATTCAAAGGCTTATGGACGAAGGGAAGATTGAGAAGGGCCCTTACCCCAGCATTGTCACCAATCCTTTTTCATGATGTCAGCAGAATCAAGAGGCCCTCCCATCCAAGGTTGATGCAGTCAATCAGTCTTTGTAGGGTCTAGTTTGTCTGTCATGTCATAAATAAATGTTGCTTTTGAGTATCGAGTCTGTTAAGTCCAAGTTTGACTAGTCTTTTTATTTCAGTAATAAAAGTCTTTATTTCTCTTCTTGCTAGACTCGAGGCATCACTTGCACACCACATTACACCTAATTGAAATGATTTTATTCTACATGATCACTTGTGCTGCTCAATCACTAATGCATTGAAATGATTAATATTTAAATTAGTTAGAGTGAGAAAATCAATTGATATCCCTCTCAAATTGGGGCTCATCAATCCCCCATTTTGCATCTCATATGCTCACATCTCTTTCATCATCTTCAGCGCTTCGTTGCTCAACGAATTTGTATTAATCCTTCTCAATCAAGTTTAAGCAAACAATGAAGCCTTAATTTTGTTTAGGTCATCCGGTAAGGAGTGCAGTTGAAGCCTCTCACCATAGGAAAGCCACTACCTTACCCTCACCAAACAATATCCCTTCATTTCAAGATCAGCATGTTTTTGAATCCCCGTTTAGCCATCTCCAAAAGGAAGAGGGACTATCCTTGAGGCTCCCATAATTCAAGAAAATTGATCGCCTCCAAGCTCAAAGGATGGCGGAATGCAGTGATCCACCCTAGGGACTAGCATAATTTCTCTCTCGAAAAAAAAAAAAACTAAAGGATCTATTTGTTTACTCAAAGAGAGTCTCAGAGCAAATAAAGAGACAGCATGGTGTGATGTACCCGATTTTTGAAATCAAACGGAGTCGCCACGCCATTTTTATTTTAAGGGCCAAAACTTTGAAAAATGCCCGAGATTAGAGATTTGGGTTCGGAGGTCACGTTACACGCCGGGAAGGAAGTTAGTGTTCACCCGGAATGCCTCGTAAAACGAGTCTTCCAAGCTTAAAAACCATTTGTGTGTGTGTGTGTGTGTGTGTTACTTTGGCCGAAATAAATTGAAACTGAGAAAAGTAAAAATTGGGAATTCTTTATTAGACTTTGGACAGATCTCATGATTTTTGGAATGATTTTTGGGTTGAGTTTTGAGACTCAAACGATTTTTTGAAGTTGAAAACCAATTCTGCCAGAATGAAAAAGGCAGTGGACCCTTGACTTTGAAATGGATTTAAGGGCTTTAAAACTTCATAATATGAGGAAACTCAGAGAATTAAAGTTGTTCCAGACACCTTAAATAAGATTTCTGTAAAAGAATTTTCCATTTTGGAGATGATTTGAGGGACCAAAACCTTCTGGAAATCTCAGATATGAAATCTGGACTTCCAGAGACTGAGGAACTGACCTTTAAAAGAAATTTTGAAAAAGGGAGTTTTACTCACGCAAAAAAAAAAGTAAAAATATTACTGGAAAGATCTGGATGTTGGATACAAAAAGTGCTTTGTAGTCAACACCAAATTCCAAGTTTATCTGTGTCCAAAAAATTAGACCATGGACAGAGGTCTTAGAAAATTGCTACTGGACAGCAACTTCTCAAGAAGGAAAACATGATTTTAAGGGGGGGGGGGTTTGCATCCATGCTTGTCCCCATTTCCCTAGGTTTTGATTAGTGATCACTTGAAATTTTAGTGGTGAATCAACTATATCAAACCATCCTTGGGGTACATTAGGACTAAGCACTTCATTTGCTTGGGAAGGGGAATTTTATCCTTTGAAAATGAGATTTGATGTATGAAAATGATTTTTTAGGGTTTTGAAAATGCATTTGCAAGTAAGTAAGAACACTTTGAAGAGAATGTTGATCCTTGTAGAAGATCAACCATGGAGATGAACTTCCATGGTGATCTTCTTGGATCTAGGGCAAGAAGATGAATAAACTACATTTTGGAGTTTGAAAATGCATGCATGGATGAGAGAAATTTAGGGTAAGGAGAGGGAGGTTATACCTATCTTCCTTGTGTTTTGTATTTGAATGGATTCAAAGGCTTGAATGTGTTTAGGGTTTGAATGTGTTTAGGATTGGTGATTTGAGTTGGTTAAAGAGAAAACAAGTAGATAACAATGAAGTCCTCTATGTTTTCTCTCTAATCCTCCTCCTAAAGAGTGGTTTGAGCTTGAGTTAGTGTATGTATGAGAGTATGTATGAGAGTGATTTGAAAGTATTTTGAGTGAGTGGGATTTGGGAAAGATTGGAGAGAAAATGGTGGCAATTCAAGTGAATTCCCACTGTTTCCTCTCTATTTTTCGCCAGAGTGCTGTTGCTGTGAGTGATTTGTGTTGTGTAGACTGAGAGAGGGGGGTTCAATTTATAGGCCCCTGTGAACTTCAATAGGATCCGCGCGGAGGGTTCTGTAAACGTGCCTGGTGCATTAAATGCTGCTCCAGGCTTTGAACAGGAAGAATAATATTCAAAAATTCCAGCAGTTTGTGTTTTTCAACTTGCCCAATTCGGATTTTTCCAATTTCTTTTGCTTTTTGAGAATCTTTTCTTGGTTTAACTTTAAATGGCAATCCCTAATCTACCCTCACTTTGTTAGAAAGGTTAGGAATTGTTAGAAATGTTAGTAATGTTAGGACTTTCGTTAATTTTCTAACGAGAATACTAACAACTCAAATTGGAGCACTTACAGTAGCCCCTCGGCGACGGCGCTTTCGAAGGAAGCGGGGTCGTTGATAAGAGTAAGGCTCCAAATTTGACAGGATGATCAAGTGATCGAGTGGCTGAACCTAGCGATAGGCTACCTACGTATCTTGATTGGGGAATCAAGCCGGTCGTAGTTCGGGTCTTTCGACTATCTTCAGACATCGACCCTAGAGTGACTGTTTTAGGATGTCAACCTGGTGAGCGAGTTCTGCAGTCGATTGCTTGGAAGAAAACTCTGCTGGGGATAGGAATGACCATTTTCGGTCTGGTGGCTAGAGTCGTACATTGGCTCTGCTGGGGATAGGAATGACCACTTTTGGTCTGATGGCTAGAGTCGTACATTGGCTCTGCTGGGGATAGGAATGACCACTTTCGATCTGATGGCTGAACCTAATGATAGGCTACCTACGTATCCTTAAGAGGAATCAAGCCGGTCGTAGTTCGGGTCTTTGACCCTAGAGTGACTGTTTTAGGGTGTCAACCTAAGATTTGACTATTTTTGGGAAGTCGCCTTAAGGTTTGACTATTTTTGGGAAGTCACCCTAAGGTTTGACTATTTTTGGGAAGTCGCCCTAAGGTTTGACTATTTTTGGGAAGTCGCCCTAAGGTTTAACTATTTTTGGGAAGTCGCCCTAAGGTTTGACTATTTTTGGGAAGTCGCCCTACGATTTGACTATTTTTGGGAAGTCGCCCTAAGGTTTGACTATTTTTGGGAAGTCGCCCTAAAGTTTGACTATTTTTGGGAAGTCGCCCTAAGGTTTGACTATTTTTGGGAAGTCGCCCTGGTAATGGTTTCGGTTTGTCGAATTAAGGGATGATTGCAATTTATTGCTTTCCTAGTGTTGTGTGTGATAGCGTTTTAGGTGCCTCAAACCTTAATGATGGCGTCTTAGGTGCCTCGAACCTTGATGATGGCATCTTAGGTGCCTCGAACCTTGATGATGGCGTCTTAGGTACCTCGAACCTTGATGATGGCGTCTTAGGTGCCTCGAACCTTGATGATGGCGTCTTAGGTGCCTCGAACCTTGATGATGGCGTCTTAGGTGCCTCGAACCTTGGTGATGGCGTCTTAGGTGCCTCGAACCTTGGTGATGGCGTCTTAGGTGCCTCGAACCTTGATGATGGCGTCTTAGGTGCCTCGAACCTTGATGATGGCGTCTTAGGTGCCTCGAACCTTGATGATGGCGTCTTAGGTGCCTCGAACCTTGATGATGGCGTGATCTTGGAGGTATCAACTTGTTTTGAAACAATTTCCTTCGATGTTCGTATCCTTTCGTTGGGGACAGACTTCGAGGGGATAGTCAGTCTTTTGGTGGACTTCATTTGAAGGGATCGGTCTTACGTTTGCTGTCGGAGATGAAAGAGACGGAATTCCGTTGGCTTCCGTCAGGGATGAACCTAAGTTGAGGTTTAGTTCTATTGTATGAACCTAAATGAGGGCTCAGTTCAGGAGTATGAACCTAAATCGAGGTTGAGGGAGACTATTTGAGGGCATTCTCGCAGGGGAAGATTAGAGCTTACGATGATTATCGGGGAAAAGAGTGACCGTGTTGGTCAAGCGGCTGGACCTATGGTGGGCTGCCTACGTATCCCAAGTGGGAATCAAGCCTGGACGTAGTTCGAAATCGACTGGATAGTTAGGAACAGGTCTAAGATCCTGGGTCTTTTGATAATTCGGAGGCTGTCACCTTAAGGAACTAAAGCTTACGTCGCTATAGAGATAGCTAAAGCTGTATGCATATTTTTGAGATATGTTGAGGGACTAACGTACCTTTGCTGTGCTTACCTGTAGGAGAGCAAGTTGCGGGGGCTGTGTAGTGTTGAGAGTCTTGATGTATCTGATCGAGATGTTGAGACATTTAGGGGAGTGAGGTATCCCTGACCGATTGGCATTTGAAAACTTGGCATCCCCGACCTACTTGCCTTTGAGAACTTGGTGTCTCTGATCGAATTGCATTTGAGAACTTGGCGCCCCTGACCCATTTGCATTTGAGAACTCGGCGTCCCTAACCGACTTGCATTTTGAGAACTTGGCATCTCTGACCGAATTGCATTTGAGAACTTGGCATCTTGGACCCATTTGCACTTGAGAACTTGGCGTCCCTGACCGATTTGTATTTTGAGAACTTGGCGTCTCTGACCGAATTGCATTTGAGAACTTGGCGTCCCTGACCAATTTGCATTTTGAGAACTTGGCGTCCCTGACCGATTTGCATTTGAGAACTTGGCGTCCCTGACCGATTTGCATTGGAGAACTTGGTGTCCTGTCCCGACCGACTTGTATTTTGAGAACTTGGCGTCTCCGAATTGTGCATTTGAGAACTTGGCGTCCCTGACCGATTTGCATTTGAGAACTTGGCGTCCCTGACCGATTTGCATTGGAGAACTTGGTGTCCCTGACCGAATTGTATTTTGAGAACTTGGTGTCCCTGACCGATTTGTATTTGAGAACTTGACGTCCCTGACCGATTTGCATTTGAGAACTTGGCGTCTCGGACCGAATTGTATTTTGAGAACTTGGTGTCCCTGACCGACTTGTATTTTGAGAACTTGGCGTCTCTGACCGAATTGCATTTGAGAACTTGGCGTCCCTGACCAATTTGCATTTTGAGAACTTGGCGTCCCTGACCGATTTGCATTTGAGAACTTGGCGTCCCTGACCGATTTGCATTGGATAACTTGGTGTCCCCGACCGATTTGTATTTTGAGAACTTGGTGTCCCTGACCGATTTGTATTTGAGAACTTGACGTCCCTGACCGATTTGCATTTGAGAACTTGGCGTCTCGGACCGAATTGTATTTTGAGAACTTGGTGTCCCTTTTTGGCCAGGCTTGTATTTTGAGAACTTGGCGTCTCTGACCGAATTGCATTTGAGAACTTGGCGTCCCTGACCAATTTGCATTTTGAGAACTTGGCGTCCCTGACCGATTTGCATTTGAGAACTTGGCGTCCCTGACCGATTTGCATTG
The DNA here is from genome assembly GCA_022495995.1 of Adenophora triphylla var. japonica. Classification (NCBI taxonomy): domain Eukaryota; kingdom Viridiplantae; phylum Streptophyta; class Magnoliopsida; order Asterales; family Campanulaceae; genus Adenophora; species Adenophora triphylla. The sequence continues at coordinate 394,122 of JAFEMH010001500.1, forward strand.
GAGAACTTGGTGTCCCCGACCGATTTGCGTTTGAGAACTTGGTGTCTCTGACGGAATTGTAGACACTGGAGGCGGTCTTCATCCATTTGTGGACATTGGAGGTCATCTTTAGTAAGTTGCAGACGCCGGGGCTTGTCTTTGGGGACTATCTTTGCCAAACTGTAGATGCTGGAGGCTGTCTTCATCCATTTGTGGACATTGGAGGTCGCCTTTGCCTAACTGGAGATGTCGGAAGATGTCTTCACAGACTGTCTTCATCCATTTGTGGACATTGGAGGTCGCCTTTGTCTAACTGGAGATGTCGGGAGATGTCTTCACGGACTATCTTTGCCAAACTGTAGATGCTGGAGGCTGTCTTCATCCATATATGGACATTGGAGGTCGCCTTTGCCTAACTGGAGATGTCGGGAGATGTCTTCACGGACTATCTTTGCCAAACTGTAGATGCTGGAGGCTGTCTTCATCCATTTGTGGACATTGGAGGTCGCCTTTGTCTAGCTTGGAGATGTCGGGGGAGATGTCTTCACGGACTATCTTTGCCAAACTGTAGATGTTGGAGGCTGTCTTCATCCATTTGTGGACATTGGAGGTCGCCTTTATCTAACTGGAGATGTCGGGAGATGTCTTCACGGACTTGATGCCTTTGTAGACACGGGAGCCAAGGTGGTGTTGTCCTAATGTGTCCGAGGCTAAAATGGTGCGGGATTGAGGTGTCGAATCGAGTGGTGTCATCTTTAGGTGTCAGAGCACAAGTCATCGTGGGCTTGAGGGGTTTGAACCAAGAAAGTGTTGACTTGAGGTATCCGTCATTACGCTTCGGTGGAGACGATCCTTCTTTGTGAGGAGGCTTCGGGTAGTGACGGAAGGCGGGTCTTTCATGCTTGAATTGCTACATTTGTTAGTAGAGAGACAAATGCGCATATGACATTTATGATGATGGATGCGTGTATGGAACTAAAATGATTCGCGATCGCTTAGGTTTTATTTTTTTATTGATTCATGTTTTGCATGCTACATGAGCCACAGGGAAATTTTTGTGGGGATGCATGTGGTGAGAGGGTTTGCATGTGTTGTGGACTATTTGGGACAAGCTTCGAGCTGGTGGGTGATATCCTTTGGTCGCGGACTGAATTGTATGTCATTGATGAGGTCAGTTTTGATTTTAGGATGAAGTTGGATTTGAACCCCGGGTCTCGATTGAAATTTCATTTCAGTCTCGAACATTTGAAGCTGACGTTGACAGGCTCTAGCATCAAAGTATGTTGATATGAATGAACCCTCTTTCGCTTGGGTTAGTTGTGACTTGACATAAATTTGGAGAATGACTTGGCAAAATGCTGATATGAGGAGATTCCCAGTTCTCAACCTTTGATGATGCCGGGAGTTGTCATATGCCAAGTTCTAAAGCCGAAACTCCAAGATAGTTGTTGAGGTGACTAGGCCTTTCTTCTGAAGATAGGTGTGACTTGATAAAGCCCCATTCTGTGGAAGAGATATGGCGAAAGCCACGGAATCTTTCTCTGAATGATTTGATGAAGCCCCAGGTTTGACAAAGCGTCACTACAGAGGTCCAGTTTAAAGGTTTGACTGTAAAACTGACATACTGATGAAGTATCAAGCCGATCGATCAACGTGAGAGACCTCGAGGTGAAGTTGATGTGACCCTAGATTCGTTGCAGCATTACGTCATGGAGTGAAAAATCCATCTTTGATGACAACTATGAAACTAGAATCCTCCCTTCGAAGGGTGTCTTCCATATGGGAACTGTTAGCCATAGTGGCACTTGGCTTGTTCATGGCTTCAATCATATTCACCCTATGGTTTTTCTTAGGGAATGGATTGTTGATTGTGTCGGGCCCTTGGGGTATCCTTTTCGATCGGTTCTCCCGCCCTTCTTCGTGCCCATGATACTAGTGGGAAGCACGAGTTTAGTTGTGTCTATCGGGATCCGTAGGGCGATGGTTGTCCAGGTGCAGTCGAGACCTTCCTTCACAAGTCCTTGAAAGACTTTGCTCAGAGGCATTCTGAAATCTTTGAGCTTAAGGCTCCGTGGCTTGGGCACATCACCTTTCCTTGGCACGAGAGGAGTGGCATTGTTGCAATCCTGGCCCGCATAGTTAATTGCTTCCTTGCCTTTTAGGTAGGACAGGAGTTGAGTTAGGGGCGGAAACTTTAGCCCCAGGCGGCAGTCGCATGCGGATGCTGGATAGGGAAGTTGCTTGAGGGCTTTCTCAAATGAGGCTTCCAAGCATGATTGAAAGATGTCGATTGTTCCCGTTAGAAGGAGGGTTGGTCATTTTACTCAACTTGAGGTTTCAATGCTTGTAAAAGTCACCGATATTCTCCTCTAATAGCATTTGTTGTACGCAACTCAACTGTTGTTTCCCACTCCAAATTAGCTTTATGATTCTCTCGTAAAGGCACGGTGATCTGGTCTCATGTAGCCACGGCCTCGGGTTTTAAGCGGAAGAACCATTTTAAAGCCTTTGGATTTCAAGGAGGCCAAATAGTCGACCCAGCTGGCGATTGGTGCACCCTTTGGCCTCCATTGCCAAGGCATATGCGTCCGAGATGAGTCTTCGGGCATGCGACCCGTCGAGAGAGGTCCAGATTTAGGCATCACGAATTTGTGGGGCGGGGAACAATGGAGTCAGGGTCAGTAGGCCGGAAGCGGGACTTCTTAGCGGTCGGATTCGGCAATCTGCGCTTTCAATTCCTTATCTTTGTTCCATGAACCAAAACCGAGATGAGGGTCCGGTGGTGGAACCAGAGTGTTCAAGCCGGCTACGAGCTAGAGAGAAGCTACCACCGGCGGGCGGGTGGAGGAGAACGACCGATCCGGGGATGTAGGTGAAAACTTGTCCTTGACCCGAATTACCCAGGGAGTGTGAGTAGGAGCCTGGTCAAAGGGATAGAACCCGGTGGCTTGCTTGTTAACTTCCAATTGGCAAAGAGGGTGGTGGTAGACTGAGGTGGCCGGGTAGCTAGAGCTTCCATGAAACTTAAATACGGGTTGTGACCCTTTCGTTGAGCTGCATGCACGCTTAGGTTTGGGGTGATGGTGTATACCCGGGAGGATACGTGGTCGGTGATTCGATGAGACGGGGATTAGGGGCTTGGTGGCCCATTGGTCCACAGTGAGAAGTAAATTTGAACTAGCATCATTCTGTTGTCATAGACAAAGCTGTGGTGGCATCCCCAAAGCTGTTGCGGCGGCACTCTAAAGCCCATTGTTGTGAAGGTTCGGATTGATCGTTTACGGGCGAGACGGGATCCCAATTTCTTTGTGGCATTCAGGTACCCCCAAACCATGAGAAGACATTCGTGCGATTTTGTTCCCTGCGAGGCTATGACCGCGAACCGATTCGTCCCGTCGAGTGCGTGGATCCAGTGGTGCGTAGTTGGGGAGGCTGAGAACCAAAGATCGAGGAGATAGTACCGTAGGAGGGTGGCGGTGGCATCTGGAGTAGTGCGGGCGGCCAGAGTGGGATTGGGGGTTTCTTTGTCCCGTTAAGGCGGTCGCATGAAGGGATCTTGTGAGACACTGTGCGGTCGGGGGCTGGTTGTCCTGGAATGGGTTCTTGTCGAGGCATTCCAAACTGCGCCGTCCCAAATCCAGGCGAGAAGTCATACCAAGTGATGTAACCGAGAAGCCCCGACCGTGCATGCCCAGCTGGCTGAGGCATACCCAGATTCTTTGCGACATACCGAGCTGGCCCCTTCGTATTGAGGCACACCATATTGACCCAAATCGGACCTGAATTCAATTTGTTTCCCCAAACGACATCCCAGGCCCGAAGCGCGAATGTATACCGAGGCCAGAGGTGAAAGGATGGCCCGTGTGGCCGGTGGAGGTTCCATGTGAGGAAGGTGGTGGCATTCGGCGGTAGTACTGTCGGCCAATATAGGGATGGGGATCCTCTTCCTCTTCTAGTGAAAGTCCCGTCGGGGTTGAGGCAATCGTCAAACCAAAATTCACGACACCTCCTAAGGATGAACATCGAAACCTCATTCTGATTGGCACAAGGAGTTTTTATGGACTCGGATTCCAATATTAGCCATAGAAATATGATGAATCTCTGGTCCTGGTTAAAATTCCGTCCTCATCCTTGGACATCAAAGAACTGCACTTGACAAACCCATGATCAAATCTCACTTTGCTTGGCGGAGCCTTGGTCTGAAGAGCTATGTTGGCGAAGTCTCGATTCTGAAGAAGCGACTTGGTAAAGCCTCAGCCTTATATTTGTGAATCTTGTAACGAAGTGAAGAACCAACGTGGTTCTGGCATAACCAGAGAAGCCCCACTCTAAAGAAATGGTTTGACGAAAGTCCTCCCTCAAAGAGTACAGTGCAGCTCTAATGCAAAATTGAATTGTCGTGTAGCAAAAGAGGCAACCCATCCTTCTATATTTACTTTATTGTTTTCTTTAGTCAATTAGTCAACCGGAGGAAAATGTAAAAGAAAGACAATTTAGGAATGTATACCTGCAGGGGCATTTTTTTCAAAAAGTGGGGACGAATCCCCGATTTGTATTATTTGATGGCCTCATTTGATGAAGGCACAAAAGAACTCGCTTTGGGTTTGACTCTTTTGAGAGAGCATAAGTGTAGAAAGGTTTGTAAAAGTGTATGGAAGCCCCTGCTGACAGAAAATTAGTGTTTAGCTCTATTTTTCCTATAATGTAGAAAAAGAAGACTTGTCGAGACATCTGAAAACATGTTTTATTCAAAATGATCACAAGATTGCTTAAAACCCTTTATTAATGTTCGGGTTACTCACACCTCTAATCTCGATATGAACAAACATTTTGATTAATCATGAGGAGAAAGTCGACCAATACCAAGGGTTAAGTTGGCGAATTGCGAAGAAAGATTGTGCACATGAGAGGCCATTGATGAGACCGAATTTTCTGGGATTTGAATGTGTTTATGACCGGACCATTTATGGTTTGCCTACGTTCCCCTTAATATAAGGAGCTCAGGTCGCCGTAGTTCGGGCTTGAACTGTGTTTGGCTTTGGGAAAGGGTATGAACATTTGTGGTCCATTTGGTGAAAAAGGGTCGGATGGGAAGCTTGAGTTATAAGGTACGGGCCTTGAGATGTTCCTTGACAAGTCGTTTTTTGACAGCTTCTTCCGTGATTTCATTGCTTCTTGATCATCATCCTCCATTGGGGGAGAAAGAATTTGAATACAGCTTAAGGGTATTTGACTGTTCCCTTGTAGTTGACAACTTCCGTTTTTCGGGCTTTAAATTTGCCCATATGTCGAGCCTTGAGATGTTCCTTGACAAGTCGTTTTTTTTTTTTTGCTTGAATTTTCTCTTTTTCTTTTTTGAAGCACATGAGGGCGAAGGCAAGCCTCTGGGTTTTTGTCGACATGGGGTCAATCTTCCGATGCTGAGTGATCTTTGTTGTTCTTTGATGCTGCCACCGTCGTTGACTTCGTCAAGGTGATGATGGGGACATGTTTTGGAAAGTGTATGGCTTGACGGAGGCCTTTGTGAGGTAAGGGAAGTGTATAAGGAGGGCATTAGTTGACTTTCTCGCACCAATTAATTAAAATCTTAATCATTTTCAGAGATTATTTGTTGAGCAACGCGAGTGATCATTTAAAATAAAACCATTTCATTAAATGTAATGTAGGTGTGCAAATAATGTCTCAAGTCTAGCAAGAAAAGAAAAAGACTTTTATAGAAAATTTAAGATTAACTACAATGTCCAAGGAGGACTTGATTGAACGAAGAAAGTACTAGAACCTACGAAGGTTGACTAAAAGACTGTTTTAATATTAAAGGATGGGTAGCTCCTAGTCTAGCCACTCTTTGTTGTTGGGCCACGTCTCTAGCCTTCAGCATTGGAAGCAAATTTGACAGACTATGCTTGCCTTTGGTAACATCAAGGAATTCATCGCTCACCGGCCCTGACGGTTGCCTTATCTGTCATCAGATCATTATCATCCCATTTACCCTTGGCGTCAGTCGTGAACTTATCGGAGGGCGAGAGTTCAAAGCATTTCACCAAATCCAGCTTTGCCATGGTCACATGCTTGTGGCAGTCAAACCAGCCATTCTCAACATTTGTTGCGACTAAATCATCTGGCTTGCCAAAGTCTATTGAATTCACAGAGCTTGAATCATAAAACTCAATCATGTTTACATTTGTGTTGTTTGGGAAATGATCATTGGAAGGGTTGAGATCACTGAGGCGCCGAGTTTGCCCTTCTTAATTAACCCCTGAATTGCCTTTCTCAAAGCTGTGCAGTTGTCGGTTATATGACCGTGATACTGGTGGAAAGCACAATGCTTAGTGGTGTCCAAAGGGATTTTGGGATCCTTGGGCTGATAGTTCCTCATGGGTTCGAGGAGACCCTTCTTTAGCAAGCTTTTTAAAACTTTGCTTAAGGGAACACCCAAATCCTCGGGATGTGGTTTCTCCTTTGGGGGAGAATGAACTCTTAGTGTTCTTTGATTCGAGATTTGGTCATTGACTTGGTCACCATTCTGAACAGGGTTTGCCGGTTTTGGTCCATTGGGGCGCTCAAGCTTGCCCGCCGATTAACCCTTGAACCGCTCTCTTCAAGAGCGTGCGGTTGTCGGTTGTGTGGCCATAATGATCATGGAAGGCGCAGTGCTTACTCATGTCGAGGGGTGCATTTGAGCTCCTTGGATGGTAGTCCCTGAGAGGCTCCAAAAGGCCTTCCCTTACTAAACCCTTGAAAATTAAGCCCATGGGCATCCCAAAATCATCAAAATGTTCTCGTTGCCTTAAAGGACCACCATTTCTTGGTTGCTTTTGGGTGCCGTCAATTGTACACAATACCTTCTTTCCTTTACTGGATGTCGGAGCCGTGTTGGAAGGGTAAGATTTATAGCGGTGAGACATGTTCAGACTCGTAGTTTTTCCCCGTGCACGGACCCTTTTGATGTAATCATCGATGTAATCGTCGAGATTCGACCTTTTGTAAACCTCATTCGTGTCAGATACACAAGATTGGTATGGTGAGATGGCCCGAGTCGAGCGATCGTCGATACTCTCGTTGCTAGGCTTTTCTTGTACCTTCTTAATTGGTTCTTTCAATAATCCATTGGACGAGTCAATAGGAACACTAGGACTGCACGACACCACCACAATATTGGCATCAGTAAATGAAACCTCAGTAGGAAGTACTCTGGTGGGAGGGACGACAGTCTGAGCATTAAAAGAGTGACCGTAACCCTCCTCATAAGGCACAGCGGTTGCGAAGATGAGGATATATGGCTCGTAATGGGTGGATACCGGGGAGCGGTGAGTGCGGATCAAAAGGCTGCAAGACATGAGGTTTGAGGCATCGTAACAGTAGGGGAGTGAACGTGTCTTGACCACAGCGAGGAACGTGACTACAAGGGTTATGTGCATACGTACTTGATGAGCGGGGAGCAGGCTTGCGTAGCAGGGTGGAGAATTTGATGAGGAGCATTTGACCTTGTCGGACTTCCCAACCGGAGGGCGAGGTAGAGCTTGGAGGATGTTGTGAATACGGTAAACGATGAAGTGGTGATAAGAGCACAGTGGCCCATGTGATCTTGCGGTATCATAGGGGCAAGTGTGCTTCGAGAATTGGAGGAAGCAAGGCGGCCCTCTACGAACCATGGAGCACGAGAAGCGAAGCTGTCCCAAAATGGCTTGCGGAACCATGTCAAGCTATTTGGGCTTGAGAAGTCGCGAGCTAACCCATTCCGAGATGATGACCCGAACCAGGCCGATGTTGTGAAGTAGTAAGCGGCCCCTTCCAAGGCGTGGGGCGAAAGCCAGCGATTCAATCCTGGTGGTGAGACTGCGAGAGGCACGGGGCGGGTTGACCTAGATCGGGCTGTTGATGAGTATCGAGGCGTAGGGTGAGATGTCTTGAGCCCTGACCAATTCCGGAGGCCCGATGGCCCGGGCTAGGCGAGGTTTTGGAGTAGCGGCGGCCCATTCCAAGGCTGCGGGGCGAAACGGGCGGTGAAACCCAAAGGTGGCGAGAGGTGTCGGGGAAGTTGACCAAGATCGGACTGTTGAAGGAGTATCGATATGATGAGGCCGAGAGGCGGGGAGTGGGTGATAAGTTTGGGGGATGCTTGGCCCATTAGTAGTTCCACACGAAAGGGAACGGGGCATTTGACGGTAGTTGGCATGCCGGGAGGGTAATTAGTTCCAATCTTCGCATCAACCGTAAAGGTTCCCTTAGGGTTGCGAACAATTGCTAACCCCTGGTTACGATACCTTCCAATAAGCCGATCGTCCCGAGCCTGCTTGATGTTGTCTTATACGTTCCAACATCGATTCCCTTTGCTTTCGGCATTTTGCGGATTTTCGGGGTGCGGAGTTGTCGTCCCCACAGTTCTCCTACGAGTTGGCCATTACGAAACTTTGAGGGTGAAGCGAAGGAGAAGCGATGAAGTATCGACTCCGGAATGAATGAGCTGAGCAAATGATGACCCGGGGTCTTGATCCAAACTTTGCTTACTATGGAAGGCACAAAAAGGTGGGGTTCAGACTCGGGAAAGCGGAACAGGTTGGTGTTTGGGCTTAGGGCTCATGCAACATGCGATTATTCGTTTAAATTTACTTAAAACATGTTTTATTAAACCTAATCGGTTGGAAAAGATTGCTCTTCTTTTTCCCAAACTACTCTGGATCCTGGATCAGTGGGCCCCATCACTACGTCTATATGCCCCTCGCATTCCACCTGTATTTCGACTTCCCAGGGTGGACAGCCCCGGGCGAGGGTCCTATAGGGAAAGCGGGTCCCACCGACCGAAAATGAAAACGATCCTAAAAGTATGGCGGGTAATCGAGTTTTAACGAGCATTCGATGTAAATTACGGACAAAGCTGATGTCAAAGACAAGATCATGTCCGAGGGCTCGACAAAAGGTCGGCATGATTCGGACTGATAAATGTCCACGATTGATCTTGACTTGTCGCTAATTAGGTCGTAATTAGGCATGGAATAGTCGTTAATTCTTGATGACTCAGTGTCATTCTGGGAGTCAGTGTATAATTTGTGCCAGTCAGAGTCAAAGTCAAGGCGCCAGTCAATATCTGGTCAAAGCCCGTGACGGAAAACCGGCAGGACTTTGACTGATTAGGGTCCCGAAAGATATTGACTCGGTATGCCGACTAAGGCTTGAAAGGAAAGGTCTATACACAGACAGGGCATGACACAGACCAGACTAAAAACCAACCGGGTCTCGAACAAAGTGTGTCACGGACAAGTGCATGGTCGACACGAGGCTCCATGGGATGTTTGGGTAGTCCCGTGCTTGCACCAAGAGGCGTAATAAGACCAAACGGGCCGCGACAGGGATTTCCCCGGGTTAGGGACGTAGTGTGCAGTGTAAGGTCACGTGCGCGTAGTGTGCAAGCAGTCTATCTTCTTTTTCTGAGTAAAATAGAAATTTTTCATGTGTCTTAAAAAGTATGATGCATGCACAAAAATGATTTTTTATTTGAAAATGATTTTTTTTTTTTGAATTTTTTTTTTTTTGAAGTCTTTTTTTTTGAATTTTTTTTTTTAAAGCAAACAACACATAAGCACATAAACACATAATTCAAAATCCAAGGCAACGGGTCCGATAGTCAAAATTTTGACTTTTTTCGAGGCGACCAAAACAACACGAAAATGTGAAAAACCCACACACACACACACAACAAACGGTTTCAAATGCCGGGACGGAAGCTTGACCCTCAAAAGTTTTTTCTTTTTTTTTTGAAAAGATAAAACTTATTTTTCCCCAGCGGAATCGCCACTGTGATGTACCCGATTTTTGAAATCAAACGGAGTCGCCACGCCATTTTTATTTTAAGGGCCAAAACTTTGAAAAATGCCCGAGATTAGAGATTTGGGTTCGGAGGTCACGTTACACGCCGGGAAGGACGTTAGTGTTCACCCGGAATGCCTCGTAAAACGAGTCTTCCAAGCTTAAAAACCATTTGTGTGTGTGTGTGTGTGTGTGTGTGTGTGTGTGTTACTTTGGCCGAAATAAATTGAAACTGAGAAAAGTAAAAATTGGGAATTCTTTATTAGACTTTGGACAGATCTCATGATTTTTGGCATGATTTTTGGGTTGAGTTTTGAGACTCAAAGGATTTTTTGAAGTTGAAAACCAATTCTGCCAGAATGAAAAAGGCAGTGGACCCTTGACTTTGAAATGGATTTAAGGGCTTTAAAACTTCATAATATGAGGAAACTCAGAGAATTAAAGTTGTTCCAGACACCTTAAATAAGATTTATGTAAAAGAATTTTCCATTTTGGAGATAATTTGAGGGACCAAAACCTTCTGGAAATCTCAGATATGAAATCTAGACTTCCAGAGACTGAGGAACTGACCTTTAAAAGAAAATTTGAAAAAGGGAGTTTTACTCACGTAAAAAATAAAGTAAAAATATGTCTGGAAAGATCTGGATGTTGGCTACAAAAAGTGTTTTGTAAACAACACCAAATTCCAAGTTTATCTGTGTCCAAAAAATTAGACCATGGACAGAGGTCTTAGAAAATTGCTACTGGACAGCAACTTCTCAAGAAGGAAAACATGATTTTAAGGGGGGGTTTTGCATCCATGCTTGTCCCCATTTCCCTAGGTTTTGATTAGTGATCACTTGACATTTTAGTGGTGAATCAACTATATCAAACCATCCTTGGGGTACATTAGGACTAAGCACTTCATTTGCTTGGGAAGGGGAATTTTATCCTTTGAAAATGAGATTTGATGTATGAAAATGATTTTTTAGGGTTTTGAAAATGCATTTGCAAGTAAGTAAGAACACTTTGAAGAGAATGTTGATCCTTGTAGAAGATCAACCATGGAGATGAACTTCCATGGTGATCTTCTTGGATCTAGGGCAAGAAGATGAATAAACTACATTTTGGAGTTTGAAAATGCATGCATGGATGAGAGAAATTTAGGGTAAGGAGAGGGAGGTTATACCTATCTTCCTTGTGTTTTGTGTTTGAATGGATTCAAAGGCTTGAATGTGTTTAGGGTTTGAATGTGTTTAGGGTTGGTGATTTGAGTTGGTTAAAGAGAAAACAAGTAGATAACAATGAAGTCCTCTATGTTTTCTCTCTAATCCTCCTCCTAAAGAGTGGTTTGAGCTTGAGTTAGTGTATGTATGAGAGTATGTATGAGAGTGATTTGAAAGTATTTTTGAGTGAGTGGGATTTGGGAAAGATTGGAGAGAAAATGGTGGCAATTCAAGTGAATTCCCACTTTGTTTTCTCTCTATTTTTCGCAGTCTTTATTCTTTGTGAGTGATTTGTGTTGTGTAGGCGAGAGAGGGGGTTAAATTTATAGGCCCTTGTGGAACTTCAATAGGATCCGCGCGGAGGGTTGTAAACGTGCAGTGCATTAAATGCTGCTCCGGGCTTTGAACAGGAAGAATAATATTCAAAAATTCCAGCAGTTTGTGTTTTTCAACTTGCCCAATTCGGATTTTTCCAATTTCTTTTGCTTTTTGAGATTCTTTTCTTGGTTTAACTTTAAATGGCAATCCCTAATCTACCCTCACTTTGTTAGAAAGGTTAGGAATTGTTAGAAATGTTAGTAATGTTAGGACTTTCGTTAATTTTCTAACGAGAATACTAACAACTCAAATTGGAGCACTTACACATGGATGTCCCCTCACCATTACCTTCCACATTTCTCAAACCCTCCTCTCACTTCTAATGGATATTCCCATTACCATTGCCCTTGCCTTTGGCCAAAGCCAATTTCGACCTCTCATTCTTAGAGGCATCGAAGAAACAACATATTTCCTCGCCATAGAGATCCCAAACACATCCTTGAAAGCCAACCTCTCATCTTTAGAGGTCCAGTCAGCAAAAAGCCCAATTGACCTCTCGTCTTAAGAGGTCACAATTTTCCAAATCATCCGATTGCCGATCGAAACCCTGAAACCCAGCTACATTTCCTACCGGACAGCAGCTTCATTCTAATTTCATCAAGATCTAAGTCAAATTAATGTTTCCTTGCTTGCTTATGTTGGAACCTAATCTACCTTGGTTCGTGATCATCAATCAAAGATTATGCAAATTCAAATCCAATTCATTTGACATTTCATGTGAGCATATTTCATTTCTTCTCCACAAAACACTTCCCGTGAATGCCTCACTGGGGCTTCGCATCGGTGTCTTTCATTGACACTCCAAGGAGACATGTGCGTCAACTCTCCAATTCTCAAAAGATCCTCGAATTTCCACATTCCTTCTCTTTTCAATCGGGACTTGCCCAAACTACGGCGACCTGAGCTCCTCACCATGAGGGGAACGTAGGTGACCAGAAATGGTCCGGTCACAAACACATTCAAATCTCAGAAAATCTGGTCTCATCAAGGGTCGTCCCTATACACAAATCCTATTTCCATCTTTCCAAATTTGATCCGTGATATTAGTTGGTTATCTCCTCATGATTAATCAAAATATTTGTTCATATCAGGATTTGTGGTTGAATAACCCGAACATCAATAAAGGGTTTTAAGCAGCTTTGTGATCATCACGAATAAGACAAATTTTCAAATGTCTCGACAAGTCTTCTTTTTCTACATCCTAGGAATATAGAGCCAAACACTGTCTTTCTGTCAGCAGGGCTTCCATACACTTTTCCACACCTTGTGATACTTATACTCTCCCAAAAGATTCGAACCCAAAGCGAGTTGTCACACAAAATTGGGATTCATTCCCACCCTTCAAAACATGCCCCTGCAGTTATATGTCTCTGAGTCTTCACCAATAACTGTTTGACTAAGGAGGGTTAACCTTGTTCGGTAGCATGGCAACTTGTCACTCTGGGGCTGCACCAGAATTGGTCCACGGCTTATTCGGAAGTCTACCTCATGGATTCACAAATATCCCCGGGAACTTCATAAAAAACAGGGGCTGCCTCCAGTTCACAATAATTTCTCCATATCGGGGCTTTGTCAGGCAGAAGAGGGATTGTATGTACATAGGAGTTTCTGTGCTGGTTCTGGGGCTCGCTTTACAGTCTCGATCCTCGAGGCTAGCTTTGCACTTGAGGACTATTTCATGAGGGGCTGATATAATTCTTGACCTAGCAAAGGTGTTGGCTCGAGACAAATTTGAAGCTTGGTTGGGAAAACCTGTCAGTAAGGCTGCTTCTGTCCCGCGACAGAACTCACCCTCTATTATCCTGAGCCGTACGACAGAACTGGCCCAACATCAGACATCAGTAACCTGCATCCAGTTTCCTACCAGGGCACTCCCCGAATTGTCAATTGCTGCAACCATCAACCACCACTTCGCAAACAACATGGGAGAGGGTTCATTCACCCCATACACACAGTCACCATGTACATACGCATACAAGCCATCATTCCATATACACATTCCACATACAAACCATATACATTCTCATCATAACCATCACCCCATCAATTTTCATTTCCCAAAGTGAGATGGACTTGTGCAATAATAAAAATAACAACGTAATTATCAAACTAACAAATAACTTATTCAAATCTTGTTCAGAATAGTGCATAGGAAAATTTAGCCTAGCCTAGAGTGTTTGGTTCCTACGGGGTACAATAAGCAATAAGTCATAAATCTGATCTAAAGGCTACTCTGAACTATCTTCATCATCCTCTGAATCATCCTTTTCGTCTTCATCGTCATCGTCATCTTCATCCTCATTATCATCCTCAACCTCCTCAGGCTCGTCATCAGGGTCATCAGAAGATGCCTCGTATGCCACAGGCCCCATGATATAATAGTCGTCAGGCTCAGGGATAACAGCGGAGGCAAGCTCGTAATCCGTGGCGGTCTCCTCATCATCATCATCACTGTCGTCACTGTCGTCATCATCATCATCGCTCTCGACGGGTCTAGGAAGAGGCATATTTGTATTCTTTGTCCGAGGCCTTGGTCCGCTAATACCCCCACTGGTGCCCACGTCATCAAAGCGGCCCTTCTTCTTTCTTGGCTGACCGAGAGGGGAGATGTTTATGGCATCCTGTGACCGACACTGGTTCTTCCAAAAGCTCACGCCTTTCTGGAGCTTGCCAATCATGCCAACAGCACCGGTAAAAGCCCTAGTCAGATGCCTGTAAGCCTGGGCTGACACCTGTTACAAGCAGCACAAGAAATGTCAGGATATAATTCTTGATATCAGAAAGGAATGCAAGTAGTCTATCAGAGGTAGGGGCAATACTTACTGATATAGAACCCCGCGGAAGCTGCAGACGAGGATGAGTCTGTGACATGTCAATATGAGCTCGCCGTGTGCGACCACCACCCTGATAATCGATGTAAGTCAGGGGCAGAGGAGGTCTGGCTACATGTCCAGTCGAGGGCCCCACACCCTGAACATCATAACCAACTCGGACCTGGGGAGACTGCAGTCTCCTAGCCACATACAAAGTGTAATCTCCATCTCGGGCAAAGTGATGGGCTGCCACGCCTGCAATCAAAGCATCTACATTCTCCAGCTGGCTAGGAAACCACATCCTAGTCGGAGGATCCTCGGGCACTCGAGCATTTATATAGGGCCCATGCTGTCTGCAAACCCTCTCTGCCAAATACAGGGCATCCCCGGTCAAGCCCACCAAAAGCTTGCGGCACCCGATCAAATAAGACACATAATCCAGCTCCTCTTCCTGATACCTCTTAGCCCATGGGAATAAGGAGAGGTTGTAGGGAGCTCCTCTCAGTAATGGCATCGTATCAGCATACGAGGCAGTCACCCTACCCCTCGATCCAGCTGCTCGAGTCTGCTTCCTAGCATCCGTAGTCCAGCGTCTGAGTGCAGGGTACGTATCGGCTGGGAACTCATCCTGGACCCTCCAAGGATAGCAGTTGAACACCTCATAAGCCCAGGCCTGCAAAATACAAAATCAGACAAGGTCAGAAATCAAAGATAATGACTATGGATGCAAATGTGTGTGCAAAGAAAGACTAGGGTGAAGAGCTACCTCAAAGGCCATCTGACAGCAATCAAAAGACTTAGCCTCCCCCCGACTAATGTCATCTAGAGCCAAATACATCTCCGCCAGCCCGGCCTCTCCTCAAGACAGGTTGCCAACATTCCCCTAATTCCTCAAAAGCTCCAGGAGGGCAGTCAGAGCAGTAGAAGCCCCATTGGGGAATAGCATATCAGAGAATCCGACCTAGACAAAGGCCCTAGCCAGCCGCTCAGCCCTAAGGTAGCTATCTTCGGAACCATCAAAGATAGGAGGGTATGCCCGGCTCTGCACCTCAATCGCTCCATGAATCTCTCCCAGCTCATATCCATTGTCCTTCCTATCCCGGAGAGCAAATCCAACCAACTCCATCATCTCACCATCACCCTGGGGCTCGGGCTCATGGACAGGCTCGACAACAAAGATAGGCTGACCGGTGAATGGCAACCCTGTAATGACAACAAAGTCGTAGGGGGTGACTGTGGCCTCGCCCCAAGTAAAGTGGAAAGTGTGGGTGGTCTCCCACTAAAGCTCGCAGAAAGCCTTCATCAGCTCCACACTCCTCTTTGTGTCGCCAATGGCCCCCGCCATCTCAAAGAACTGCCCAAGTCCGGCTTCATATACCAAACCTTTGGGTGAATGCGCCTCAGCTGCACTGCCCAGCAGGCTCCTCCAAAGCCATCCAATGACCTCAGACGATCCCCGAGTGCGTAGCCCCTGCAGGTAAATACAACACAGGTATCAGAATTATCTCAGTCAAATACATATCATCATGTTTTGAATACAATCATTGTTCTCTTTGGGTTCGTCCCACTCTTTACAAAAATAATGGGTCCATCCCAATCTTCGCACAAAAATAATGGGTCCATCCCAATCTTTACAAAAATCATGGGTCCGTCCCAACCTTTTCACAAAAGTCATCATCTTTGGGTCCGTCCCACCTTTTTCCACAAAATCATCCTTATTGCTTTGGGTCTGTCCCACTTTTCTTTACAAAATCAATGATTTTCGTCTCGGGTCCATCCCATCTTGTTTACAAAAATTAGTTTAAATATCTTAGATTCAGTTAATGCATTCTTTCAATACAGTCATTGCAATTTCATTATCCTATGCATGCATTTTTCGAAAAGATTCAAAATTTCAAAATCAATGAATATCAAGTTTTACAAGAATCTTACCTCAGCCTTTCTACCGACCGAGGTATGTTTATCCTCCTGTGGGTAGAAATGTCCTCGCGGAGCTTGAGGAACAAAGGGCCGGAAATTCCTCTTGATTTTCTTCCTTCGATCCGCCATTTCTGCTTGTTGTTCCGCCTTCTTTGTCGGGCGTAGACGAGGAGGCATTGTTGCAAAGTGATGTCAAGAAGCTTGGATGAAATCTGGATTGGAACCCTAGTTTTTCCCTCTTTTCTCCTCTCTTTCTCTCAGAAAAGCGCCTGCTATTATGTTTCAAAATGTCGACTGATTAAATTTAAGTAAATCCGTATGCCTGGCTGAGTGAGCCGTGCGACGCAACTAGCCCATGGGGCTAACATTCCCATTTTGCCCCCTGTGGCCTATTCCCCCTTTCACCCCTGTGGCTGACTTTCCAATTTTACCCATGGGGTCCATTTTATTACTTTTGCCCCTGGCATTCTCAAGTCAAAATTCCTCGGGTCCGTCCCTCAAGACAAAATTCCTCAAGTCCGTCCCTCAATTCAAAAATCCTCGGGTCCGTCCCTCCTCACAAAAAATTCTCGGGTCCGTCCCACCCATCATAAAATTCTCGGGTCCGGCCCTCTCATCATCAAAAAAGCCCGTTCCGCACGGCACGTCTACAGCAAAGCCTGTTCCGCACGACAAGTCTTCTGCCAAGCTCGTTCCGCACGGCAAATCATCAACCAAGCCCGTTTGCACCGGAACGTCTTCATCAAAGCCCGTTTGCACCGGCACGTCATCAACAAATCCCGTTTGCACCGGCACATCTTCATCAAAGCCCGTCTGCATCGGCACATCTTCATCAAAAGCCCGGCTGCATCGGCACATCTTCATCAAAAGCCTGTCTGCATCGGCACGTCTTCAACAAAGCCCATTTGCACCGGCACGTCTTCATCAAAGCCCGTTTGCACCGGCACATCTTCATCAAAGTCCGTTTGCACCGGAACGTCTTCATCAAAGCCCGTTTGCACCGGCACATCTTCATCAAATCCCGTTTGCACCGGCATGTCTTCATCAAAGCTCGTTTGCACCGGCAAGTCTTCACCACAGCTACAGGTAAGCACAATAAAGGTATGAAAGCATATCTCATTCAACTACAAGTCATTACATTCTTGGCATTATCTCTGTTTCCTTATGATTGGATAGCACCAAGTACATTCTCTTGGCTACACGTCCACACCACAAGGCAGCCATCCATTCCATTGGCTACACGTCCTCGCTCCGAGGCAGCCACATTTTCTCTTGGTCACACGTTCTCACTTCTCTGAACTACGATCTGGCTTGATTCCCTCCTAGGGATACGTAGGAATCCTTTCCCAAAAGGTCCAGCCATCCAACCACATCAGTCATTTTCCTCCGTCTGCCATACCCCCAGCAGGTTCGGCAATTTGACCACCTTGGTCTATCTTTCCCATCAGCCGCTCATTGGGCTTGGGACTTTTCTTATCGACAACCTCACTTCTTCCATAAGTGACGTTGCTGAGGGGCTCTGTAAGTACCCCAATCCAATTCGCGACCCTTTATAAGTGCCTTTTAATGAAATAAAATTGCACTAGGGGGCATTTTGGTAAATTTTCGATCCATTCCGAGACTTTCGGGAACTTTTTTATAAGTTTCTTGCTAAGGAAGTGCCTTTCGGTCCTTTTTCATGCAGAAGGACCTGTGAGGTATTATTCAGTTGGGACCTATAAGGAATTATCAAAGAAAGGTCCAGAATACGCCAGCTTGCATGCTTCCAGAAGGAAAACGGTTATGTCTCCTTAAGCTGTGCGACAGAACAAGCCATGGCGATCATTCCAGGCTGCCACCTTGCATGTTCTAGAAGGAAAACGGTTATCCTTGTTCAGCCGTGCGACAGAAGTAGCCACTTCCCATGCAGCTATAAATAAGACCCTCCTCCTCTCATTTTGAGATCCCTTTTGAGCTCCCTAAAGTTACTCTGTCAAAATCACGCTAGAAATCTCTC
Source organism: Adenophora triphylla var. japonica (assembly GCA_022495995.1). Taxonomy (NCBI): domain Eukaryota; kingdom Viridiplantae; phylum Streptophyta; class Magnoliopsida; order Asterales; family Campanulaceae; genus Adenophora; species Adenophora triphylla. The sequence continues at coordinate 412,217 of JAFEMH010001500.1, forward strand.
TCTCTCCTCATTCCTATCTAAAACACACACCAATCCTCTCACTTCTCTCTCTCTCATATTCAATTCCACACATACTTCACATACACCTTGGAGATCTAAGTCCAGAACTCCAGTTGTGTTGGAATCCAACTCCTGAAGCTGATTGAAGGTTCCTTATACCGACTTGGTATAAGGAAAGTGGACTACAAGTGTAACGATTTCTATCCCTCTCTAGCTCTCTCCATTTTCTCTTTGACCTATCATGCACAAGCTGCATATAAGATCTGACCGCAATCTCTCTGTCTAAAGTCTCTAATGATGTAGATCATTGCATGCTATTGTTTAGTTTTATGATATGAGTTGATATATTGGTGCATGTTTATCAAGAGAGTGTGGATCTCTCATATCCACACCCTCTTGATTGTCATTTGTTGATTTTCATGATCTCTGTGTTCAATTCAGGCTGTAATGTGATATTATGATTACTTGATGTTGCTGTAATTGGAGCTTTGTAAAACCTCTGTAAGGTGGCCATTAGTGTCACGCGACACAACTGGACATGTGGAGTCCTAAGTCACGCGACACAAGTAGCCCCTTGCAGAAGGTTCAGTTCAGTTGTAATTTCTGTTCAGAATTCATTGTAATTGGGATGTGGCCCCTTATCAAATGGTCACAAGTTGTAGTTTCTCAGTTTTATCAATAAAAGCAAAGCATATTTGTCATAATTCGTCTCACACCTTCGCACACACTTATGAATGATTGGATGTTATTTTATTGAAAGACTCGTTTACGAGGCGTGTTGGGTGAACTCTCGGTTCTTCCCAACACGTAACCTGACCCCCGAACCCTTTTCTCTATTTTCAAAAGGTTTTTCAAAGTGTACCTCTAAACATGGCGTGGCGACTCCCAAAAATCATTTTCATATAAAAATTTCGGCGAGCGTACATTCAGGCGGTTGCCCATAATTGCCTCGGCGGTCGCCCACATGTACAGAGGTTTTCATTGGTTTTGTAAATCAATGTGAGCGGCCGCTTAAACCAACCTCGGCGGTTGCCCATGACCAACCTCGGCGGTCGCCCACCCTAAACCTCGGCGGTCGCCCAACACCATAGTTCCATAATAAAGCCAGAACCAATTCGTTCTTGTGTGTGAACCAATAGGAATTATATTATGTTGGTAGTGAGTCGAAACATCGACCTCACAAGACATAAGTGACTTCTAGCAAATCATTATGTCCACCCAATTAATATAACATCAAAGCTTGATTCCTCGATAGATCAAATGTCACAATCCCTTTGTCCACGATGTCCAATTGAACATGAGTCATGATCTATGTCAACTCATTCCGTTCAATGCTTTCTTGATTCCGAATATGTTGATAATCCAAATGCATTTGATCTCTATCAAATCACTTGAGTGTGGCCACACATTTCATCAACATCATTCATCGAGGGACCCAAGCAAACATCTCTCTTCATAAGAGGGACAAATCCCGTCTTGACTTATCATTCTTCCCTACATGAATCCAAATGTGCTAACATAGCCCTTATTGCTATCCGATTAAAGATAGTGTTAGACTATATCAAACATGATCTTCATCATGTGGAAGATGATGATAATCTCAGGTACAAATGATTCAATAACACGACTATCATGAGATTTATTCATGATAACAGACCTTGTCATAAATATCATAAGTAGGTCATGTCCAATACTTGTTCTCTAGCAAGTATCCATAAGTGTAATGTGCATCTCCATGCATATAATCATCTCCATGATTATCCATTACCAGCTTATACTAGTTGTTCATAACAACTAGAGACGCAGTTCAATATAATAAACATGCAAACATATAATGAACCAAATAAACATGTACTCTATAATAAATGATAAAGATGATACATAACGGTTCAAGTTAAACATAACTATAGCCTAGGGCATTAAACCAACAATCTCCCACTTGCACTAGGCTCCATCTATGTATCGTATACCCATGGACCTCACATGACCATCATGATTTGCTTGTGCGAGGGGCTTTGTAAGCGGATCCCCAATGTTATCATCGGTTGATACTTTGCATATCTTAACGTCTCCCCGATCAATGAACTCTCGAATGAGATGGAAACGTCTAAGTATATGTTTGGATCGCTGATGTGACCTTGGTTCCTTTGCTTGCGCAATGGCACCGTTATTGTCACAATAAAGTTCCACCGGATTAGTGATACTTGGAACAACTTCCAAGTCACTAATGAACTTCTTGATCCAAACTGCCTCCTTAGCTGCATCGGATGCCGCTATGTATTCGGCCTCAGTAGTAGAATCGGCAATAGTACTCTACTTGGAACTCTTCCAACATATCGCACCTCCGTTAATCATAAACACAAATCCCGACTGCGATCGGAAATCATCCTTGTCGGTTTGGAAGCTAGCATCGGTGTAACCTCTTACAACAAGATCTTCTTCCATCCCTCCAAATACCAAGAACGCATCCTTAGTCCTTCTTAAGCACTTTAGGATTGTCTTGATTGCCATCCAATGGTTCTCACCCGGATCAGATTGGTAACGACTTGTCATGCTCAAAGCATACGAGACATCGGGTCTAGTACAAATCATAGCGTACATGATAGATCCAATAGCCGAAGCGTATGGAACTTCATTCATCCTCTTTCGCTCATCAGTTGTCTTAGGACACTGCGTCTTGCTAAGAGTAACACCATGACCCATTGGCAAGTTGCCTCTCTTAGAATTTTCCATTTTGAATCTTCTAAGAACCTTGTCAATGTAGGTACTTTGACTTAAAACAATTATCCTCTTATATCTATCTCTATAGATCTTGATACCAAGGATGTAAGCGGCTTTGCCCATATCTTTCATTGAGAAACATTTCCCTAACCAAGACTTGACAGTCTGAAGTGCAGGAATGTCATTTCCAATGAGTAAGATATCATCGACATACAATAAGAGAAATAGCACAACGCTCCCACTGAATTTCATGTATACACAACGTTCATCTTCGTTCTTGACAAAACCAAACTCTTTGATTTTCTCGTCAAAACGAAGATTCCAACTCCTAGAAGCTTGCTTTAATCCATAAATGGATCTCTGCAACTTGCACACCTTGTTAGAATTTCGTGGATCGACAAAACCTTTGGGTTGTGTCATATACACATCCTCAAGCAGTTTTCCATTAAGGAAAGCGGTTTTGACATTCATTTGCCATATCTCATAGTCATAATACACAACTGGCAATCAAAATTCTAACAGACTTAAGCATGGCAACAGGCGAGAAGGTTTCATCATAGTCTACACCATGAGTTTGCCTATATCCCTTTGCTACAAGCCTAGCCTTGTAAGTATACACCTTCCCATCCATGTCAGTCTTCTTCTTGAAGACCCAATTGCACCCTATGGTTTTTACACCTTCGGGTGGCTCAATCAAGTTCCAAACTTGATTATCCGACATGGATTGCAATTCGGATTTCATGGCTTCTAACCATTTATCCGAATCGGGATCAAACATCGCCTATTGATAGGAAGTAGGTTCGTCATTCTCAATGACTTCCACTTCATTACTTTCCGATACGAGAAATCCATATCTCTCGGGTACGGATCGTAACCTATCTGATCTACGATGGACTTGTGAATCTTGAACCGGTTCCACAACTTCTTGTGGACTTGGTTCAGTCTCTACTATCGGTTCCATGTTATTTTCGGGTTCTTGAATTTCTTCAAGATCAACTTTACTCCCACTAGTTCCTTTATTGAGAAACTATTTCTCAAGGAAGGTACCATATTGAGCAACAAACACTTTGTTCTCAACGTGGTTCTAAAAGTAATACCCCTTGGTTTTCTTAGGGTAACCAACGAAAATAACCTTGTCAGATTTAGGTGCTAACTTATCAGAGACAAGTCTCTTCACATAAGATTCACAACCCCAAATCTTCATGAAAGACAAACTAGGTTTTCTTCCATGCCACATCTCATGTGGGGTATTAGGAGCTGATTTAGTAGGGACTATGTTCAGCGTGAACGCAACAGTCTCTAATACATATCCCCAAAAGGATATAGGAAGGTCTACTTGACTCATCATCGAACGAACCATATCTAATAGGGTTCTATTCCTCCTCTCGGAAACACCATTCCATTGTGACATTCTAGGTGGAGTCAACCCTGAAATAATTCCACAGTTTTTTAGATGATTGTCAAACTCTTGGCTCAAATACTCACCACCACGATCGGATCGAAGTGCTTTAATTGTTTTGCCAATTTGATTTTGTACTTCATTTTGATATGTTCTAAACATCTCAAACGATTCACTTTTGGACTTCATCAGATAGACATAGCCATATCTAGATAAGTCATCGGTGAATGTAATGAAATACTGAAATCTACTCCTAGCAATGCTGCTCATTGGTCCACATACATCAGTATGTATTAAGCCCAATAAGTCACTAGCCCTTTCACTACTCTTATTGTAGGGTGGTTTGGTCATTTTGCCCAATAAACAAGATTTGCATATCTCATATGATTCATAATCATGTGAGTCTAACATTCCATCTTTGTGGAGTTTAGAGATGCGTTTCTCATTTATATGAACAAGCCGGCAATGCCACATGAATGAGTTGTTCACGTCATTCGGTTTAGACTTCTTGTCCACATGATAAACATTTTCAATACTATTTTGTTTCTCATCAACATCAAGAACATAAAGGCCATTAAATGAATTTGCAATACCATAAAGCATATCATTTAAATAAATATAAAACTTCTTATTCTTAATAAGAAAATTATACCCTTCATTATCCAAACAAGAAACAAAAATAATATTCCTACTCAAATCTCATAGTAACAATTGTTCAAAACAAGTACTAAGCCACTAGGTAAAGTTACATCATATGTCCCTACGGCTAATGCAGCAACTCTTGCTCCATTCCCCACGCGTAGGTCAACTTCACCTTGTTTGAGCAGCTTTCTATTCCTTAGTCCCTGCACATTTAAACAAATGTGAGATCCACATCCGGTATCTAATACCCATGAACTAGAAACATAAAGGAAAATATCTATCATATAGATACCTGAATCAGCAGCAATCATATTACCCTTCTTCTTCTTTAGGCATTTCTTATATGCCTTGCAGTTGTACTTCCAATGACCAACCTCTTGGTAACGGTACCAAACCGCATCCTTTTGAGATGCCTTGGGAGCCTCTCCGGCAACGACAACTTTTGCCTTAGGTTTAGCAACACTTACTTTACCTTTGCCATATTTCTTGAACCCTTTGCCTTTGTTAATCATTAACACAGTATCGGTTCGGGGCTTCTTGATATTCTTCTCTGCGGTCTTAAGCATCGCATGCAATTCTGAGAGATTCTTATCCATGCCAGTCATGTGATAGTGCATAATGAAATGACCATAACTTTCAGGCAATGAATTCAATATCAAATCCGTGGTGAGTTCCAAACTCATCGGATTTCCAAGCCTTTCGAGACGCTCAATGTGACCCTTCATCTTAAGGACATGAGCTCCTACTGATTGCCTCGCTTGCATCTTGCATGCAGTTAGGGCCTTAACCACATCAAACCGCTCATTTCTTGCTTGCACTTGAAACATTTCCTTTAAGCGCTCAGCAAGATCAAATGTTGTCTCTATGTGCTCAAGGTCCTTCTGAAGAGCCTTAGACATAGTGGCAAGCATAAGGCATGAAACATCTGTAGAATCATCATTATGTTTCTTATGTGCATCCCTATCTATCTTAGAAGCATTTGCAGCAGGTTGAGGTGGAATGGGTTCATTGAGAACGTACAGTTTCTTCTCTTGCTTTAGAACAATTCTAAGGCTTTTGATTCAATCCGAATAGTTTGTACCGCTCTCCTCAAGTTTGTCCTTCTCAAGGACTGATCGCAGTGACATGTGTTGATTATTGTGATTAGCCATTCTACAATAAAATATGCAAACAATATAAACATATATCAATATAAACACATTTATCATCTAAGAGCAAATAATGTATTTCATAAATACTCCCACTAAATTATACACCTTCAAATACAAAACATGTACTCCCTCCGTCCCATTAATAACTTCACTTTTTGCCAAAATGGGTATCCCGTTTAAAGCTTCACCTTTCCTAAAATGGCAAAGAATCTTTACTATTCCACCCACTCATTCTCTCTCCTATTTTACTATTACACTCACAACATTTTTCAAATTTACTATTTCCTCCACTCATTCTCTCTCCTATTTTACTATTACACTCACAACATTTTCTCCACTCACCAATTTCCTTAATTTGCGTGCCCACCCCAAAAGGGTGAAACAATTACCGGGACGGAGGGAGTATCATATAATTATAGTAGGCTAAGATCCATATTTCACTTGATTTTGGTTTAACTGAGTCAATGCCCGAAATCAAGCTATTTAGGTAGAAACATCAATCATATCACTATATGACTCTTAGATCTTTTATGAGATTTCCTTAGACATCATATGTCAAAAACATGTTTTAAATCTTATCTATGCCTTGGGTCAAATCTCATTTGAAAGCACCAATTAAGTCAAAACCTTTTTCAAACATGTGAGACATGGAACAATGCACCAAACTGAGTCAAAACTACATCAACCATTATCTCACCTTGATCACAAATTAAGATATAAGATGCACCCAGCTGAGTCAAAACTACATCAAATACCCTAAAATATCACAAGTGTTCTAATCAAGGAATGGCATAAGACTTAAATATTTAGAAGGTTTTCATATTGTAACAAACATCATGTGAACATAATCATGAACAAAGGGCTTCACAAAATATCATGCAAACAATTTTATTTCAATTTTGAGAAATTACAAATCTAAATAATCATATTAATAGATCAATAACCTATGTGATAAACTAATCAAATTAATCCATCATTAATCATGAACATGGCATATCATACATACTTGTTTTTCACAAAACAAAACGCATAAAATCTAGATCTATTTCATATAGCATGGTAGCAAATAATCAAATTAAATCTAGCATGCAATTTCAATCCTAATCATGGCAAGACAGGGCTCTGATACCACTGTTGGGTTTTGGGGTTACAAATGCAGCAGAAAATTTAACAAAGAACATCAAAACCCTAGCCCTTAGATCCGTCTAGCATGAAGAGATTAGAAAAACCATGAAATATAATTAAATACCTTTAATGCGATTTCGTTTGTCAAAGTAGATCTCAAAATTCAAGCCTTGAACTCTGATGTCGAATCTTCTAATTTCCTTCTTCGAACTTGGTGATGAAATCAACAATGGAGCTTCAAGCCTTAGGAGATAAAACAACCTCCCTCTGATGATGATCCACACGCGAACGAACCAAGAACACTTTTTGTTGGATTGCTAGATGATCCTCTTGATTGTTGAAACACTTTTCAATAATCTATGGCTAATATGGAATTGAATCTAGGGTGTTTTGATATTTGATTTTATCAAAATCAAGATAATTGTGTTTATCAAGCCCTAAAATTCGTATGTTAAAGCTGGGACAAAAGGATCTTATTTATACTTATTATAAATCCCTAACTCTTAGGGAGAAGAGTCAGGGCTGGGCTGTCGCCCACATGGTCCTCGGCGGCCGCCCAGTTGTACAGCCTTTTATCTTTGGTTTCGTAAACCACTTGAGCGATCGCCCGTGCATGCCTCAGCGGTCGCCCATATCAACTGTGAGCGGTTGCCCACAATTGCCTCGGCGGTCGCCCACATGTACAGAGGTTTTCATTAGTTTCGCAAATCAATGTGAGCGGTCGCTTAAACCAACCTCGACGGTCGCCCATGACCAACCTCGGCGGTCGCCCACCCTAAATCTCGGCAGTCTCCCAACACCACAATTCCATAATAAAGCCAGAATCAATTCGTTCTTTGTGTGTGACCCAATAGGAATTATATTATGTTGGTAGTGAGTCAAAACATCGACCTCACAAGACATAAGTGACTTCTAGAAAATCATTATGTCTACCCAATTAATATAACATCAAAGCTTGATTCCTCGATAGATCAAATGTCACAATCCCTTTGTCCACGATGTCCAATTGAACATGAGTTATGGTCTATGTCAACTCATTCCGTTTAATGCTTTTTCGATTCCGAATATGTTGATAATCCAAATGCATTTGATCTCTATCAAATCACTTGAGTGTGGCCACACATTTCATCAACATCATTCATCGAGGGGCCGAAGCAAACATCTCTCTTCATAAGATGGTCAAATCCCATCTTGACTTATCATTCTTCCCTACATGAATCCAAATGTGCTAACATAGCCCTTATTTCTATCCGATTAAAGATAGTGTTAGACTATATCAAACATGATCTTCATCATGTGGAAGACGATGATAATCTCAGGTACAAATGATTCAATAACACGACTATCATGAGATTTATTCATGACAACAGACCTTGTCATAAATCTCATAAGTAGGTCATGTCCAATACTTGTTCTCTAGCAAGTATCCATAAGTGTAATGTGCATCTCCATGCATATAATCATCTCTATGATTATCCATTACCAACTTATACTAGTTGTTCATAACAACTAGGGACGCAGTTCAATATAATAAACATGCAAACATATAATAAGCCAAATAAACATGTACTCTATAGTAAATGATAAAGATGATACATAACGGTTCAAGTTAAACATAACTATAGCCTAGGGCATTACAGCAACAGCTATGGCCTCAGAATCGAAGGTTAGTGTGAATGGGGTTTCCCCGGTTGGCCCCCGAGTGGTTGTGCGAACTTCCCACAAGGATAAAGGAAGTTCGTCCAACCATATACCATCACTCCCTTCAAGGTTCTTGGTTAGGGCTTTAAGCACCAACTTGTTAGCTGCTTCTGCTTGTTCGTTGCATTGGTGTCTGCTCAGTGATGACTTGATGTGTCTGACTTCAAGTCTGTTCAGCTCTGCTGTAAATGCCTTTAAGAACTGAAGACCATGATCTGATATAATAGTGTGTGGAACCCTAAAGCAACACAAAATGAAGTCGTGGATGAAGTTGATTGCATCCTCCTCTGTTATTTTGGCTAAGGCCTTTACCTCTATCCATTTGGAGAAGCAGTCGACTGCTACGACCACATACTTGCAATTACCTCGGGCAGGGGGAGAAGGGTTCGATGATGTCGATTCCCCACATGTCAAATGGCCATGTAGGTATTATGAGAGTCTGCTCCACTGCTGGAAGTTTAGGAATGTCATAATATATCTGGCATTTGTCACACTTTCTTATGTAGGTTTACACATCATCTCTCAGGTTTGGCTAGTAGTAACCTAGCATGATGATTTTGTCAGCTAAAGTTCTGGTCCCCCGGGTGACCACCACAAATTCCTTCGTGTACTTCTGCCAAGAGATTTTCTGTTTCCTTGGGATAGACGCACCTCAGTAGGGGCTTTGTGAATGATCTTCTGTAGAGAATTCTGTTCATCACTGTGAACCTTACTGACTTTTTCTTGATAAGTCTAGCACGTGCTTCATCATCTGGGAGTTGATTATTTTCAATGAAGTCCATGTAGTCATCTACCCAACACTTCTCCTCCCCATCTAGGAGCATTACTCGTAGTCTTTCGTAGGCAGGTTCTTCAGCAAAGAATATAAGTGGGTTAGAGTCAGGATCTGCCAAGTAAATAGTTGCCAGTTTAGATAGAACATCTGCCACTTGATTATCCTCCCTTCTTATCTGATTTATTTCAAAAAATTCTAGCTTTTTCGTCATGTCTAGGATGAGGTCTTTATACTTCGTAAGTGTGGAATGTTGAGTGTTATACTCTCCTTTTATCTACTTGACTACGAGCTGGGAGTCACAGAATGCGGCAATTTTGGCTGCTCCATAGAAGCATGCCAACTCTATGCCAAATATCAGGGCCTCGTACTCGGCTTGATTGTTGGAGGCAGGAAACTTGAATCTGATTATGTCTTGGATGGTGTGCTCTCCATCAGGACTTGCTAGGAAAATTCCAGCTCCGCTTCTTTCTTTAGTGGATGAACCATCTGTGTATATATGACCCAGCAGTTGGATGGGAGCTCGATGGTCGGTTCTTCCCCCGCAGGTTTGTTGCGCTTACGGGGGGGGGGGGGGTCATGCTCACCTACAAAGGTAGTTTCAACCATAAAATTGACCAGAGGTTATACTAGGAGTGTCTTCCTAGGTTTCTATCTGATATCAAACTCAGTGAGCTTGTTAGAACAATTAAGGAGACGTCATGAGCAATCCAACTTATGCAAGATTTTCTTCAGGGGTGCATTGGTGTACACAATTATGGGGTGTGTGGAAAAGTATGCTCGTAGCTTTCTTGCTGCTATGATTAGGGTGTATGTTATATTCTCCTCATTGAAGTATCTCCTTTCCACATCTGATAGTGCGTTACTCACATAGTATATAGGCTTCTGAGTGGTTCCTTCATTCCGGACTAGTACCGCAGCTATGGCGTTGTCCGTTGCTGCTAGGAAAACATATAACATTTCTCCCATGACATGGCTGCTCAACAAAGGAGGGGATCCCAAGTACTCCTTCAACTGTTTGAATGATTCAGAGCATTCAGATGTACATGAGAAGCTCTTGGTCCCCTTCAATACTTTGAAGAAAGGTAGCAATTTTTCCGAACAATTTGCAATGAATCTTCCAAGGGCAACTATTCTTCCGTTCAGCCTTTGAACCTCCTTGATGTTGGTAGGTTCTTTCATGTCAATCAAGGCTTTGATTTTTTCTGGGTTAGCCTTAATTCCTCTTTGTGACACCATAAAGCCTAGGAACTTTCCGACTGTCACCCCGAACACACACTTACTTGGATTCAGTTTCATGCTGTTTGCCCGTAGGTTGTCAAAAGTTTCTTCCAAGTCTGCGGCGTGACTGCCACTCCTAGTCTTGATGACCATGTTATCTATGTCATGTTACTGCCTATTTATTCCCCCAAAGGCTTTGTTGACCATGCGCTGATAGGTTACGCTCGCATTCTTAAGCCCGAAGGGCATCATGGTGTAACAATAAATTCCTCCAGCTGCCTAAAAGATTGTTTTTTCAATATCTTCCTCAGCCATTTTTATCTGGTGATAACCAGAGTAGGCGTCTAGGAAGTTGAGAGTTCTACGTCCAGCAATGGAGTCTACCAGTTTGTCAATTTTGGGGAGAGGGTAACTGTCTTTCGGGCAGGCTTTGTTGAGATCTGTGAAATCTACAAACATTTGCCACTTCCCGTTGTGTTTCATGACCATCACATCATTGGCCAACCAAACAGGGTAGGTTGCTTCCCTGATAATTCCACCGCTTAGTAATTTCTGCACCTCTTCCTTGATTGCATTATCCTGTCGTTGGCAAAAATCCTCCGACCTTGCTTGATAGGTTTAGCAGATGGATCAACTTCCAACTTGTGGAGAGCTATCTCTTCCTTTATTCCGCTCATATCCTCGACCTTCCAAGCAAAGACATCCATATTATTTTTTAGGAGGGTGATGATCTATTCCCTTTCTTCCGGGGAGAGCTGGCCCTCGATTTTTATTTTCTGCTATTGGTAGTCAGGATTGAGCACAATTTCCTCCAATTCGTTTACGGTCTCCATTTCTGGACCGTCTCGAAATTGCAAAGTTTCGATGATTATTTCTCTAAGCCTTCTACCATCCTTACCGTTTATGTCTAGGTCTTCCATCTCCACTAGTTCTTCTACGTCCGGTAGCTCTCATTGTCTCAAGTCAGGGTTGGCCCCCGAGTTCTGGCCGCTAAAGAGATTAGGGGTTATATCTGGGATGAACATAAATGTGTCATTTTTTGGTGGATATTTAGTATCATGTGTTCCTCGTTTTCAGTTTTAGAAATCCGATTCAGCCTAGAACTGGTGCTGGTAGTCTTTATAGACTTAGATATTTTCAGATTCTCCTTTGGCATGTCTACCTCCACTTTTCTGGATGTTTTTTTGCTCCTTATCACGTGTTCCAAGATGTCTTTGGGGATCGCCCTCACGCATCTGACTCCAGCACGAGTAGGGAATTTAGCTCATTGGTGAGGGAGGGAGGCGACCAACCTAAGTTTGCCTTGACTCGGAATTCCTATGATGGCATGGTAGTCACTTGCCAGATCCATGACCCCGAATGTTACTGTGGCCTCTGCTCAGAAGGGATGTTCCCCCACTTCTAGCAATAAATCAATTGTCCCCATAGCACTGACTTTGTGTTGGTGAAGCTTTCTAGTCTTCCAGATTATGGTTTTAGCATGCTATCCTTCAGATTCAACTTCTGGAAGGTGGAATAATACAAAATATCTCGGGAGGCCCCCCGGAGTCTATGAGGATTCTCTCGTATTCACACTTGTCAATCCTCCCTTTGATCACCAAGGGCTTTTCGCGAGCCACACGACTTACTGCTAGTTCATTATGGGAGAAGCTGATGACTTCTTCCTTATTATGAATCCAAGCGGGGATGTGATAGACTTTACTTAGCTCATAGATTTGGTCTTTTAATTTTTTATTGGAAATAGTCTCCTATCTTATAACATAGAGCTTGGTACTAGGAGGTTTGTCTTCTCTTTCCTCATCTTTATCATCGTCATCCTTTCTTTTTCGCTTGATATCCTTTCTCATAACGTAGCGATCAAGCTTTCCCTCGTCTACCCATCTCTGGATCATTCTCATAAGGGAGATGCAATTATTTGTGTCGTGTACGTGATCTTTGTGAAAGGCACAATACTTGGAGCTGTCACGGGTGTACTTTGTTCTCTCATCGAGCGATCGGGGATTTTATAAATTCACCAACTACATGATTTTTGTGATAGATTTTGTGATGGGGGGTCAAAACCTCGACTTTTTCAGTAGCCCGAGTTCTGTTCTTCCCCTTGTAGCCACTTCCATTTGAAGCCTGGTTGGTGCCAGCTGCCTCTGCTTCTGGTTTTTCAGACCTCTTTTTACTTTTCTCTTCTGCCATAGCTATGGCGTAAGCCACATTGTATAGATCGAATTTTGACTTAGGCTCTCTGGCAGAAAGTTCATAGATCAATTGTCCGGATCTCAATCGGGAGTTAAAGCAAACTATCACCTCCCGGTCTGTCAGGCTCTCCTCTACTTGGTATGCCATGGCTCTGAATCGATTGTAATAACTCAGAGTCATTTCATTCTTTCCCTGCTCAATGTTGGCAAGATCTATCAGTCTTTTCTTTCTCTTTCCAATTGTAGCGAAGTGATCCAGGAATCTTCTCCTCATGATTTTCCAGCTATCGATGCTTCCCTTCTTTTGCTCACGGAACCAGGACAAAGTTGTTCCGGAGAAGGTACTCGTGAAGGCCTTGTAGAGAATATCATCTGCCTTGGTGAGGAGGGCTATAGTGGATTCAAAACTTTGCATATGGTCCCGAGTGTTTGTGATTCCTGCATATTTTTCAAAATTTGGGATTTTAAAAGCTGGATTAGGAGGTAGAACATTAATTCGTTGGGAGAAAGGACGAGTGGCACTGGTATCATCATCATCCACTTCCTTCCTCCCCATTTCCATTTCATCTAGTCTCTTTTTCAAGAGAAGAATTTCTATTGCATCGATTCCTGAGCTAATATGAGAGCTATGGTGGGTTCTTTCTTTGCTTCTGTGCCCATTCACCCTACTGTGTTCCACATGTTCCTGGAGATTGTCCACATGTTCAGATGGTACTCTGTCCCTTCTAGGTGCCATTTCTGGATGAGGAGGTGATATGTGACGAGGAGGGCTCCTGGGTCGAGGAGGGGTATTACGATGAGGAGGGGTCTTCTGTCTTACATGACTGAGCCTGGCTCTCAAGTCAGCAGAATTAACCTCCTGTTCCCTTTGGTGGTTCAAATTACTTCTCAGATCTACCTCATTTCTGGTGTTACCACGACCATGTGCCTTATGACGAGGAGGGACATCTTGAGGGTTCTGCTTGGATCTACCAGCAAGGCCATGATGAGGGGGATGTTGGCCATGTTGGTGTAATGCCCTAGGATTTTAGTTATGTTTGACTTATAACTTAAACCTCTATGTAATCGTCTTTATCATTTATTATAGAGAAAGTTTATTTGGTTCATTATATGTTTACATGTTTATTATATTGAACTGTGTCCCTAGTTATTGTGAATAACTAGTATAAGTTGGTAATGGATAATCATGGAGATGATTATATGCATGTGATGCACATTACACTTATGGATACTTTTTAGGGAACAAGTATTGGACATGACCTAACGATTAGATTTATGACATGGTCAATAGTCACATGTGTCATGATTAAATCTCATGATGGTCATGTCATTGAATCCTTTGAACCTGAGATTATCATCGTCTTCCACATGATGAACATCGTGTTTGATATAGTCTAACACTATCTCTAATCGGATAGCAATAATGGCCATGTTGGCACGATTGGATTCGTGTAGGGAAAAATGATAAGTCAAGATGGGATTTTGTCCCTCTCGTTGAGAGAGATGTTTGCTTGGGCCCCTCGATGAATGATGTTGATGAAATGTGTGGCCACACTCAAGAGATTTGATAGAGATCAAATGCACTTGGATTATCAACATATTCGGAATCGAGAAAGCATTGAACATTTGAGTTGACATGGACCATGACTCATGTTCAATTGGACATCGTGGACAAAGGAATTGTGACATTTGATCTATCGAGAAATCAAGCTTTGATGTTATATTAATTGGGTGGATATAATGGTTTGCTAGAAACCACTTATGTCTTGTGAGGTCGATGTTTCAATTCACTACCAACATAATATAATTCCTATTGGGTCACACACAAAGAACGAATTTGATCATTGACTGAAAATTATGGATTTTGGGTTCTGGCACGACTCATGACCAGAAGCACGACTCGTGCCCTGGGTCACGACTCGTGCCAAGTGTCACTACTAGTGACAGGAGCAGTACGACTGTGTTTTGGGCATCAAAGGATTTACTCGTTGACTTTTGACTTTGTGGGACTAGGCACGACTCGTGCCCTTGGGCACGAGTCGTTCCCTTGATCAGCACGAGTGCATATTTTGTCACGAGTCGTGCTACGACTGAAATTTGACTTGGATCACTCGTGATTTCCTGGAATGACTCATGGCACGAGTCGTGCCCTGAGCAAATTTCAGCCCGTACGCGTTTCCTTGACCGAATTGGTTTTGGTGTTGGACAAGGATTTTACCCTAATTGTTAGGGGATTTATATGTGGTATAAATATAACCCTTTTTGCAGCCATAAACCTCTCTCTACAACATTGTTCTAGGTTTATGAAACTCTAGAGATTTGATATTTGATTGAGAATCAAAATCAAATAAATCCCAAATAATTCCATTGTTTTGGCTTTGATTATTGAATATTGATTCAATAATCTTGAGGGTCATCTAGCAATCCTACAAGAAGTGTTCTTGGTTCGTTTGCGTGTGGATCACCATTAGAGGGAGGTTACTTTATCTCCTAAGGCTTGAAGATCACCATCGTTGATTCATCACCAAGGTAGAACAAGGAAGAAAAAGATTCAAGTTTCATCAACAAATTCAAAGGTTGAATTTTGAGATCCGTTTTGAACAAACTTATTCACATTTAAGGTATGTAAATTCTATTTCATGTTTCTAATCTCTTCATGCTAGACGGATTCAAGGGCTAGGGTTTTGTTGTTTTTCAAAGTTCTTCCACTGCGTTTGTAACCCCAAAACCCAACAGGTCATGAGGAAGATTTTCTCTATTCCCCCAACTACCACGCCTATCAGCATGACTTTCCCCTCCAAGGAAATTTCCAGTCCTCGTAGGCCTCATGAATTCAACCAAAGAGTGCTCAGGATCCAATTATAGCAAGACATTTTGTGTTTCATAAATGCATTGCAAAGTTTCCATCTGTTGATGCAAGAGAGTTTTGCGATCAATCTGTTTGGGGGAAGCCCCAATTCCCCCTGGGCGGCGTTCCTCCCCGTCTGACTGCCTGCAGGTCTCCCTCGACGCCGACGCCGAGGAGGGTTTGGCAGCGCTCCTTCGGTTATTGACTGTCCCCTAGAACATTGATTCATTCCTAGGGGTGACAGCCCATCAATCAATGGTGGAGGAGGAGGCAGTTTCCCATTAGGAAAAGGAAAAACATTTCTAGTGTTGCCATGAGTCTCCTCCATATGGATATTATCCTGATCAGGAGTAATACTAGCAGTATGTCCGTCTTCCATTAGAATTACGAGAGTGGAGCAGAATTTTTCAAGCTATTCAATGGATGATTCGAATCGTTACCCGGCAATGGAAACAAACTAATGATGCCAAAAACGTTCGAATCAGCCCAAATCCAGGCGCAGGTAGTATCCTGGACGGTTGAATAGCCTGAAAAGAAGAACAAACACGTAAACTAAGTCGGAGCTTCACCGGCGAAGGCACTCCGGCGAGAGAGTAAGTATTTGTGTTTAGAGAGAGAAATCAATTGAAAAAACTTTAGAGTCAAAAGATGTGTTATCAAAATAATGTGAATTATGGCTTGTATATATAGGCATAGCATTGTAGAGTCCATGTTGAATATGAATTTGTGTATGAGGAGGTTATAATCCTATCTGGATTATAACTACCCACAATCCTTTTTTGAATAGGATTAGTTAACATTATTCTGCATGTGCGCCTCAGAGGCATGCTCCTCGGCATATGACGCTTGGTCGGCCTGAGTTGATGCCGAGAGAGAGAGAAGTAAGGATAGGAAAACCCATTTTCGCACTTTGCT
Organism: Adenophora triphylla var. japonica; assembly: GCA_022495995.1. Classification (NCBI taxonomy): domain Eukaryota; kingdom Viridiplantae; phylum Streptophyta; class Magnoliopsida; order Asterales; family Campanulaceae; genus Adenophora; species Adenophora triphylla. The sequence continues at coordinate 428,901 of JAFEMH010001500.1, forward strand.
GATAACCGAGGAGGAGACTCATCGTCTTTTAATGTGGCCTAGGTCAGCCTTGCTGGGTGCCTTGCTCGGCATATGAGAATTGTGCCTCGTCGGCATAAATAATTGATGTGCCTTAGTCATTATTTGCTCTGCTATGTCTAGGTCGACATAGTGGGAATGACTAAGATGCATGACGAGCAAAGTTAGAGAAGGCCCACTCCCTTTGTTATAATTGAGACTTGTATGGATTATATTTTGGGTCCAATCCATTGAGTTTTGCTCGGCCATGATTCATGTTCGTACCTCAGTTTATACCGTTCAGTTCCTTTATCCGTCTCATCCATCTTAGCCGGCAAAATAATCGTCATGACACACGAGAATTAAAGAAAATGTGAAAAAATTGATGTATTATAATTGTAGATAGTTAGCTTGTAGAGAGAAAGTGGAGTAGATAATAATTAGTGAATAATTATTGTGAGTGACATGAGTAACCCATTATTTATTAAGTAATAAAAACTTATTCAAAATGAATTTTGAAAGATCAAGCGAAACATTTAAAAGGGGTATTTCTTGCAAGTTCAGGTGAAGGTGAAATGGAGGGAGTATATTTGATATGTCAACATTTTCAAAAAATAGATTTAATTGTTTATATATTGGTTATTGCTTTTATAATTGTAGATAACATTTTTCTTAATTATAATTATTATTATTATTTTGAAACAAATCGAAAAGAAAAGTGTGATATCTATTATTATGAAACGGTAGGGGAAGGAAGGAGTATGTAAAAAGAAAAAATAGATGTAATTAATAATTATGAAAACGGTTATCATCTAGGATTAAATGGCTTAAGGTTGCCCCCAGTGTGTGGCTAATCGTTAAAGTTTTTTTTTTTTTTTTGTAAATCCTATTTTTGAAAATTCAGGGTAGGGGTGAGCACGGATCGGTTTGGATCGGTTTTAGGATAAAACCGACACCAAACCAATAACTATCGGTTTTATGTAAATCGAAACCATTAACTTCGGTTTCTTAATGGTTCGGTGTTACCGGTTTCGGTGTGATATCGGTTTGGTTCGGTCTCTTAATGGATTGTTGGGCTTTAATGGGCCTTGTTTGGGCATCAATTACTTTTGTTGGGCTTTGTTGGGCCAAGCATATGAACCAACCCATATAAATGAGATTTTGACATTCAGCAACACAACACAAAAAAAAAAAAGGTAGAACGCGATTGGTATCCTGTTTTATTAATGAACTTGAAAATTTGTGAGCACAAAGTTCGATGCGGTCCCAACAATCTTTGTTTTTAACCAGAAACGTTTGAATTGAGGGGTATGTATATTGGTCCCCTTCATTCAAATCCTGGCGGTTAGGAACTGAAGGATATTATATTGGCTGGTCTAGTGATCTGCACTCTCTTTGTTCTTTCTTCCTTGTACAGAGATAGAGAAGAGGGTGTGGTAGCTGGGAGGGGTTAATTAAGTGATTTATCTTCAAACTTAATTCATACAGTATGAAACATGGCGCAGGGGTGATACATTCAATCCAATTTGTCTTTACTTTTTGTGATGACACACTAAGGGATATATTAACTTCTTTCTGTTTGTAATTGTATGATCTGTTGTAACGCATTTCAAGAACATTATTTCTGCACCAACTGCATTAATAAGAACATTTTGGTTATCAATCACTATCATGTTGCGGCGAAGGCGAAGGCGAAGGCGAAGGCGAAGACGAAGACGAGAGATCTAGGGTTGGTTGTAGCAGCGCCGTCGTCTCGTCGACTTTAGCTAGGGCATTGAACGTGAAAAACTGAAAATAAAAGGTAGAAAAATAATATATATATAGTATAAGATAAAACGACGTAGTTTTGACTATCGGTGTTAACGGTTTCTTATCGGTTTCTAAATTTTTAAAACCTAAACCAAACCGAAAATTTCGGTTTCTAAACTTTTAAAACCTAAACCAAACCAAATGGTTCGGTTTCGGTTTTTTCGGATTCGGTTTTTCGGTGTTAATGGTGTTAACGGTGTTAACGGTTTTTTTTGCTCACCCCTAATTCAGGGTAATACTTGAGACCTTCATGGAAGACTAATAAGTTAACTATTTAATATATTAAATTAGAAGAAAATGTAATGCCCACAGCATATCACGTGACGATTACTCATTCGTCCTTCATTAATAATAATTTATGCATCTTGAAATTATATCAAGTTTCACTCTCAATGCAGAATATTTCGATTTCGAATTTCAATCCCAAATTTGAATATTTTGATTTCAAATTTCTGATTTTATTTTATAATAACAGGTTAACTATAAAAGTATAACATCATTAGCTTATTTGCATATATTTTGTTTAAATTGTTAAAATTTCTTATATAACTCAATTAGAGAAAAGAAAGATTAGAAGAGTCAGTCGAATTTCAATTTACATAAATCAATTCCTTACCTGACTCAAACAAATTCATAGAGTTCAATTTGAATTTTAAATTTCAGAATCAAATCAGTTAAGAAATACATGTAATCCAATTTGTATTTCAAAATCTAATTTTAAAATTTAAAAAAATGGGTTAATTATTGTAGATTAAAAATGGGTTAATTACAAGAGCACAAAATAATTCCATATATGCAAATATTTTTCTTAAATGTTTTCCTTGAAGTTCCTTAATGTGTCTGTTATTAACTTCATTTTTAAAAAAACATTTTTTAATTTTGGTCAAAAATCTTTTTATTAATTACCTTCAATTTAATATAATACACCAAAAGATTGCATGATATACTGACATATTACTTATTTCAACTGCATTCTTTTTCCTTTTATAAAGGTCTTCTCCCTTTCATCATCATCGAAATAAACAATTAGTTATGCTCTCTTTCTTCCATTTTCCTTTACTTCATGATTCTTTTTTTTCTCCAAAATCCCTTTGGTGACTTGGATTAAATTAATTTATGTGTGTATGTTCATCATTTGTGTAAACTGTAAATATATTTGAACAACAGGACCAATACTATGATAAGTCTCATCCAAGGTAAATGAAATCTAGTATCATTTTCGATAATAATTTTAACTTCTTTTTAATTGCCTCTTTGTTTCTGACTGAACTTTCAAAATTATTCCGTTCCTTCAATATCTCGGATCACTAATTTTTTATTTTTTTATCTTTCATTATTCTTATCTTCCTTCTTAGTTTTTATGGTGCAAATTAGCAATATCAATAGAATTATATCTATAACCACGGAAGGTATCAAGATATATAGAAACACAAGAATTGAAAATTTTGAGATTGAGCGTGAAGTTGTTTAAACAACAATATGTAAACTTGATAAAGTGAAAATAATATGTATAGATTTATCAACCATATGTATATTAATCAATTGGATTTAATATTTGAAATTATTGCAATCAAAATTTAGAATTAATACATCATACTTTCTTCATTTCATAAAAATGTCATACTTTTTTATTTTGGTCGGTCTCAAACTAAATATTGTATTTTTATATAAAAAAAATAGCCCTAATCACCATGTTTTTGACTACTATGCTTATGGTAGATATATACTGTACATAATATTAATATATTCAGCTTTGGATCAGTTTTAAAATTAGCTATTCGTGTTTCTAAATAACTGAAGATTTTTTTAATCTTTATTTGCTTTCGATTAGTTGGTACATCCAAAAAATAAATATTGTGTGGTGTTAAAAAATAAAAAAAAAAATAAAAAAATCCAAATTAAGAATTTCTTTTATCCACCTCATACTTTACTATATAAATTTTCACCTCTCTCAATAGTAATTGTGTGGTGTTAAAAAATAGTAATTGTGTACTTTAATAATTTTTAAATTTTTTCACTCCTGAATTTACTCATTAAGTTGATAAATATATACTGACATGCTTATTTAATACTGTATCAAAGATCTCTATCCAAATTTATATTACTCTCTCTTTTTCAAAGAATATCGATTTTTCATTTTGAAGAAATTTAAAAACTTTGAGTTATTGTTAAATGTAGAAGCAAAGATAGTATGAAAATATTTGATATCTAATATCTATCCTAAATGTATATCTATCTAAAAATATCCACAATCCAACAATTAAAAATAATGAAAAATGTGTGATAAAATTAAGAATCTTTTTTTCTACTTTTAAATTTATTTGATCCTATCATAATATTATCTCTATCCAACTGCATAAAAAATGTGGAAAGAAAACCTGGGAAGTTTCAAAAAATAAATTAAACATTGACTTAATTAAACACCCATTTGAAGCGTTCTTTCTTTTGGGTAACTTCACGTTTTAAATTTAAAATTGAAATGATAAGGTATTATCATATAATAATAGAGGATAGTGATATTTTTATTTTTTAATACTCCGTTTCAAATACTACGTATCAACTTGAGTTTTACTTGAATTATTTATCTTTCATTCAAAGAGTTACCATGACATTGTAGAACAATTCAAATTATAATATGGTTTCATATCTCTTCCCCTTTTGAGTTCTTTTTATATACTTTTACTGTCTTAAAAATTCTTATTTTATTTTAAAATTGCTTCTTATCAAGATTAAATTTGAAAAATTATCATCATTTATTTTGAGAAGGATGTAGTATAATATACATTTCATTTCCTCTCCCTCCCAAAGCTTCTTATTTTGGACTGAGTGCTCTTTCTCAACAAATCCGAATGCATAATATAAATATATCTATTGATATTACATACAGACACTTATGTTCTTCAATACCCTATTTATTATTGGCCGAGTTCCTCTAGGGCCCCTTGGGCGAGATTTAAACCCAATTTAGAAAATAATATTTAGTTAATTCCCCAGAGACCCCTCCGCCTAATGGGAGCGATCGCCCCACAACATGGCGCGATCGCGCGGTGTGACGGGTGGTCTTATAAGTTAATTATAAGACTAATTTGTCTCTTATAATTGACTTATAAGACAAATTTTTCATTCAAAAAAATCAAAAATTTCAATAATAACAACGAATTACTCTCATAATTTACACATTTACAACTCTTATAAGTTAATTATAAGACTAAATCACCTCTTATAATTAACTTATAAGACCATTTTCTCTCATAATTTACACATTTACAACTCTTATAAGTTAATTATAAGACTGAAATTGGAGGAGGGACCGATCGCGCCATGTTAGGGGGCGATCGCACCCAAAGATCAGAAGCCACCTGATTCTGTTGCGAGGAACATAAGGCTTAAGGGGAGGAGTTGAAAGTTTCTCGTCGGGAGTCACTTCAACTCGTTCCTCGGCCACAACTTCATTCTCATGCAAATTATTATCATCTAAAGGAGAAGGAGAAGAATGTACCTCCTGAAGAGTCTTACCACTCCTCAGGGTGACGGCCTTTGCTTGTTCCGGTTGACTTGGAAGTGTACCCAGATTGTGCTTTTTGAGTGCCTCGGCAATTTGACCAATCTGATTTTCAAGCTTTTTCATGGAAGCTTCTTGGTTCCCCATTCTTTGGTCCATGACCACCGATTCATGCGAGGCCCTGGATAAACTTCGCAATGTTTCCTCCACACTTGGCCTTGCAGCCCCTTGTTCTGTGGCCGTGGTCAGTGGCACCCGTGGTTAGTATTGTTCTTTGGCCGACTTTGTCCTTGATTTCCTCCCCATGAGAAATTGGGATGATTCCTCCAACCCGGATTGTAAGAGTTGGAAAACGGATCATTTCGCACTCTTGGTTGGAAGGCATTCATTGCATTGGCTTGCTCAAGAAATTCCGGAAATTGATCTCGCAATGGGCACCCCATAATATCATGGGTATTCAAATTACAAATTACACAACTTGTGCCCGAACTTCCCTCTCCTTGACTTCGACCTACTGGCCCATCCAACACTTTCGCTTTAACCGAACTCAAAAACTCCAAAGTCAATCTTGCATAAGTGGGAAATTTAAGAGAAAGAAAATACGCCCACCCCACATTATCAACCAAATACGCAAAATCATCAACCAAACCCAATGTAGAAAGCACCCTATCATCTACATAACGGGTACTCACAATTTTACGCCCCAACAATTTCTCAAATCGAACCTTTTGCATATCATCTCGAAATTTAATCCCAAACTCATTATCAACATTAGAAGTGCAAGAACACTCACCTTGAGTAACCTTTGATTTTGATGTTGAACGAGTGTCCGGACACTTTATCTTCGAGCCTTGAGTCACCTTCGATTTTTCCTTTGAACGAGTCTTTTCTTTAGCAACATTGGACAACTCCTCACCCTTTTTCAAACTAGCACGAGTCCGTCCCATCTCCAAATTAATAACAATTTTGTTTGAATGAAAAATTGAAGTGGCAGATTGACTCGGTGCTGTGAGGATCGCAGCAGTGAAAAATTGCAGCTCAGAACAATGAAGAGAACAGAAAGGGTTTCACAATGGGGAAGGATTTTCTCTGAATTGAGGTTTGGGTTTTGGCCAGAATTGGGTTTTGGTTTGGCTATGGGACGGCGCCGGAGTTGGGTTTTGGTTTGTAACGGAAAGGGGAAGAGGCGGCTGGTAATGGTGGGTTAAGATTTGGGTTAGGGCTTGATTGGAGAAGGTGGCGATTGGTTGCAGAGGGAAGGAGTGGCCGGAATTAATTAGGAGGAGCAGCGGTTGGTTGTGATTTGGGTGTTGAGATGGATTAAGGCTTGGGTTAGGAACCGGGGGAATGGGTTTTCCGGTGGACTGGAGAAGGAAGAGAAGAGGGATTTGGGCCGATAACGGAAAGGGGAAGAGGGGAAGAGTTTTGGTTAATGGAGGTAGTTAGGGTTAATGGTGGAAGGGGAAGGGAGATAAGGGCTTTGGGATGGTAATGGTGAAGGGAACTGAGAGTGGGAGCGGCGGAAATGGTGGAGAACTGTAACGGCGGTGAAGAAGAAAGGGTGGGGATGAAACGAGGGGAAGTAAATGGTTGGGACGTTTCAAAAAAAAAAATTAATTAATTTTTTTTTTTTTACTAACCCCTCAAATAACAGAAATTTTCAATTGACCCCCTCCTCTTATTTCCTCAACAACCCTCTATTTTGCACATATTTGAAATCATGGCCATGGATCAAACCATGGCCTTCCCATGGACAGTGCTGATGACAATGCTCTATTTTTCACCCCTTTTGCATCCATGGCCATGGATCAAACCATGGCCTTCCCATGGACAGTACTGATTAACTTGCACCTTAACTTCATGGCCATGATAATTTTCATGGGTAGGCCATGGAATGCTCAGATTAACTCCTCCTACACATCACAAACAAAAACCAAGTAAAATAGCACTGTACCACGAATTTATTTATTTTTTCTTCTTGAAAACATTTAAATGAAAACAATAAAATCTAAGCTAAGAAACTTTACACCCCCAAACTTAATTATTACTTTGTCCTCAAAGTGATGAAAACAAAGGAACAATTAACTTTAAAGGACTACCAATTAGAATACTCACCTTGGGTTTCCTCCCAAGTAGCGCTTTTGTTTAGCGTCGTTAGCTCGACGGAATGACCTTCTCACTAATTATGGATCTTTCAACTCGACCCATTCAACATCCCTTAATCTTGAAACTCCATCAAAATACGGCTTTACTCGTTGTCCATTCACCTTGAACTTGTTCTTGGTAACCAAATTCATTAGCTCCACCGCTACATGAGAAAACACATTCACAACCTCAAACGGACCATTCCAACGCGAACGTAACTTTCCCGGGAAAAGCTTCAACCTTGAATTGAACAGTAACACCTTGCTTCCCGGAAGGAGTTCCTTATGCACAATTTTCCGGTCATGGTACATTTTGGTTCTCTCCTTGTACAACCGTGAATTCTCATAAGCTTCTAACCGATGTTCCTCAAGCTCATTTAAATGAAGTAACCTTTGTTCACCGGCTAGTTTCAAATCCATATTCAACTCCTTGATTGCCCAATATGCTTTGTGCTCTAATTCCACCGGCAAATGACAAGCTTTCCCAAAGACTAGCCGGTATGGACTCATTCCAATCGGAGTTTTGTAGGCGGTGCGGTACGCCCACAATGCATCATTCAACCTTAAGGCCCAATCCTTTCTGTTTGGCTTCACCGTCTTCTCAAGAATGGCCTTGATTTGCTTATTACTCACTTCCACTTGCCCTGAAGTTTGGGGATGATACGCAGTTGCAACTTTGTGATTCACCCCATACTTTTTCATGAGTGCTCCAAAAATTTTGTTGCAAAAGTGAGAACCACCATCACTTATAATCGCCCTAGGAACGCCAAACCTGCTAAAAATCACATCCTTGACAAACTTGACAACAACATTAGCATCGTTAGTCCGGGTAGGAATTGCTTCCACCCACTTTGACACATAATCCACCGATACTAAAATGTACTCAAAACCACATGAAACAACAAAAGGGCCCATAAAATCTATGCCCCATACATCAAACAAATCCACAACCAAGTTACTCGTAAGAGGCATTTCATTTCGCTTACCAATGTTACCGGTTCTTTGGCACCTGTCACAACTTTTACTGAAAATGTACGCATCTTTAAAAAGACTTGGCCAAAAGAAACCTTATTGCAACACTTTTTGAGCGGTTTTCTTACCACTAAAATGACCTCCACAATGCAATTCATGACAAAATGAAAGAACATTTTGTTGCTCATTTTCATGAATGCATCTACGAATAACCATATCGGGACCATGTTTAAACAAATATGGGTCATCCCAATAATATTGCTTAACCATTGACAAAAATCGTTTCTTTTCTTGACTCGAAAAATCTGGATTTAGAACCCCCGTAGCCAAAAAATTTACAATGTCGGCATACCAAGGCTCACTATCCTTTACAACCATCAACTGCTCATCAGGAAAATTTTCATTCAAGGGAATTTCACTCACACACCCCTTTTCAAGTCTAGACAAGTGATCCGCCACAACATTTTCACAACCCTTTTTGTCTTTGATGGAAATATCAAATTCTTGTAAAAGCAACATCCATCTTAACAATCTAGGCTTAGCATCTTGTTTAGAAAGCAAATAACGCAATGCAGCATGGTCCGAATAAACAATCACCTTAGATCCTAGCAAGTAAGAACGAAATTTTTCCAAAGCAAATACCACAGCCAAGAATTCCTTCTCGGTTGTAGTATAATTCAATTGAGCATCATTTAACATTCTACTTGCATATTGGATCACATGTGACTTTTTATCAATTTTCTGACCCAAAGCGCACCCACCGCAAAATCGGATGCATCACACATTATCTCAAACGGTTGAGTCCAATCCGGACCCACAAGAATAGGGGCTGAAGTCAATTTTTCCTTCAACAAATTAAAAGAATTGAGACATTCTTGGTCAAAAACAAATTCCGTCTCTTTAGCAAGCAAGTTTGTTAACGGCTTACAAATTTTTGAAAAATCTTTTATAAAACGCCGATAAAAACCTGCATGACCAAGAAAGCTACGAATTCCTTTAACATTTGTTGGCGGAGGCAATTTAGATATTATCTCAATTTTTGCCTTGTCAACTTCAATCCCTTTTCTTGACACCACATGACCTAACACAATTCCATGCTTGACCATAAAATGACTCTTTTCCCAACTTAAAGTTAAATTGGCATCACAGCATCTTTTAAGAACCAAAGTCAAATTATTCAAGCATGCATCAAACAAATCACCATACAAAGAGAAATCATCCATAAATACCTCAACAAACCTGCCAATCATCTCAGAAAAGATCGACATCATGCACCTTTAGAATGTAGCAGGAGCGTTGCATAAGTCGAAGGGCATCCTTCGATATGCAAATGTTCCGAAAGGGCATGTGAATGTGGTCTTTTCACGATCCCTCAGTGCAATGGGAATCTGATTATATCTGAAAAACCATCTAAGAAACATTAATATTCACCTTGACTGACCTTTCTAGAATTTGGTCAATAAATGGCAAAGGAAAGTGATCCTTTCTAGTCGCAGCATTAAGTTTTCGGTAATCGATAACCATGCGTTGACCAGTGACCATTCTAGTAGGCAAAAGCTCATTATCCTCATTCTTAACAACAGTAATTCCAGACTTTTTAGCAACAACATGAACAGGACTTACCCACTTACTATCGGAGATAGGATAGATAATACCGCATCCAACAGTTTCGGGACTTCTTTTCTTACCGCCTCAAGCATATGAGGATTCATCCTTCTTTGATTACGCCGAAGCGGCTTGGCATCCTCCTCCATATGGATTACGTGCATGCACATGGTTGGACTAATTCCCTTTATGTCGGTAATGCTCCAACCAAGTGCGGACTTATGTCGCTTCAACACATCCAACAACCTTCTTTCCCCGCAGTTATTAAGTCTGAAGCAATAATAACAGGCAAAGAATCATTTCTACCAAGAAAAGCATACTTTAAGCTAGATGGAAGTTGTTTAAGATCTAACTCGGGAGGAGAGACAATAGATGGTAAATGCTTAGGATTAAAATTACCTAAAGATTCCAAAGGAATCTTTTCAGTAATTTCCTCCATAACATCCATCTCAGCAAGAATGGCCCTCGCCTCATTTTTATCAAAAACACCTTCCATTACTAATTCATCCACAAACTCAGATACAAGAGAGCTCTCAACATGAGGCTCAAGTAACAAAGAATTATCAGCAATATCACAAAAGAGACATTCATTGACCTCATATGGCTTTTTCATGGAATCAAAGATAGAGAAGTTAACAATTTCATCCATGACAGTCAAGGACAAACTTCCATCTTTCACATTAATTACCGCATTTGCGGTAGCCATAAAAGGTCGCCCCAACAAAATCGGGACATCATTCACACCACTCGCCTCTCTCTCCATATCAAGAACCACAAAGTCAACCGGAATAATCAATTTATCAATTTGAACTAAAACATCTTCTACTACTCCCTTGGGATATTTGACCGAACGGTCCGCAAGTTGCAAGGTCATAGTAGTAGGTTTTAGTTCACCCAACCCAAGCTCAACAAACAAAGAGTATGGCATCAAGTTAATGCTAGCTCCTAAATCTAACATTGCCCTCACTTTCTTAGAGTCCCCCAAAGAAATCATAACATTAAAACTACCGGGGTCTTTAAGCATAGGAGGCAAATCTTTTTCAAAAACAACACTAACTTGGTCCGAAACAACAATTTTTTCATTCGGAGCATACTTTCTTTTATTTGTGCTCAATTTCTTGAAAAATTTAGCATATGAAGGAATGTTCTTAATCACATTGAGCAAAGGTAAATTTACATTCACCTTAGAAAGCATGTCATACAATTCTTTAAATTGTGTTTCGACCTTATTCTTGACCAATCTACCAGGGAAAGGGACAGGAGGAACATAAGGCTTAAGGGGAGGAGTTGAAAGTTTCTCATCGGGAGTCACTTCAACTCGTTCCTCGGCCACAACTTCATTCTCATGCAAATTATTATCATCTAAAGGAGAAGGAGAAGAATGTACCTCCTGAAGAGTCTTACCACTCCTCAGGGTGACGGCCTTTTCTTGTTCCGGTTGACTTGGAAGTGTACCCAGATTGTGCTTTTTGAGTGCCTCGGCAATTTGACCAATCTGATTTTCAAGCTTTTTCATGGAAGCTTCTTGGTTCCCCATTCTTTGGTCCATGACCACCTGATTCTGTTGCGAGGCCTGGATAAACTTCTGCAATGTTTCCTCCACACTTGGCCTTGCAGCCCTTGTTCTTTGGCCGTGGCGGCACCCGTGGTTAGTATTGTTCTTTGCCTGACTTTGTCCTTGATTTCCTCCCCATGAGAAATTGGGATGATTCCTCCAACCCGGATTGTAAGAGTTGGAAAACGGATCATTCCGCACTCTTGGTTGGAAGGCATTCATTGCATTGGCTTGCTCAAGAAATTCCGGAAATTGATCTCGCAATGGGCACCCCATAATATCATGGGTATTCAAATTACAAATTACACAACTTGTGCCCGAACTTCCCTCTCCTTGACTTCGACCTTGATTTTGACCTTGGTTTTGAGCCGTCATCATCCCCATGAAGTTCTTCATTTGTGTAGTCAATGCCGAAACTTGTTGTGCTAACACATCATTGGACTCGACTTCATAAACACCTTTTCTTCCTCCTCTCACACTTTTCTGCTGTGAATTCATGCCAAGTCTCTCATATAAGGCTTTCGTTTCATCCGCTGTTTTCTCACCCATAGCACCCCCTGCTGCATTATCCACTTGTGCTTGACCTTGTTGAGTCAACCCATCATAGAAAGATTGATTTAAGAGGGCTAAAGGAAACCCGTGATGAGGACACTGTACCAACAACATTTTGAATCTATCCCAAGCTTCATGAAAAGCTTCACCTGGCTCTTGATTGAAAGACATTATCTTGGACCTCAAATCGGATGTCTTTTGATGAGAGTAGAACTTTGCCATGAACTTGTTGTAAACATCCGTCCAAGTGTTTAGAGAGGCAGGAGCAAGTTCCATAAACCATGTCTTGGCAGCATCCTTCAACGTATAAGCAAAGCACCTCATTCTCAATTGCTCCTCGGATAGTTGCCCCAACGGAAAACCTTGCACTGTGCTATAGAAATCTCTCATAAAAGTTATTGGGTCCTCTGATGCCATCCCATGGAATGAAGGAAGCATGTTAAAATGAAGGTTCTTCAACTCATAGTTCCTTGCTGCTTGTGGAAGCACGATGCACGATGGTGACGGTTCAATTACCGGACGAGCAAAATCACCCATCATTTTTGGTTCCGCCATTTTTATTTCTTCTTCTGAATCGGTATTCTCGGACTGTTCAGAATAAACCGACTCTCTTTCTGTATCACTTGGTTCCGGGTGCTTTCTCTTGTTGATGCGATGAATGTTGTGGTCAATTGGTAACAAATCTGGTTGTAGTGACCTACGACCAAACATTCAAATCTGCAACACCAAGTTAAAACAAAACAAAAAAAAATATATATATACAAAATACTATTCACAATAGCAAATAATTAAATCTACTTTAAATTTAACGAGTCCCCGGCAACGGCGCCAAATTTTGACAAGTGTCGAAACGTCAAAAGAAAATTTCCGACTCAAACTACCTACAATTGATTTGTAGATAGGGTAAGTAGGGTCGAACCACCGAGACACGAATTTAAAGTATGAAAATTATTGCTGTGAAAAAGATTTTATAAAGTGAAGAATTTGTTGTTTTCAAAAATAATGCTTTTGCAAAATTAACTAGAATTGTTATAAACTGAAGTTTCAATAATAAGGCAAAAATTCCCGGAATTGGCTTCACAATTATGCTCAAGTTTCACTGTTCATCAATCAAAGTATACTTGGGGTTTTGATCTTACGAAATTATGATTGGAACACTTCGGCGGGTGATTTGCAATCAAGTGTTCCCAATTAATCTATTCCCTTGGCCCGTTCATAGATTAATTAGGAACCCATTTAAAACTTAAGAACAATACAAGAAAACCACAATTCTTATGAATCTTTTGGCGGGGATTCAATGAATTGTTACTATCAAGCCAAGTCTAATTTCAATTGTGAATTTGGCGGTTCACAATTGAAATTCCAAATTATTCAAGAACAAATATGTGATCAAGATAAATATTCTAAAATTCCATTTAAAAGCTACTTGATAATCCCAAGTAATACAATGATATTGATGAAAAATAAAACTCAAAACATAAATTGTTACCTTCAATTCCAAGAACTAAATTGTTTAGCTATCCATGGAGAGTCAAGAACACCAAGAACAATTTGAAAAAGAAGCTATGGAGAAGATGAGGAAAAGTTCATAAAAAAACTGAAAAATATCTGAAAAATAATGAATAATTCTTCCAAAAACCCACGGCTGCTTTTTTTAAGAATTCATAGGTTTCACATGAATGGTCACCATTAATAAGCAACATTAACTCACATCCGTTCCAATCCTTGGCCCAACTTCCAGCATGTCTCAGCCAACTCTCTTCATGGCCCATTGGATCATTCGGCCAGGCTTCTTCATGACCGGCCAGCCTTAGCCTTGGCCCTTGTTTTGGTGTTTGGCCTTGTTTTTGGACCAATAGTATTCGTTTCATCCCATAATCACAACGTCGATTTTTTCAGCATTTTAGACATTATAAAAATTCTGTTGCACTTTCCTTGAACTTCCATATTTTCACTTTGTACCGAAACTTTAGAGAACCATTTTTTCAACTTCCAAAATTTACACTTAGATCCCTGCACTTCCGAAGTGGCACAAAATGCTTCGAGTTCGCTCAATCTTCATTTGAACCCCTGAAAACTAGAAGAACACTAAAAACACCCATTAAAATACACAAAACTCAAGGATTAAGCTAAGAATAAGTTCATAAAGTATTAAATGGATGAGTGTAAAACTCACTCATAAGCCTTACATCCGTAACTCACATCTAGGTTTTCATAGAGTTCTCTTGTTTTACTTCTGACTAGAATAAATCCTACTTGGGAAAGGGGAGTTGTTCTTGTCGTAGAAGGTGATTAGAACTCGTTTAGTATTTTCATATTTTAGTTTTTCACTTATTTGTTTTTGTAAGCAACAAAAGTTTTTATAGTGAAAAGTTTTTGGGCGTAAGCCTAGTTTGCTGATCACATTAATCAGTAAGCGTAAATAATTCTTGAGTCATTGCTTTTAATTTATTTTATTCCGATGCATTATCTGTGGATGTGTGGACAGTTGTGAGACACATCTGTACTCACATCCGTTGTCTGTTGTGTGATTAAAGTTTCCTAGCTACACGAAACTTTCAGTTTGTGTTGAATCAAAGACTATCAATATTATATGCTTTCTAATGACATCATTTCCTTTGTATTCTCCTTCATGGTAGTACCTATTGAAGTAGAAACAGAATATCCATCTGCAGAAAAATGAAGGAGCAAAAAAACTGAATCTAAGTTTTCTTTATTTTCTCCTCGTGTCTGAATTAAGGATAACAAAACTCTGTAGGTTAATATTGCTTGTCTGGGCTGTTCTTGAGCAATCTGAAGCACAACTTTCAATATGAGAAGTTCCAACTGATCAATTCTTCACGTTTCATCCAAAGCGAGGTCAACTATGGTTTAGCATCTTTAAATCTTTGCTTTGCAGAAACTATAAGCGTTAATAACTTCCAAGCTTTTCCTCAGCATCTTTAAATCTTTGCTTTGAAGAAACTATAAGCGTTAATAACTTCCAAGCTTTTCCTGAGCTTCCAACAACTATATCTGAGTACAAGATTGCTTTCTCAAAGACTTTATCCAAGTTCCTTTGAGCATTTTCTATTCCCAGATAAAGCAATATCTCTAGATTTTTTTTCAAATATGCTCTCATCAATCAAGAACAAATTTGATTTTTTTTTTTTTGAATATTCATTTTGGGATTATTTGTTATATTTAAATGTTGTTTTGATTGCAAAGATTGTATTCTAGGATCTGGAATTTGTTAATTCATGTTAGTGAGTTGTTTGTATAAGTTTTATTTATTCTGAGGGTGAGATCCAAGGATGATGATCCATTGGCTCTCTTGATGAATTTTTTAAGCAACAGATGACTTTGGCTCTTTAGAATGTAGTGATTAGTCATGTGGGAGGGTTGTCGAATAGGGGGATCGATCGTTAGATGTCAGGGCCCTGTGATTTGTGCTCCATGTTCTTTAGATCTTCTGTTTTTCTTAAAAACAGTCACGTAAAAGGCAACATGGTGCTATAAGAACAGTGTCAGGTAGTAGTTGTAATACTTGACTGGAGTTCCTATTAGGTGTTCTTGATTTAAGCTCCATATTCTTGATTTGTTTATTTTAAGTGAATATATTTTCAGAGTTTGCAAATTTACCCTTTTTATGTCAAATATCAAAATTAGAAAATCCTTTTATTGCCATAATGTAATTGTAGACCAGCACATTTTTTGAAGATTCAAAATGGGTATTGTCAGTTTGATAGCAATACATAATTTTTTTGGCAATGGAACTTCTAAACTGACATTGGTTGGTGTTTTAAAGAATTTATTAAGCTGAGAAGTATCTAGGATATAAAGAGGTTCAAGGTTAACTAACAAATCTTCTTTCGTTGAAGTTTGAAGTTAATATGATTTGGAGTTTATGTATCAGCATATAATCTGATTAAGTAGCACCTTAGCTCGAGTTTGGCATGGTTCAATGTTTAATTGTGTAGTTCTGATAAGAATTTAACTATGTTTTAGCGAATAATTAATAAGCATTTGGCAGTAACATGTATTTTTCACTAGGATAGTTCTTTGAGTGTACTTCCTTGCAATATTCACTCTTTTGCAACATTCACCATGAATTGCCTGAACTATAATAATGTTACACTCAAATTATTCTTTTGATTTCAGAACTTTGTGCATTTTCCCCAAATTTGGATGGTAGCTATTTAACTTTTCCAGTAAGTTAAACCAAAGGAGTTGTGTTGGTTTAAAATGAGATAGAACTCCATTCAAACTATTGAGAGATCAAATTGATTTACAAGGATCCAAATTCCTTGAACGTTTATATAACGATTGAACGGTATAAACCGAGGTACGAACGTGGGTCATGGCCGGGCAAGACCCAATGGATTGAGCCCTGAATATAATCCATACAAGTATCAATTACGACAAAGGGAGTGGGCCTTCCATACCTTTGCTCGTCACGCCTCCTCATCATTTCCACTTTGTCGACCGAGATATAGCGGAGATAATAATGACTAAGGCATGTAATTTATGTATGCCAATAAGTCACCCTCTCATATGCCGAGCAGGGCATCTAGCAAGGCTGACCTAGGACTTATTAGAAGACGAGGAGCTCCTACTCGGATATCAACAAAGTGAGGAAATGGGCTTCCCTATCCTTACCCCTCTCTTCCTCGGTATCAACTCATGCCGACCAAGCTTCATATGCCGAGGAACTCGCCTCCTAGGCACACGGACAAAAGGCAGTTCCCTACTCCTACTCAAACAAGAATTGTGGGTAGTTATAATCTAGCTAGGATTATAACCTCCTAACACACAAATTCCTATTCAACATGGACTCTACAATCCTACACCAATAAATACATGCCATAATTCGCATTATTTTGGTAACACATCTTTTGACTCTAAACTCTTGTCAATTGATTTCTCTCTCTAAACACAAATACTTACTCTCACGCCGGAGGGCCTTCCTCGGTGAATCCACGGCTTAGTTTACGTGTTTGTTCTTCTTTTTCATTCTATTCAAACATACATGATACAACTTGTCGCTGGATTTGGGCTGATCCGAACGATTTTAACATCATCAGTTAGGTTCCATTGCCGGGAAACGATTCGTATTATCCGTTGACTAGCTTGAAAAATTCTG
Source organism: Adenophora triphylla var. japonica (assembly GCA_022495995.1). NCBI lineage: Eukaryota > Viridiplantae > Streptophyta > Magnoliopsida > Asterales > Campanulaceae > Adenophora > Adenophora triphylla. The sequence continues at coordinate 446,159 of JAFEMH010001500.1, forward strand.
CTCCATTCTCCTAATCCTAATGGAAGACGGACATACTGATAGTATTACCCCTGTTCCGAATAATATTCATGTGGAGGAGACTCTTGGCAACACTAGGACTGCTTTTCCTCTTGCCAATGGGGAACTACCTCCACCTCCACCATTTATTGATGGGTTGCCGCTCCTAGGAATGAATCTGTGTTCTAGGGGATAGCCAGTAACCGAGGGAGGAGACCGTTTCCAAAAAAAATTGCAAGACCAGATGAAAGGGAAGGCAAGCCTCATAGGGCTAAACTCCATGTTATAAGGGAGGAGATCATTTCCAACAAGAAATTGAAATACCAGATCCATGAGCTAAATAAAGTCTATCACATCCCCGTCTGGATTCATAAGGAGGAGAAAGTCATCAGCTTCTCCCCTAATGAACTAGCCGAAAGTCGCGCGGCTCGCGAACAACCCCTTGTGATCAAAGGGAGGATTGATAATTGTGAATTCGAGAGACTCCTCATTGACTCGGGGGCCTCCAGGGATATTCTATATTACTCTACCTTCCAGAAGATGAATCTGAAGGATAGCATGTCGAAGCCATACTCTGGAAGACTAGAAGGCTTCACCAACCACAAAGTCAGCGCCATGGGGGCAATTTACTTATTGCTGGATGTGGAAGAAAATCCCTTCCGAGCAGAGGCCACAGTAACATTCGTGGTCATGGATCTGGAAAGTGACTACCATGCCATCATAGACATTCCGAGTCAAGGCAAACATGGGTTGATTGCCTCCCTCCCTCACCAACGAGTTAAATTTCCTACTCGGTCTAGAGTCGGATGCGTGAGGGCGACCCCCAAAGACTTCTTGGAGCATGTGACGAGGAGCAGAAAAGCATCCAGAAAGGTGGAGGTAGACACAACAGACGAAAATCTGAAAATCTCTAAGTCTGTAAAGACTACCAGCACCAGTTCTAGGCTCAATCTGATTTATGAAATAGAGGATGAAGAGCACATGATTCTAGACATCCATGAAAACTATGACACAATTATGTCCATCCCGGATATAACCCCTCATCTTGTCAGCGGCCAGATTTCGAGGGCCAACCCTGTCTTGAGACAAGGAGAGCTAACGGATGTAGACGAACTAGTGGAGATGGAAGACCTAGACATAAATGGTGAGGAAGGTAGAAGGCTTAGATAAATAATCATTGAAACTTTGCAATTTCGAGACGGTCCATAAATGGAGTCCGGAGACGAATTGGAGGAAATTATGCTCAATCCTGACTATCCATAGCAGAAAAAAAAATTGGGGGCCAGCTCTCCTCGGAAGAAAGGTAGGAGATCATCACCCTTTTGAAAAATATCTGGATGTCTTTGCCTGGAAGGTCGAGGATATGAGAGGAATAAAGGAAGAGGTAGTTGTCCACAAGTTGGAAGTTGACCCGTCTGCTATACCTATCAAGCAGACAAGGAGAATTTTTGCAAATGATAAGGAAGACACAATCAAAGAAGAAGTGCAAAAATTACTAAGTACTGGAATCATCAGAGAAGCAATCTACCCTGTTTGGTTGGCAAATGTTGTGATGGTAAAGAAACATAGCGGGAAGTGGCAAATGTGTGTAGACTTTACAGATCTCAACAAAGCCTGCCCGAAAGACAGTTACCCTCTCCCCATAATTGACAAGCTAGTAGACTCCATTGCGGGACATATAACAATCAGTTTCCTAGATGCCTACTCTGGTTATCACCAGATAAGGATGGATGAGGAAGACATTGAAAAAACAGCCTTCCAGGCAGCTGGAGGAATTTACTGTTACACCATAATGCCCTTCGAGCTCAACAATGCGGGCGCAACCTACCAACGCATGGCCAACAAAGTATTTGGGGAGCAGATAGGCCGTAACATGGAAGCCTACATAGATGACATGGTCATCAAGACTAGGAATGGCAGTCACGCCCCAGACTTGGAGGAAACTTTTGACAACTTACGAGTTAACATCATGAAACTGAATCCAAGTAAATGTGTATTCGGGGTGACGGCTGAAAAGTTCCTACGATTTATGGTATCACAAAGAGGAATCGAGGCAAATCCGAAAAAAAATCAAAGCCTTGATAGATATGAAAACACCTACCATCATTAAGAAGGTTCAAAGGTTGAATGGAAGAATAGCAGCCCTTGGGAGATTTATTGCAAAGTCTACGGAAAAATCAATGTCTTTCTTCAAAGTTATGAAGGGGACCAAGAGCTTCTCCTAGATATATAAATGCTCTGAATCATTCAAACAGTTGAAGGAGTACTTGGGATCCCCTCCTCTGTTGAGCAGCCCGGTTATGGGAGAAATGATATACTCCCTCCGTCCCATACCTAGGTGCCTAGTTTGACTTTGGCACCTAGTTTGACCATACAACTACGATAAATTGATATATTATAATTAAATTTTAAAACTTTTAATTGTTAGTGTTGTTAGTAATAAATCAATAACAACTTTTAAAATTTCATCAAAATGTTCTAATTTCTCGTAGTTGTATGGTCAAACTAGGTGCCAAAGTCAAACTAGGCACCTAGGTATGGGACGGAGGGAGTATGTCTTTCTAGCAGCGACAAACAACTCTATAGCTGCGGTAATAGTACAGAATGATGGAACCACTTAGAAGCCTATCTACTATGTGAGTAAGGCACTGTCTGATGTAGAGAGAAGATACTTCAACACCGAAAAAATAGCCTACGTCTAGTAATAGCGGCAAGAAAGCTACGAGCATACTTTTCTGCACATCCCATAACTGATATACAAATGCACCCTTAAAGAGAATCTTGCATAAGTTGGACTGCTCAGGACGTCTCCGTAATTGGTCTATCGAGTTCACTGAGTTTGATATCAGATACCAACCTAAGAAGACACTCCTAGCTCAGCATCTGGTCGATTTTATGGTTAAAACCGCCTTCATACACGACCCCACCTCCCATAAGCGCAAGAGGAAGAACCGACCATCGATCTCCCACCCAATTGCTGGGTCATATACACGGATGGGTCAGCCACCAAGGAAAGAAGTAGAGCTGGAGTTGTACTAGCAAGTCCCGATGGGGAGCATACCATCCAAGACATAATCAGATTCAAGTTCCCTGCTTCAAACAATCAAGCAGAGTACGAGGCTCTGATATTTGGCATAGAGTTGGCTTCCTTCTATAGAGCAACCAAAATTGTCGCCTTTTGTGACTCCCAGCTCGTAGTCAAGCAGATAAAGGGGGAGTATAACACTCAACATCCCATACTTACAAATTATAAAGACCTCGTACTAGACATGATGAAAAAGCTAGAATTTTTTTGACATAAGTCAGATAGGAAGGAGGATAATCAGGTGGCATATGTTCTATCTAAACTAGCAACTATTGACATGGCAGATCCTGACTCTAACCCACTCATAGTTTTTGCCAAAGAACATGCCTACGAAAGACTATGAGTAATGCTTCTAGATGGGGAGGAGAAGTGTTGGATAGATGACTACATGGACTTTATTGAAAAGAACCAACTCCCAGAGGATGAAGCACATGCTAGACTTATCAAGAAGAAGTCGGTAAGGTTCACAGTGATAAACATAATTCTCTACAGATGATCATTTATAAAGCCCCTGCTAAGGTGCGTCTATCCCAAGGAAACAAAAAATCTCTTGACAGAAGTCCACGAAGGCATTTTTGGTGGTCACCCGGGGGCCAGAACCTTAGCTGACAAAATTATCACGCTAGGTTACTACTGGCCAAACCTGAGAGATGACGCGCAAGCTTACGTAAGAAAGTGTGACAAGTGCCAGAGATACGTTGACATTCCCAGACTTCCAGCAGTGGAACAGACTCTCATAATACCTATGTGGCCATTTGACATGTGATGAATCGACATAATCGGACCCTTCCCCCCCTGCCCGAGGTAATTGCAAGTATGTGATCGTGGCAGTCGACTACTTCTCCAAGTGGATAGAGGCAAAGGCCTTAGCCAAGATAACCGAGGAGAATGCAATCAAGTTCGTCCACGACTTTATTTGGTGTCGCTTTGGGGTTTCACACACTATTATATCATATCATGGTCTTCAGTTTTTAAAGGCATTTACAGCAGAGCTGAACAGACTTGGAGTCAGACATATCAAGTCATCAGTGAGCAGACCTCAATTCAACGAACAAGCGTAAGAAGCCAACAAGTTGGTGCTTACAGTCCTAACTAAGAACCTTGAAAGGAGTGATGGTCGATGGTTGGACGAACTTCCTTTAGCCATATGGGCAGTTCGTACAACCACCCGGGGGCCAATCGGGGAAACCCCATTCATACTAACCTTCAATTCTGAGGCCATGGCACCAGATGAGATGGCTATCCCTACAATGAGAAACTCTAATTATGATGAGCAAGTCAACTAGGTCAACAGGCTCCTAGACCTAGTAGATGAAAGAAGACTAGCTGCTCAGATGAGGATATAAATTACAAGCAGAGGACCAAAGCCTATCATGACAAAAGGGTCAACAAGAGAGTATTCCAAGTCGGAGATTGGGTACTTAGAAAAATTGAAGCAAATGGCAGAAAGGCAGAACAAAACAAGCTCTCCCCAAACTGGGAAGGCCCCTACATCATCACTCAAGTTATCAGAGAAGGGACCTACAAAATGAAGACTCCAGATGGACAAGAGCTAAAACATATGTGGCATTCTGATTATCTACAGAAGTATTATCACTAGTTGTTATTATGTTTTATGTAATTGATTAGTACTTGTTAAGTCTTTTCCATTATTTTCAAGTAAAATAGGATTGCAATTTGATGTAATCAGTTTCAGTTAATAAAGATTCAGTTTTCATCAAAACTAATGAGTAGCAAAGATAAATGACGAGGAGCTCCTCCTCGGCATCAAAAGGATAAAATTCCCATCAATTTATCTAATACCTATAACTGAACGACCCTCCTCGGCATATAGAGGTAAAGCATCAAAGATTGCCTAAGACCTATGACCGAACAGCCTTCCTCGGCATAGAGAGGTAAAACATCAAAAATACCTAAGACCTATAGCCGAATGACCCTACTCAGTATAGAGAGGTAAAACATTTAAAAAATTCATAAAACCTTTAATCGAACGACCTTCCTCAACATAGAATGGTAAAACATCAAAAATACCTAAGACATATGACCAAATGACCCTTCTCGGCATAGAGAGGTAAAACATTTTAAAAAAATACCTAAGACATATGGCCGAATGACGTTCCTCGACATAGAGAGGTAAAAACATCAAAAATTGTCAAAGGCTTGTGTCGAATGACCCTCCTCGGCATGAAGTGATAAGTCATTAAAAATAACCCAAGTGTTATGTCGAGTAACCTTCCTTGGCTTAATGAACAAACTTGCAAGTTATCAAAGTGTTTAGACCGAACGAGCTTCCTCGATTTAAAAATTAAATACAAATGACGAGGAGACCCTACTCGGCTTCTCAAGATAGTTTGTCACTTATACAAATATTCATACATTCAAACAATCAATATTTAATACAAAAGAAGTTAAAGGAAATGCATAAACATAAAAGACAACAAGGAGATGAAGAAAATTCATTATATTGATGAACGTTGAAATACAATGAAGGCCCTATTACATAACCAAAAATTGTAACAAGAAGTCCCTAAGCCATCCCCTCCCCCCTAAAAAGGTCATCCTGTTCATTAGCAACAGCAGGAGGGATAATGACTTGATCGGTCTGGGCTTCATCGGGCTGAGCTTCCTCGGTTGGCTCCACCCCGGCATCCGCCTCCTCTTCCACAAAACTCAACTTAGGCCCTTGTCATCGATCTTCTCAATTAAAGTATGTATATTCTTTGGATCGAGAGGAGGGGGAACCCAAGCAGGACGGCCAGCCTGCGCATCGAGGGAGGCAATAACCTTAAGGGCATTACCCGAGAAGGAACAAAGTGGTGCATAGACCGGGCTGCCTCATCCTAAGAGTCTTGGCAGATAAGCTGAGCAAGTCCCTCCAGTTTGAGACCAAGGGAAGGATCCACCATGGCCCTTCTGGCAAAGTGTAAATAGCCGTCGGAGTACATGGTGGCCGTCTTCTCTGCCACGACCTGTTTAAATGTCGAGCTAGCCTTGTAACGGGTTATGGCCTCAGACTTCCTAGAGGGAATGCTAGCCTCCATATCTTGCATTCGGGCAGACATCTCCTCGGCCTTCTTGAGGGCCTCATTTATTTTCCCCTCCTACTCAGTCTCTTTGAGCAGGGCAGCCTCCTCAGCTTCGGCCATGACCTCTTTGGCCGCCTTCTCTTCCTCCTCGGCTTTGACCTTGGCCGCCTTGAAAGCATCATCATCAGATTAGAGGTCTTTTAGGAGCTCCATGGCCTTCTTAAGGTCGGCTTTGTCCTTCTCGGCCTGTTTCTCAAGTTTTTGCCCTTGGACTTTAGCCGCCTTAGATTTAATGGCCTCATACACCGAGACCGTGGTAAGCTACAAAAAAGCAAAGAAAAAGGATTAGATAAATTACAAGTGTAAAAACATGACGAGGAAGAAAAAATGAAAAACCGATGAAGCTTACCTCACTCAATAGAAGGCCTTTCCTACTGGCCAGAGCCTCCATGCTGGGACTGGAGTCTAAAAGTTGATCCAGGAGCTCATCATCCATGGACCTGTATATAACTGCCCGGCCTACCCTTTGTTGGGGGCCTTTGCGGGCTAAGACATCTATCCCCTTAAAGGCGGGGGCTTCACGTGCCTCCTGCACAAATTGCTCGGCTTCAGCATATGTTTTTATATGCCGAGCAAAGAGTGCAGTCAAGGACGGTTCAGTTGCCACCCTCTTGGATGAGCCTGCTACCTCAGTTTCCACCCTTGGCCTCTTATGGGCAGGGATCTTCACCACGGCGTCAACTTCCTCGGTCTCAGATAGACCGGTGCGCCTTATTTCCTCTTCAGTTTCACGCAAGGTTCTAAAAAGTGCTAGGCGGATGCTAGGCTGCGGAGTCGGGCCTAGCGCCTAGGGGCCTTTGCGGGGCTGAGAAATTAGATAAATTTTAAATATATTTCATAAATTTATATATATATATCCAAAAAATAGTGCCACTTATTTTTATTATTTGTCAAAAATAAATAATATTTTTTATACAAAATAAAAAAACTAATCCAATTTTGCAATCCTAACATTTAAATTTGTACAAACCCAAAGCCCACTCTTAGCCCAAACCCAAAGTCTTAGCCCAAACCCAAAGCCCATTACGTTTTAACCAAACCCTCCTATTGTGCCTCTCCCCAAAATCTTCTCCAAATTAAATTAACGTCTTTCTCTCTCTTCCTATCTCTTCTCAGTCGCAATTTCAAGTTGTCGTTCCTTACCTTTTCTTTCTTCCTCCACGTCTCCTCCCATTCTCCTTCAACCGTCTCTCTATCTTCTCCGTCTCAATCAATTTCAAGAAATTTCAATCTGAATCTGAATCTCCAGCAACGGCGGCAAGCTGGTAGGTACGTCTTTCTCCTCCTTTTAATCTTTTTTCTCTCTTTCTCTTTCTCTCACTCTGATTTGTTTGTGTGTGTAGATATAAATCTATTGTTTGATTTCTCCCGCCTAGCACCGCCTAGCCCGCCCACGCCTAATCTCCCCGCCTTGACATAAATCGCGGCGTACGGCCACCGCCTAGCGCCTAGGCGGCCGCCTAGGCCGCTTTTTAGAATACTGGTTTCAGGAGGTACGACCTGGGAACCCTGTCCCTCAGCATGGGCGTCTTGCCTTTCTTGTTCTTACTCGGTGGAGGCCTTGTTGGTGTAATGCCCTAGGCGTTAAGTTACGTTTGACTTATAACTTAATATCGTTATGTAATCATCTTTACCGTTTATTATAGAGTATGCTTATTTGGTTTATTATATATTTTTGCAAGTTTATTATAATAACTTGCGTCCCTAGTTATTGTGAATAACTAGTATAAGTTGGTAATGGATAATCATAGAGATGATTATATGCATGGGATGCACATTACACATATGGGTTCATGTTAGAGAACAAGGTACTGGACATGACCTACCTATGAGATTTATGACATGGTCTATGGTCATATATGTCATGATTAAATCTCATGATAGTCGTGTCATTAGAATCCTTTGTACCTGAGATTATCATCATCTTCCACATGATGAATGTTGTGTTTGATGTAGTCTAACATTATCTTTAATAGGATAGCAATATGGGCTATGTTGGTACGATTGGATTCTTGTAGGGAAGAATGATAAGTCAAGATGGGATTTGTCCCTCTCGTTGAGAGAGATGTTTGCTTGGGTCCCTCGATGAATGGTGTTGATGAAATGTGTGGCCACACTCAAGAGATTTGATAGAGATCAAATGCACTTGAATTATCAACATATTCGGAGTCGAGAAAGCATTGAACAATAAGATTTGACATGAACCATGACTCATATTCAATATGACATCGTGGACAAAGGGATTATGACAATGATCTATCAAGGAATCAAGCTTTGATGTTATATTAATTGGGTGGACATAATGGCTTGCTAGAAACCACTTATGTCTTGTGAGGTTCTATGTTTCGACTCACTAGCAACATAAATATAATTCCTAAAGGGTCACACACAAAGAACAAATTGGAAAATGGCTCAATATGTGAATTTTTGGATCTGGCACGACTCGTGCCTAGGGTCATGACTCGTGACTTTAATCAGTACGACAGCATGTAAAGGCATGACTCGTAAAAATTGTGAAAATCTGGGGTTAGGGACGACTCATGCCCTCAGGCACAAGTCGTGCCTTCAATTAGCACGAGTTCAATAATTAGCACGACTCGTACCACGACTTGTTTTGTCAAAGCACGACTCGTGCCTGCGGCAGGAAAAGTCCGTACGCGTTTGATTTTTATTGAATTAGTTTCTGGCTTGGTCTAGGATTCTCCCTAAGTGTTGGGGATTTATATTGAGTATAAATAGAATCCTTCTCCTCAGACATAAACACATGGTTTTAGGGTTTAAAAACACTAAAACATTGATTTTGATTGAGAATCAAAGATCAAAAACATCCCAAATCAATTCCATAATCAGCCATTGATTGTTGAATAACGATTCAACAATCGAGATCATCTAGCAATCCTACAAGATATAAGATCTTGGTTCATTCGCGTGTGGATTACCGATAGAGGGTGATTCCATTATCACCTAAAGCTTGAAGATCAATTCATCACAAGGAAGAATAAAGAGAAGATCAAAGGTTCGTCAACGATTCAAAAGTTTAAATCTCCGATTCGTTTTCGAACAACAAAATCACTGTCAAGGTATGTAAATCTATTTTATAGTTTTAATCTATTCATGTTAGACGGATTCATGGCTGGGTTTTTTGTGTTATATGTTAAAGTCTTTCGCTGCATTTGTAACTCCAAAACCCAACAGGCCTCAACACCTCCCACCGGCTTCAGAGGCAAAGCACAACCCTCCTTGGTGGATAACACTGCCTGACGAGCAATGGCGTCATCTCGTCTTTTTCCCTTGGCCGAGGACCTAGAGGTCCTTCTCTTCAATTTCATCAAGGTCTGGGGGTCCAAAATTTCCTCCGACATCTTCTTGATTTGTTCCTCGGTTAAATCTGCAAATGACGAGGAAGGAATTCAGCATAAAGACGAAATCAACAGATTAAAAGGCGCAAGTATAAACGACGAGAAAGAAAGAAATTTATAGCCGGGCAAGTCATCCACGGTTAGACATCGGTTCTCGTAAAGTTTGCATATGTCGCAATCAGAATGAAAAACGAGATCGGGATTCACCCTCCAGTCTGGATATATGTTCCCCCTCACAACTGAAACCATGGGCGCTAGCCCGTCTAAAGGACCAGGCATGATGTCGACCTGGATATAGTATCTTTGGTCGGTCTCAAGGCTTGACCAACACAAAGTGCCGACGGAGGCAAACTTTATCAACCTATCTATAAGCCGACCACTCCAATCAATCCTCCATACTTGCTCGGGCACACAGGGAAGCCGAGAAGGAGCTGCTGTAGCGTTGTGAGAAAATTTTCATCTTTTCATCTTTTTGAGTCGCCACCTATATTATTCGATTGGAAACATAGGAAAACCATTTTGAAAGAGATTTGGGTTCGGGGCTTAGGTTATGAAATGGGTAGGTTTAGAAGGCATCCATTTCACCCAATCCGGAGATCGGTCTTGCTAAAGAAAAGAGAGGTTTTCAATCTTTAAAATAAATAATTAAAGAAAACAAGTAAACCCTAATCAATTTCTTGATTAGGAATGTCGGATTGTATGCTTCGAGATCGCCTTCATTGACTGAAGGGACTCTAGGCTAATCCTTTTGATGGGATTACACTACTCTAAAATCAATAGAGAGGTTGAGAAGAGAAACGAAAGTTTAAAGGATGTTTACCTTTTTGAGGAGAGATTCGGACAGAGTTTCGACTCAAGTTTAGAGTCGAACCTTGATTCAGACAGAGCTTCGCCTCGATCCTTGATTTGGATCTTGATGCGGACGGAGCTTCGCCTTGGTCCTTTGATTCGGGTTTCGATGTTCGTCAATCAACGTGGTTGAAGGACGAATTTAGGAGTTGTTTGTGAGTGATTTGAAGGAGTCTTTCATGGAAAGAAACCAACAAATTTGTGTGTGTTGTGTGTTTTCTTGATCAAGGATCAGAATTGTCGACCTCTGAAACATTGAAAATCATCCAGTATTTATAGGAGGTTGGAGAGGTGAAGGTGGAGAGGTAAAATCCCCTAGGAAGGTTCCAGAACTCAGTTCTGATTGGATACCCGAATTGATAAGGTTTTATCCAAAAAGAGAGTTTGAAACGGAGAAGGAGAGTGATTTCTGCACATCCTGTCAAGGGAATATCTCGCGCGAGATATGATATCTCGTGCGAGATAACTAGTCTGATGACTATTTTGTCCTCTTCAGTTGTTCCGTTAGTCAGTTAGGTCCAAAACTAACGAGGTTAGTTAGAAACTTAACGAAACATGACGAAATTGATATGCTTTCATCAAAACATAAAAGAGAGATGAAGAGTAGTGTAATCATGTAATTATGGGTTCAGAATGGGGTGTCTACAGAGCCCCTCGGCGACAGGTCTTATGAAAGAAGAAGTGTCGTCGATAGAAAAGACATCATTCTGAACACTGGGATGGTCGTGCCGCACGGCTGCCTACGTATCTCTATCGGAGAATCAGACCAAAACGTAGTTCGACTCCAAAACACGAAAAGGTTGCTTTAGGTATTTTGAAAAATCATTTTTTGAAAATCGAGGAGATTTTATTTTTGAAAAGGCAAATCCATACTGAGGAATCAAATCAAGACCCAGATTACGAAGATACATCTTTGTCTTTTGTGGAAGTGAGGTGACGATCCTGGCGATTCGGGACCGAGCTTTTGTTGAGGTGACGATCCTGGCGATTCAAGACCGAGCTTTTGTTGAGTAGTACTCGACATACTACTTGTAGATGCTTGACACACCTACTTGGTGACGATCCTGGCGATTCAAGACCGAGCTTTTGTTGAGTAGTACTTGACATACTACTTGTAGATGCTTGACACACCTACTTGGTGACGATCCTGGCGATTCAAGACCGAGCTTTTGTTGAGTAGTACTTGACATACTACTTGTAGATGCTTGACACACCTACATGGTGACGATCCTGGCGATTCAAGACCGAGCTTTTGTTGAGTAGTACTCGACATACTACTTGTAGATGCTTGACACACCTACTTGGTGACGATCCACCTGTAAGGGCGCTGAATCGGGCTTTTGATGGTGAGTACTTGACATACTTACCCTAGATGCTTGACACATCTATTTGATGACGATCCACCTGTAAGGGCGCTGAATCGGGCTTTTTTGTTGGTGAGTACTTGACATACTTACCCTAGATGCTTGACACATCTATTTGATGACGATCCACCTGTAAGGGCGCTGAATCGGGCTTTTTTTTTGTTGGAATATGCTTGACGCATGGCACTTGAAGTGACGGTTGCTTGACGCGATGGATGCTTGATGCTTTGGTTTGCTTGACGCGATCAATTGGATGCATTGATAGATGGAAAGGTAGGCGAAATCCAAACACTCAACATGTTTGATCTTAATTCTTGAAAGTAGGCACTTGACGTGCTTTACGCATTTTAATTCTTTTAAGAGGGTTAGTGAAATCATTTGCATAACAACATGTATTCACTTAAGCATTTGTTTGTTCAAGACGATCAATGTGCACTCGACTCCAAGAATCAGCGGGGAGAATGAGTTTTATTATGTGAGAATTGAAAATTGTTCGTGATTTAGATTTTGGTCTAGGAGGCCAACTCGTGAGGTTCATCTAAAGATCGAATGAGACAGTCGTCAAATAGGATTCCGTTGAGATAACCTAAGTTCAACACTAAGGATACTTTAAGGATTTTTCGTTGTCGCAGGACTTTTTCATCGTCAAGCCCCTAAGTTTCTCGTGTGATGATCATTGACTGAACAAGGTTTAAACCACTTCAATGATTTTTGCTATGTAGAACTGATGCTGTCTAACCTAAAGCACATATTTTCCAAGGCTTCTCTTGACACTAAGCCCCAAGACTTCTTGTATGTTGTAGATGACTTCGTGAACAGGCTTGTGAGGCTGCGGTGAATTGAAGAAGGATCCCCTCCTTTTTCCCTTTGAATTTTTTTTTATTTTTTTAGTGACGCACCCTGGTTTTTGCCTAGACCGCCCTTTCGGGTTTTCAATCTAGCGGGCATCTCTTTTGCGTCTTTTGTTTTTGTGCTCTAACTTTTGCCTAGGCCGCTCTTTACGAGTTTTCAACCTAGCGAGCTATTCTTTTTTTTGAAAAGTATGTTTACTCGAAGGGGACTCAGTTGGAAGAATCTCATTAAGGAGAAAGATGAGATCTCAAGTTTAGTTGAGGAGAGACGGACTCTATTCTTTGGAAGGTTATCCAAGCATTGACTCATTTATGAGGGAGTGTATTCTCTAATGATAAGAGTGAGAAGCGAAGAGGTAAGCCCCTAATGCAGATTTGATTACTCTTGAGAGTTTGAGTAGAGATTGACTGGGGGAGGAAAGGTTAGGAAGCCCCAGTTTTGCTGCTTGGATTTCAAGAGTGTGTATGAGAATGGCTAAGAGAAAGCCCCTAGACTCAACAAAGAACGTTACATGGCTCAAAGGTCTAGAAAAATTATTTTACCTTTAATGGACCTTGCATCATCTTAGAAATTTCTTAACGAGTTTGAAAAGAAAGCCAATCGTTAGCATGACTTAAGGCTAAACATTTCTCTTTATGGATGGATGTTGAAAGTCTTCTTCATTTGCGTTGCCATTCGGGCTTCATTGTAAGAGGATGTTGAGGGATCCTCTTTACTTGACTCTTCTTCTTTGTGGGAGAGTCCTTCTTGCCTTCGTTGAAACTCCATCCTTGTTGTGGGGCGATGAAGGCTTGAGAGTTTTTTTTTTTTTTTTTTCTTCTTTTCTTTCCTTTTTTTTTTTGATGCTCTAATTTTTGCCTAGGACGATTTGAGGAGTTTCGACCTAGCGAGCTTTTTATTTATTTTTGTACTCTCAAAGCCTTGAATTGAGTAGCCCCACTTTTCTTGGGATGAATGTTGACAGCAGCGCCTTTGGCTTCCTTCGTTTGTTGATCTTCGACTTTCAACATGAGTAATGTTTAGCCTTAAAACTTCTAAGGATAGTTTTCATTTCAAACTTGTTTAGATGTTTCTATTTTTCGTGATGATTTAAGGTATGAGGGTCCACTATTCAGCATGGATCAAATGATACCCATAAAGAAAAACAACTCTTGGGAAAGTGTTTAGGATAAAGAGATAACTTTTATTGATTCGAAACAGACTCGATAGTTTACTTGACACAAACTAGAGAGGATAGAGATGGACTAGAATGACATAACGACTCTTCGAGAACATACTAGGAAGTTGACCTAATCTATATTTTTTTTACTTTTTTTTTTCAAAGGAAAAAAGGGAGAGGACAATCGGAGCCCCAAGGTGGTGATGCTTCAGTTGATCTTGCCGGCTTCATACAAGTCTTGGATGGCATCCCTCAAATTGTAGCAATTGTTGGTGTCATGACCACTAAACTGATGGTACTCGCAAAATTTGTCGTGGTCCCAATCTTCCCTCATTTTCTTAGGATGATAGTCTTCCATGGGCTTCAGTTTTCCTTGGCCTACTAGATCATCGAACATTTCCTTAAGAGTAGCCCCACCAAAATCATGATAGGTCCGACCGGTGCTCCCCTTTGTTGGACAATTCTCCTTTTCTGAATTCTTTCTAAGACGGATCAATTCATCAACTCTAAGGCCCGATTTATGGAGTTCGAGGAAACTAGGGAAGTAATTGCCGGCAAGCTTCTCTTGGTACTCTTCGCGGAGACATTGAAGTAGGATATGAATTTGTTCGTCTAGGCTTGGCCTATCAACGATTTCAGTCAGTTTGGTCCTCCATCTCTTGACGAAGTCTGCGAATGATTCATTCGGAAGTTGCTTGGTTTGCTCAAGGTCTCTCCTAGTAGTGCGGTACGTAGTGTTGTCCTCAAATTGTTCTTGGAAGGCGCGACTGGCGAGTGGCCAATCAAGCCTTGTGGAGAGTGGAAGAGTCATGTACCAATCTCTAGCGGCACCATCAAGGGTTTGAGGGAAGCATTGAACTAGCAAGTTGTCATCGACACCCATAGGTAGCATGGCCCAAGAGTAGGTTTCCAAATGAGCTTTAGGGCAAGTAGAACCATTGAATTTTGCAATGTCGGGTGTCTTGTACTTTCTAGGAAGCTTTGACATGGATTGACGAAGGGTGTCATAGTCAATAGAGAGCGAGGCTCCTTTACTCACATCGAGGGATGCAAGTTTCTTTTCTAGCATTGCCATGGTAAGGGGTTCGTTCTTGCTTTCCCTCTTTCTTTCTTTCTTGGAAGCATAACTCTCATTGTCAGAGGAGGAAGATGATGAGCTAGACTCATACACCTTTTTCTTGTGCTTGCGGTGTCTTTTAGCTTTCTTAGGGAATGGTACTTCATCATCGGAAGAGGTCCTACTTTCTTTCTCCTTGGAGCTTAATTCGGCCATTTGTAGTTTCATGGCTTGGAGTTCGTCAACCATGGCTTTCATTTCCCCGGCTTGGATTCTCCTTTCAAGTTCTAATCGGGCCTCCATTTCATCGGCTTGGGCTTGTAGCATTTCTTCATATCGAATCCTTTGATCCTCCATTTCCTTCTTGAGTGCTTCGGAATTCATCGTGTCGGAAGGAAATTGATACGCTACCGTTGGAGAGGTAAGGGAGCTTGACGGCCTTAGAGATGAACTAGATATCCCAACGAAACGCCTTTTCGAATATTAGCCCCAAACGATCCTAGATGGAGGAAAGGATGATGGTTAAAAATACCTCACGAGCGATTTTTTTGAAGCTTTATTCTTTTTATTAGAGACGAAGTTTTGACTCAAGGAGGGAGCGCACATCGATCATCAATTACAAACACAGATTCTGCAAATAATATCTCGCGCGAGACTAGGTAATCTCGCACGAGATAACCATTCGGAGAGATGGATTTTTCCTCGTTTGATTTCCTAGATTCATGGTCGGACGGACGAAGATCCGTTTTCTATCTAGCATCCTAGGTAAATCTTACAGGTATACGTAATTCAAACCAAACCTAGGGACTCGGTAATTAACCATTCTTTGTAAAATAAAGCCACGTAAAATTGACCGGAAGGATTTTTTTTTTCTTTAAAGGGACTTCCGAAAGGGTCATTCCGAAGGGACATTTCCGAAGGGACTTTTTCTTTTTTTTTTCGAAGGGACTTTTCCGAATCCTTTCTCGATAGTCAATTTTACATTAACTTTATTTTGGTCAAAGACAAGAAAGATTACCGAGTCAAAACCGACCGGTCACGGAGTGTTCCTAAAAAGGACAATCTACATGATATGTGGCGATGCAGGGCTGGAAGGCTAGGCTCCCCGCGATATGACAATCTAGGTGGATTGAATACGCGGAGTGGGATGATCCAACTTCGGAGAGACCGGCGACTAGGTGGTTACCGTCATCCGTCTTTAGTGTGGGTCCCGGGTTTATCAAGGGTATGTAGTGCAATGACAGATATAGTATGAGTGCGCGTGTGTGGGAGTCAATCTAGGTGATAGATAAAATAGAGATTTTTTTTGAAAATCAAAAGGAAAACAAATAATGGCCGCACCAAGTGGTTGCCTACGTTTCTCCCAATTTGGGGAGACTCAGGCCGTCGTAGTTCCACATAAAGGAGAGAGAGAGGAATAAATAATTTAAATTACAACTCCCGAATCCCCAATGGACCGGACTTTAATTAAATAAAACCCAATCGCACGCAGTTCATAAATAATAATCAATTATTTAAGGGAATTAAAGGTTCGAGTTCTACACCTTAAGGGAGGCCTTAAGATGCAGGAACTCTGCAGATAATGAATTCTGGGATCCCCCTTGCATGTTCGGCTCTCGTCTTGGATTACGAGCTAAACAGGAGAAACCAGAAAACAACCAGACTGGAGGCCATATCTCGCGCGAGATAATGATATCTCGTGTGAGATATCTCCCATCTGAGAGCAGAAAAATTCGAATTTTACCAAACAGATTGAAAAACCTCTCTTTTAATTTTGACGCAAGTTTAAGCCTCTTAATTTTTAAGTCCCCAGCAGAGTCGCCACTGTAGCGTTGTGAGAAAATTTTCATCTTTTCATCTTTTTGAGTCGCCACCTATATTATTCGATTGGAAACATAGGAAAACCATTTTGAAAGAGATTTGAGTTCGGGGCTTAGGTTATGAAATGGGTAGGTTTAGAAGGCATCCATTTCACCCAATCCGAAGATCGGTCTTGCTAAAGAAAAGAGAGGTTTTCAATCTTTAAAATAAATAATTAAAGAAAACAAGTAAACCCTAATCAATTTCTTGATTAGGAATGTCGGATTGTATGCTTCGAGATCGCCTTCATTGACTGAAGGGACTCTAGGCTAATCCTTTTGATGGGATTACACTACTCTAAAATCAATAGAGAGGTTGAGAAGAGAAACGAAAGTTTAAAGGATGTTTACCTTTTTGAGGAGAGATTCGGACAGAGTTTCGACTCAAGTTTAGAGTCGAACCTTGATTCAGACAGAGCTTCGCCTCGATCCTTGATTTGGATCTTGATGCGGACGGAGCTTCGCCTTGGTCCTTTGATTCGGGTTTCGATGTTCATCAATCAACGTGGTTGAAGGACGAATTTAGGAGTTGTTTGTGAGTGATTTGAAGGAGTCTTTCATGGAAAGAAACCAACAAATTTGTGTGTGTTGTGTGTTTTCTTGATCAAGGATCAGAATTGTCGACCTCTGAAACATTGAAAATCATCCAGTATTTATAGGAGGTTGGAGAGGTGAAGGTGGAGAGGTAAAATCCCCTAGGAAGGTTCCAGAACTCAGTTCTGATTGGATACCCGAATTGATAAGGTTTTATCCAAAAAGAGAGTTTGAAACGGAGAAGGAGAGTGATTTCTGCACATCCTGTCGAGGGAATATCTCGCGCGAGATATGATATCTCGTGCGAGATAACTAGTCTGATGACTATTTTGTCCTCTTCAGTTGTTCCGTTAGTCAGTTAGGTCCAAAACTAACGAGGTTAGTTAGAAACTTAACGAAACATGACGAAATTGATATGCTTTCATCAAAACATAAAAGAGAGATGAAGAGTAGTGTAATCATGTAATTATGGGTTCAGAATGGGGTGTCTACAGCTGCAAATTCCCAACCTTGTCAGCTCTCTACCCTTATAACGTGGTTATTCCACCCGGAGACTTTGTTGGACGTTGGATATATGAGTTTGGGTTGGTTAGGATCACTCCGTATCACCAAGATTCTAGTATCCTCCTTATAGCTGAATGTGAAGAAATGATAGAAAGCAGATTGACAAGGTTCA